>WNWK01000245.1:202500-357500 GCA_009830355.1 Cherax destructor
GACATGGAAAGTTAATATTGTGACATGGAAAGTTAATATTGTGACCTGGAAAGTTAATGTTGTGACCTGGAAAGTTAATAATGTGACCTGGGAAGTTAATATTGTGACCAGAAAGTTAATATTGTGACGTGGAAAGTAAATATTGTGACGTGGAAAGTTAATATTGTGTTCTGGAAAGTTAATATTGTCACCAGAAAGTTAATATTGTGACCTGGAAAGTTAATATTATGACCTGGAAAGTTAATATTGTGACCTGGAAAGTTAATATTGTGAACTGGAAAGTTAATATTGTAACCTGGAAAGTTAATATTGTGATCTGAAAGTTAATACTGTGATCTGGAAAGTTAATATCGTGATCTGGAAAGTTAATATTGTGACTTGGAAGTTAATATTGTGACCTGGAAAGTTAATATTGCGACCAGGAAAGTTAATATTGTGACCTGGAAAGTTAATGTTGTGACCTGGAAAGTTAATATTGTGACCAGAAAGTTAATATTGTGATCTGGAAAGTTAATATTGTCACCAGAAAGTTAATATTGTGACCTGGAAAGTTAATATTGTGACCTGGAAAATTAATATTGTGACCAGAAAATTAATATTGTGACCTGGAAAGTTAATATTGTGACCACAAAGTTAAT
The DNA here is from genome assembly GCA_009830355.1 of Cherax destructor. Classification (NCBI taxonomy): domain Eukaryota; kingdom Metazoa; phylum Arthropoda; class Malacostraca; order Decapoda; family Parastacidae; genus Cherax; species Cherax destructor. The sequence goes on from WNWK01000245.1 coordinate 203,139, forward strand.
ATTGTGACCTGGAAAGTTAATATTGTTACCTGAAAGTTAATATTGGGACCTGGAAAGTTAATATTGTGACCTGGAAAGTTAATATTATGACCTAGAAAGTTATTATTGTGACCAGAAATTTAATATTGTGACCATGAAAGTTAACATTGTGACCTGGAAAGTTAATATTGTGACCTAAAATTTAATATTGTGACCTAAAATTTAATATTGTGACCTGGAAAGTTATTATTGTCACCAGAAATATAATATTGTGACAGGAAAGATAATATTACAACATATATCTTAGAAAAGACAAAGCTACAGTTGTCTCAGACAAGGTTACATGATTACAGGTGTTTAAAGCTACAGGTGTCTTACACAAGGTTACAAGTGTCTCAGGCAAAGTTACAGGTGCTTTAGACAAGGTCACAGGTGTCTGAGATGAAGTTACAGGTATGTTAAACAATGTTACAGACGTCTTAGACAATGTTACAGGTGTCTCTGCCAATGTTACAGGTGTTTGAAGGTCCAGCAGGTGTTCTCCCTGCACGGTGATTGTTTTGGACGAGGCTGCTACAAGTGTCTTAGGTTACAGGTGTTTTAAACAAAGTTATAAGCACCTCAGACACGTGTCAGTGTTACAGCTGCCTCAGACAAGGTTACAGGTGTGTAAAGGCCCTGAAGGTGTTCATTTGTCTTAGGCAAGGCTTCAGATGTCTTAGACAGGTTCACAGGTGTCTTGGACTACACTTCAGGAGTCTTTCATGTCTACTAAAGGATTTAGCCACGCAGTAGAGAAGAAAATGACATGTTATTCTAGGTTAAAAATGACATGTTATTCTAGGTTAGGTTAACTTACGTTAATTTAGCTACTGTAACCTTAATTAACTTAGCAACGTATTGTTTCTATTTCACAATAAACTGACGGAGGATCGAACCTTTTGGTGGGTTAATATCGTACACGGTGGGTTAATATCGTACACGGTGGGTTAATATCGTACACGGTGGGTTAATAATATTGTACACGGTGGGTTAATAATATCGTACACGGTGGGTTAATATTTTACACGGTGGGCTAATATCGTACACGGTGGGTTAATAATATCGTACACGGTGGGCTAATATCGTACACGGTGGGCTAATAATATCGTACACGGTGGGTTAATATCGTACACGGTGGGTTAATAATATCGTACACGGTGGGTTAATATTATTGTACACGGTGGGTTAATAATATCGTACACGGTGGGTTAAAATCGTACACAGTGGGTTAATATCGTACACGGTGGGTTAATAATATCGTACACAGTGGGTTAATAATATCGTACACGGTGGGTTAATAATGTCGAACATTGTGGGTTAATATTATCGTACACGGTGGGTTAATATTGTTTGCGGTGGGTTGATGTCGTACACGGTGGGTTAATATTGTTTGCGGTGGGTTGATGTCGTACACGGTGGGTTAATATCGTACAGTGACTATATAAACACGTGATGTATATAGTACTTCATTGAGTGTAAGGAATGTATATAGAACGTCACTCACTGACCCACCACCCTGCTGACTGACCCACCAACCTGTTGACTGACCCACCACCCTGCTGACTGACCCACCACCATGCTAACTGACCCACCACCCTGCTGACTGACCCACCACCCTGCTAACTGATCCACCACCCTGCTGACTGACCCACCACCCTGCTGACTGACCCACCACCCTGCTGACTGACCCACCACCCTGTTGACTGGCCCACCAACCTGCTGACTGACCCACCAACCTGTTGACTGACCCACCACCCTGCTGACTGACCCACCACCATGCTAACTGACCCACCACCCTGCTGACTGACCCACCACCCTGCTGACTGACCCACCACCCTGCTGACTGACCCACCACCCTGTTGACTGGCCCACCACCCTGCTGACTGACCCACCAACCTGCTGACTGACCCACCAACCTGTTGACTGACCCACCAACCTGTTGACTGACCCACCACCCTGCTGACTGACCCACCAACCTGCAGTCTGACTGAATCACAGCAGCAGACACAAGAACAACAGCAGCAACAATAACAACAACAGCAACAGCAACAACTATCACAGGAACAAACACAAGAACAGCAGCAACAACAACAGCAATCACAGCAGCAGACACAAGAACAGCAGCAACAACAACAGCAATCACAGCAGCAGACACAAGAACAGCAGCAACAACAACAGCAATCACAGCAGCAGACACAAGAACAGCAGCAACAACAACAGCAATCACAGCAGCAGACACAAGAGCAGCAGCAACAACAACAGCAATCACAGCAGCAGACACAAGAACAGCAGCAAAATCAATCACAACAGCAGACACAAGAACAACAGTAACAACAACAGTCACAGCGGCAGACACAAGAACAGCAGCAACAACAACAGTCACAGCGGCAGACACAAGAACAGCAGCAACAACAACAGTCACAGCAGCAGACACAAGAACAACAGTAACAACAACAGTCACAGCAGCAGACACAAGAACAACAGTAACAACAACAGTCACAGCAGCAGACACAAAAACAGCAGCAACAGCAATAATCACAGCAGCAACAACAACAACAACCACAACAGCAGACACAAAGCAGCAACAACAATGACAACAGCAGACACAAGAGCAGCAACAACAATAATCATGGCAGACACAAGAACAGCAGCAGCAACAACAGTCACACCAGCAGACACAAGAACAGCAGCAGCAGCAACAGTCACACCAGCAGACACAAGAACAGCAGCAGCAGCAACAGTCACACCAGCAGACACAAGAACAGCAGCAGCAGCAACAGTCACACCAGCAGACACAAGAAAACAGCAGCAGCAACAACAGTCACACCAGGAGACACAAACCTATTACAGAGCAGTCACAACAGCGGTTGCGACTCCGTCGTATACAGGAAGTGTGTCGCTCCCTCACTATGCACAACTTGTCTGTTCTTACGTCTGTGTCAGGACACACTAGTTGCGTCAGCGTGACGATACGTTAGTTAGGTATCACGGAATGGGTAGAGTGATGGTCGTATGATAGGCGAGTCTTGGAACTCAAAGGCCACTGTGTCATGGCACTCCAGTTACATAAGAACATAAGAAAGGAGGAACACTGCAACAGGCCTACTGGCCCATACTTGGCAGGTCCATGTCAAAACCAACCCACCAACAAAAATATTTGTCCAACATATCCCCATCCAAGGAACAAACCCCGACAACCCCCCTCCCCAACAATTGTGCAAATCCCGTTCAAATCCAACCCTTCTCACTCACAAGAAAACAGAAATAAGGAACACTGCAGCAAGCCAACTGGTCCACGCTAGGCAGGTCCCTCTAAAACCCAAAACCAATCCCACAAACAAAAACTCCTACCCAACCCACCTACTTCATCCATGGAATATGCTTCGATAATTAGGGCATTATAAAACAGGGTACTGGAAGAGCTGAAGAACCTGGTCCATCACAAGAGCACCACAGGAGCTGAAGCACCTGGTCCATCACCAGGGCACTGAATAAGCCGAAGCACCTGGTCCATCACCAGGGCACTGAATAAGCCGAAGCACCTGGTCCATCACCAGGGCACTGAATAAGCCGAAGCACCTGGTCCATCACCAGGGCACTGAATAAGCCGAAGCACCTGGTCCATCACCAGGGCACTGAATAAGCCGAAGCACCTGGTCCATCACCAGGGCACTGAATAAGCCGAAGCACCTGGTCCATCACCAGGGCACTGAATAAGCCGAATAAGTAGAGTAGCGTCACTTTGCACTGTAAATACGAGAGAGAGGCGTCGCAGGCTTCGCCACAAATCGTAAAGCTTTTATGATGGTACTCGAGAGTTTGTTCCACTCATCCACAACTTTCCTATATCCTTCCTGAATCTGAATTTTTCCAACTTAAAGCCATTGCTGTGAGTTCTGTCTAGGCTAAACATGTCCTTTTCTCCTGTTATTGCGATGAAGCTACCATTCCATTTTTTTCTCTGAATATCTTCTTTCATCATAGGCTGTCCCTTTAGCCTCCAGAAACCCATGAATAATTATTGACCTCTCACCCTCTTCCTATTTATTTTCCCCTCCATATTTCTGGATCAAATCTAAGCATTTTCTTTGTTGTTTCAATTATCATCTTCCAGACACCTTTGTTTCTTGACATCACATCTTCAAGGGACTTCTTAAACTCCTTTCCCTCCTTCAGTCCCCTCACTGTCCTCTGATGTTTCTGTTTCCATCACCTTGCTCATGTAGATGAATGGTTCAGAGAACCGACAAGTTATAAATTGTAATAATATTGGTAGAATTACCGACAATATGTTAAGTAAAAGGACACAAATGCAACTAATGTGACATTTTATTGTGGCAACGTTTCGCTCTCCAGGAGCTTTGTCAAGCCGTTACCTACACAGTTAGGGCTGGGAAGCTGCAGTAAGAGTGTACAAGACGGGACGTTTATTGTATCAATATAACCTCAACAATCAGAGAACTGACTGGGACAATATTAAGCAAGAATCATGAGACATACCCTGGAAAACCGTCATGAGCACTCTAAACCCTCACCAGTGCCTGGAACAACTGAGCACACAACCATACAAGTTCTGCGTAAAATATACACCACTGAGAAAGTCTAAAAGAAAAACAGATATACGAAGAGAACGAAGAAGATTGTACAGAAGGAAAAAAACCGATTACAGACTTCTTAAAAACGTGAATATGTCACAACGAAGGAAAGATCATCTTGGCTGAGATATTACCGATTTAAAACTAAAAACTTTAGCTGTCGTACCAGACGTAAGAAGCACAAGGGGAACAAACATTCATCCAGGATACTGCAAGAAACACCAAATATTTCTACACATACCATTAATTACAGGAGGTTAATAATATCAACAAAAGTCACGAAAGCCAGGAAAATGATCGGGTGTATAATGAAAACTTTCGAGACGAGGGTAAATAATGCAATAGTGACACAGTTCTAGCTACTGGTACTGTCTTACAGTACTGCTCTGTCTTGATGACTATTCAGGATAGGAGACATAATCACACCTGGGACAGATACAGAATCGTTTACGGCTTAGATAGCGCTAATAAAGCACTTAAATTTCTGGAAACGCCTCAAAATCCTATAAAGTCATACCCTGCCCTACGTCATTAATTGTTTCCAAGAACCGTGACGTAACCCGGTTTTTGACGTAAACCGGACATACCTTAAAATTTCTTAAAATGACTAGAAACACCATAAAAGTAGCGCCAATAACTAGCGAAAGAATATAACTATTACTGAACCTTAAAGAAACATAAAAACACATTTTAGTCGTATTTTTAAAGAATAATAAACACAATTAAAAAAAGAATTATGATGTAAATTACGTTGCTGAGTAAGTAAAGTCGGACGCAATGACGTTCGCTGAACTGAAATTTACCCTAGAAAAGTGACGTAAAAGCGAATTTGATGCAGGTCGACAGTACGTATAGCAGCGTATGACTGTGTGTGTCCTCACTAGCACACAGGTGAGATACCTGATAGTATATACACGTGAAAGGTACTTGAGGGCCTGGTCCCAAACCTGTACACTGGTATAACAATATATACTGGAGTGAGAGATATGGGAGAAAATATAATATAAACCCTGTGAAAAGGAGGGGCGCTGTGGGCACAATACGAGAACTTTTTATCAACATCGGCGGGCCTAGATTTAACATCTTACCAGAAGATATCAGAAACACTGCTGCAACAAATGTAGAAGTCTTCAAGAAGAAACACTGCTGGAACAAATGTAGAAGTCTTCAAGAAGAAACACTGCTGGAACAAGTGTAGAAGTCTTCAAGAAGAAACACTGCTGGAAAACGTGCAGAAGTCTTCAAGAAGAAACACTGCTGGAACAAGTGTAGAAGTCTTCAAGAAGAAACACTGCTGGAACAAGTGTAGAAGTCTTCAAGAAGAAATACTGCTGGAACAAATGTAGAAGTCTTCAAGAGGAAACACTGCTGGAACAAGTGTAGAAGTCTTTAAAAGGAAACACTGCTGGAACAAGTGTAGAAGTCTTTAAAAGGAAACACTGCTGGAACAAGTGTAGAAGTCTTCAAGAAGAAACAGTGCTGGAACAAGTGTAGAAGTCTTCAAGAGGAAACACTGCTGGAACAAGTGTAGAAGTCTTCAAGAGGAAACACTACTGGAACAAGTGTAGAAGTCTTTAAAAGGAAACACTGCTGGAACAAGTGTATGAAGTCTTAAAAGGAAACACTGCTGGAACAAGTGTAGAAGTCTTCAAGAAGAAACAGTGCTGGAACAAGTGTAGAAGTCTTCAAGAGGAAACACTGCTGGAACAAGTGTAGAAGTCTTCAAGAAGAAACACTGCTGGAACAAGTGTAGAAGTCTTCAAGAAGAAACACTGCTGGAACAAGTGTAGAAGTCTTCAAGAAGAAACACTGCTGGAACAAGTGTAGAAGTCTTCAAGAGGAAACACTGCTGGAACAAGTGTAGAAGTCTTCAAGAAGAAACACTGCTGGAACAAGTGTAGAAGTCTTCAAGAAGAAACACTGCTGGAACAAGTGTAGAAGTCTTCAAGAAGAAACACTGATGGAACAAGTGTAGAAGTCTTCAAGAGGAAACACTGCTGGAACAAGTGTAGAAGTCTTCAAGAAGAAACACTGCTGGAACAAGTGTAGAAGTCTTCAAGAGGAAACACTGCTGGAACAAGTATAGAAGTCTTCAAGAAGAAACACTGCTGGAACAAGTGTAGAAGTCTTCAAGAGGAAACACTGCTGGAACAAGTGTAGAAGTCTTCAAGAGGAAACACTGCTAGAACAAGTGTAGAAGTCTTCAAGAAGAAACACTGCTGGAACAAGTGTAGAAGTCTTCAAGAAGAAACACTGCTGGAACAAGTGTAGAAGTCTTCAAGAAGAAACACTGCTGGAACAAGTGTAGAAGTCTTCAAGAAGAAACACTGCTGGAACAAGTGTAGAAGTCTTCAAGAAGAAACACTGCTGGAACAAGTGTAGAAGTCTTCAAGAGGAAACACTGCTGGAAAACGTGCAGAAGTCTTCAAGAAGAAACACTGCTGGAACAAGTGTAGAAGTCTTCAAGAGGAAACACTGCTGGAAAAAGTGTAGAAGTCTTCAAGAAGAAACACTGCTGGAACAAGTGTAGAAGTCTTCAAGAGGAAACACTGCTGGAACAAGTGTAGAAGTCTTCAAGAAGAAACACTGCTGGAACAAGTGTAGAAGTCTTCAAGAAGAAACACTGCTGGAACAAGTGTAGAAGTCTTCAAGAGGAAACACTGCTGGAACAAGTGTACAAGTCTTCAAGAAGAAACACTGATGTACACCCAGCTGCACCCAGTTGTACTCTGTACTTGCCATCTGGACTCTTTAGTAGCCAACTGTATTCTTTAGTACCAACTGTGCTCTGTAGTAGCCAGTTGTATTCCCTGTAGTAGCCAGCTGTACTCTGTAGTAGCCAGCTGTACTCTGTAGTAGCCAGTTGTACTCTGTAGTAGCCAGCTGTACTCTGTAGTAGCCAGTTGTACTCTAGTAGCCAGCTGTAATCTGTAGTAGCCAACTGTACTTTCTGTAATATCCAGCTGAACTCACTGTAATAGCCAGCTGTATGATCTGTAGTAGCCAGCTGTAATCTGTAGTAGCCAGCTCTACTCTGTAATAGCCCGCTTAACTTCCTATAGTAGCCAGTTGAATGCACTGTGGTAGCCAGTTGTACTCTGTAGTAGCCAGCTGTACTCTAATATTCAACTGTACTCTGTAGTAGTTAGCTGTACTCTGTAGTAGCCAGCTGTACTCTGTAGTAGCCAGCTGTACTCTAATATTCAGCTGTACTCTGTAGTAGCCAGCTGTACTCTAATATTCAGCTGTACTCTGTAGTAGCCAGCTGTACTCTAATATTCAGCTGTACTCTGTAGTATCCAGCAGTAACGGACAACTACCACTTCCACTACCACCACCACCACCACCACAACAACTACTACCACCACTACTGCCATCATTACCACCAGCACTACCAACACCATTACCACCGCCATTACCACCGCCATTACCACCACTACTAACACTACCACCACCACTACTACCACCATCACTACCACTCCCACCACTACTACCAGCACTGCCACCACCACTACCACTACTACCACCACTACCACCACCACTACCACTACTACCACCACTAGTACTACCACCACCACCACTACCTACACAGTGTCACTGAACCATCATTCAGGTACTGAAAGGAAATATTCAACATGTTTTAAACTAATGAGAGTTTGGAAGCTTTGAACTGAAGTAGAGAGGTGGATACTGTGTGTCCGGATACTGTGTGTCCGGATACTGTGTGTGTGTGTCTGGATACTATGTGTCCGGATACTGTGTGTGTGTGTCTGGATACTATGTGTCCGGATACTGTGTGTCCGGATACTGTGTGTGTGTCTGGATACTGTGTGTGTGTGTCTGGATACTATGTGTGTGTCTGGATACTGTGTGTGTGTGTTTGGATACTGTGTGTGTGTGTCTGGATACTGTGTCCGGATAGTGTGTGTGTGTCTGGATACTGTGTGTCCGGATACTGTGTGTCTGGATACTGTGTGTGTGTCTGGATACTGTGTGTCCGGATACAGTGTGTCCCGATACTCTGAGAAAGTGTGTCAGGGATACTGAGAGTGTGTTAGGGATACTGAGAGTGTCAGGAATACTGAGGGAGTGTGTCAGGAATACTGAGAGTGTTAGAAATACTGAGAGAGTGTGTCAGGGATACTGAGAGTGTGTCAGGGATGCTGAGAGTGTGCCAGGGATGCTGAGAGTGTCAGGGATACTGAGAGTGTGTCAGGATACTGAGAGTGTGTCAGGGATACTGAGAGTGTGGTAGGGATACTGAGAGTGTGATAGGGATACTGAGAGTGTGTTAGGAATACTGAGAGTGTGTTAGGAATACTGAGAGTGCGTCAGGGATGCTGAGAGTGTCAGGGATACTGAGGGAGTGTGTCAGGGATACTGAGAGTGTGTCAGGGATACTGAGAGAGTGTGATAGGGATACTGAGAGTGTGTTAGGAATACTGAGAGTGTGTCAGGGATACTGAGAGTGTGTTAGGAATACTGAGAGTGTGTCAGGGATACTGAGAGAGTGTGATAGGGATACTGAGAGTGTGTTAGGAATACTGAGAGTGCGTCAGGGATGCTGAGAGTGTCAGGGATACTGAGGGAGTGTGTCAGGGATACTGAGAGTGTGTCAGGGATATTGAGAGTGTGTCAGGGATACTGAGAGAGTGTGATAGGGATATTGAGAGTGTGTTAGGAATACTGAGAGTGTGTAAGGGATACTGAGAGAGTATGCCAGGGATACTGAGAGAGTGTAACAGGGATACTGAGAGAGTGTAACAGGGATACTGAGAGTGTGTCAGGGATACTGAGAGTGTCAGGGATACTGAGAGTGTGTTAGGGATACTTAGGGAGTGTAACAGGGATACTGAGAGTGTATCAGGGATACTGAGAGTGTCACCGACAATGGTATATATACGACTGAGGAGAGTGGAGGCGCCGGTAGTTGAACGATGCTTCCCCAAGTTACACTGCACCAGCCTTGACAGTTTGAAGGCGATCGGACGAGGCGTTCTTTAGTTATGAAGGAAAGTCTTAGTGGAAGAAAAGAAATAAAAATTAATTCAACCACCTGAACGACCCTTCAGAAATTATTAATAATAATAATATTAATAATAATATTAATAATTTTATTGGTATAATTATCATTATTTTTATTAATAATATATGTATGTATATAGGTATGTATGTATGTATGTATGTATGTATGTATGTATGTATGTATATGTATGTATGTATGTATGTATATATATGTCGTGCCGAATAGGTAAAACTGGTCAATTAGCAAGAACTCATTTAAAATTAAGTCCTTTCTAAAAAAATTCTCTTATACATTTAAAGATATTTTTTTTCATTTATGTTATTATATAAATAATGATTTTATACCAAAAGTACCTTAGGAAACTTACCTAACATTATTATAACAAGAGCAATTTAATTTTGCCTAATTCAACTTAATATATTTTAGATAAGTTTACAATAATTTAATAATAAACAAATACAATGAAATTTTTTTTGTTAGGTTCAAAATGATTTTTGCGAAATTATTGCATAGTTACCTTATTCGGCAAGAAGAGCATTGCTATTTAAGCCAGAATAGCAAGTTTTACCTATTCGGCACGATATATATATATATATATATATATATATATATATATATATGTAATATGATAATAATATTATTATTTATAATATTCAATGGAGCGTGTTAGGAGTAAAAAAAATCAGTAATAAGATGACAGATCAATGTATCGTGTGTGTGTGTGTGTGTGTGTGTGTGTGTGTGTGTGTGTGTGTGTGTGTGTGTGTGTGTGTGTGTGTGTGTGTGTGTGTGTGTGTGTGTGTGTGTGTGTGTGTGTGTGTGTGTGTGTGTGTGTGTGTGGATGTATTGGTGTATGTGTGTGTGTATATACTCACCTAGTTGTGGTTGCAGGGGTCGATTCATAGCTCCTGTCCCCGCCTCTTCACTGGCCGCTACTGGGTCACTCTCCCCACACCATGAGCTTTATCATACCTCTTCTTAAAGCTATGTATGGATCCTGCCTCCACTACATCGCTTCCCAGACTATTCCACTTCCTGACAACTCTGTGACTGAAGAAATACTTCCTAACATCTCTGTGATTCATCTGAGTCTTCAACTTCCAACTGTGTCCCCTTGTTGCTGTGTCCCATCTCTGTGTGTGGTGATGTGGCAGACATGTGGGTGTTGTTGATGTGGCAGACATGTGGGTGTTGTTGATGTGGCAGACATGTGGGTGTTGTTGATGTGGCAGACATGTGGGTGTTGTTGATGTGGCAGACATGTGGGTGTTGATGTGGCAGACATGTGGTGTGTTGATATGGCAGACATGTGGTGTTGTTGATGTGGAGAATGTGGTGTTGTTGATGTGGCAGACATGTGGGTATTGTTGATGTGGCAGACATGTGGGTGTTGTTGATGTGGCAGACATGTGGGTGTTGTTGATGTGGCAGACATGTGGGTATTGTTGATATGGCAGACATGTGGGTATTGTTGATATGGCAGACATGTGGGTGTTGTTGATGTGGCAGACATATGGGTGTTGTTGATGTGGCAGACATGTGGGTGTTGTTGATGTGGCAGACATGTGGGTGTTGTTGATGTGGCAGACATGTGGGTGTTGTTGATGTGGCAGACATGTGGGTGTTGTTGATGTGGCAGACATGTGGGTGTTGTTGATGTGGCAGACATGTGGGTGTTGTTGATGTGGCAGACATGTGGGTGTTGTTGATGTGGCAGACATGTGGGTGGGAGTGTCGTAAGTTCATGACAAACAGATTAGCTTCTAGTTACTGGTGTTTGATAGCTTCATCAAGCAGAGGTAAACACCTCACAGCTGCATCTCGCCCCCGGGTGAAATGTGCACTTTTAAACGAGTGGCGAGCGGTGACTGGAATGTTTACCTGGGCTCTCAGATAACCATGGGGCCAATATCGTAATTTAATGGTATCTGATCACAGCACAGGCTTTAACCTATATCCTAAGCAAACCTGACTTAAACCTGACTTCACGTAACATTAACCTGACCTCAACTAACCTAACATAAACCTGACCTCACCTACTCTAACTAGAGTATAGGTGACCAGTAATACAAACTACAAGCAGATAAAAGAAAGAAGCTTTGACCATGACGAGAGAGGCGAGACGCAGACTACTTGGTGAGTGTCAGCGCTGTTATTATTAAAGTGTAAGTATTGAGACCAGCCTGGGGAAGGTGGGAGGTCTGCGTCTACCTGGCCAGCCCACCCACGGAAGGTGGGAGGTCTACGTCTGCCTGACCAACCCACCAGTGAAGGTGGGAGGTCTGCGTCTACCAGGCCAGCCCACCAGGGAAGGTAGGAGGTCTGCGTCTACCTGGCCAGCCCACCAGGGAAGGTGGGAGGTCTGCGTCTACCTGGCCAGCCCACCAGGGAAGGTGGGAGGTCTACGTCTACCTGACCAACCCACCAGTGAAGGTGGGAGGTCTGCGTCTACCAGGCTAGCCCACCAGGGAAGGTGGGAGGTCAGCGTCTACCTAGCCAGCCCACCAGGGAAGGTGGGAGGTCTGCGTCTACCTGGCCAGCCCACCAGGGAAGGTGGGAGGTCTGCGTCTACCTGGCCAGCCCACCAGGAAGGTGGAGGTCAGTCTACAGCCAGCCCACCAGGGAAGGTGGGAGGTCTGGTCTACTGGCCAGCCCACCAGGAAGGTGAGGTTAGCACTGACCAACCCACCAGTGAAGGTGGGAGGTCTGCGTCCCAGGCTAGCCCACCAGGGAAGGTGGGAGGTCAGCGTCTACCTAGCCAGCCCACCAGGGAAGGTGGGAGGTCTGCGTCTACCTGGCCAGCCCACCAGGGAAGGTGGGAGGTCTGCGTCTACCTGGCCAGCCCACCAGCGAAGGTGGGAGGTCTGCGTCTACCTGGCCAGCCCACCAGCGAAGGTGGGAGGTCTGCGTCTACCTGGCCAGCCCACCAGTGAAGGTGGGAGGAATGGACCTGCATTTACTTAGGCTTGTGATGTGTTTGTCTTGGCAGTAGATAAGAGCATCGTCTCCCTCCCTCGGTGTGAAAAGTATTACATGTCTGTGTAGATCGTGGGTTGGATAGAATCATCACTCCTCTCTCGTAGATGAGGCTAGGATAAATCTGGTAGATCGTGGGTTGGATAGAATCATCACTCCTCTCTGTAGATGAGGCTAGGATAGATCTGTAGATCGTGGTTGGGTAGAATCATCCCCTCTCGTAGATGAGGCTAGGATAGATCTGGTAGATCGTGGGTTGGATAGAATCATCACTCCTCTCTCGTAGATGAGGCTAGGATAGATCTGGTAGATCGTGGGTTGGATAGAATCATCACTCCTCTCTCGTAGATGAGGCTAGGATAGATCTGGTAGATCGTGGGTTGGATAGAATCATCACTCCTCTCTCGTAGATGAGGCTAGGATAGATCTGGTAGCCTGGGATAAACAACAAAGATTTTTTTTCTCCATTTGCCCCACTAACTGGTTCTTTATTTACCAGTGGGAGAGTCTTAACTCACCCGTGTTCTGAGGAATGAAGAATTCAGATAACGATAAAGCCGACAGTACCATCCAATATCACTCCTCCCTCACCCGTATCCACATATCTGCCGCGTCCTCAAACTTGATATCCCAAAGAGGAGCTAGTTCAAGGTCGACCTTGCGTTGTCCCGAGGGGGAGAGGTATAGAGGCAGGGAGGTGGATCACCTGAGCCTCGGTTAAAGGGGAACCAGCCTTCCAACTTCCGGCTGGCTGGACAACTCCAGCACCAGAGGTAAGCGACCGCTGTGCTGCTGCTGCAGCTGCTGTTACTGCTATTCTTGCAGCAGCTGCTGCTGCTGTTCCTGCAGCTGCTACTGTTATTGTTGTTGTTGCTGATGCTGTTGTTACTTCTGCTGCTGCTGTTGCTTCTGTTACTGCTGCTGCTGCTGTTGCTTCTGTTACTGCTGCTGCTGTTGCTTCTGTTACTGCTGCTGCTGCTGTTGCTTCTGTTACTGCTGCTGCTGTTGTTTCTGTTACTGCTGCTGCTGTTGCTTCTGTTACTGCTGCTGCTGCGGTTGCTTCTGTTACTTTTGCTGCTGCTGTTGCTTCTGTTACTGCTGCTGCTGTTGTTGCTTCTGTTACTGCTGCTGCTGTTGCTTCTGTTACTGCTGCTGCTGCTGCTGCTGTTACTGCTGCTGCTGCTGCTGCTGCTGTTACTGCTGCTCCAGATGAAGGTTAAACAATGTGGAATATTTCACAAGTCACCAACATTCACAACTGACCGCCATTTCCTCTTTATTACTCTTTATACAACACTGACATAGTGCTTTCTCTCTCTCTCTCTCTCTTTACTACTGCTGCTATTCTACTACTACCTGCAGCAGTAGCGTGGAACACCTGCAACAACACCTGCAACAGCATTTGCAACACCTGCAACAACACCTACAACATCATTTGCAACACCTGCAACAACACCTGCAACAACACCTGCAGCACCTGCAACAACACCTGCAACAACACCTGCAACAACACCTGCAACAACACCTGCATGGTCAGAGTGATCACTCACTGTCTCTCTCAGTTATAAACTACATTCTCAGTTTCATTTAAAATCTCCAGTGGTAGAATAGTTTGCCAGCGGGACGGTAGAGGGCAGGCAGGGGCAGGGGCATGGTAGAGGGCAGGCAGGGGCAGGGGCATGGTAGAGGGCAGGCAGGGGCAGGGGCATGGTAGAGGGCAGGCAGGGGCTGAACAATGGGTAGGGGAGGAAAGGGCAGGGGGATGGCAGAGGGGGAGGTAGTGGCATGGTAGAGGGCAGGCAGGGGCAGGGGGATTGGTAGAGGGAGAAACGGGGTGAGTGGTATGAGGGAGAATATTTAGTTAAAATTCTTGATAAGAGTCGTGTATGTGTGTGTGTGTGTGTGTGTGTGTGTGTGTGTGTGTGTGTGTGTGTGTGTGTGTGTGTGTGTGTGTGTGTGTGTGTGTGTGTGTGTGTGTGTGTGTGCACGGCAAGGAGCACGGCATCAGACCTAGTAGCACAAGCTAGTCAGGTCCAACTCACAAACACTTATGTATTTATGTAACCTATTTTCAAAACTACACAACGTCTTAGCATCTATGACGGTACTCGGGAGTTTGTTCCACTCATCCACAACTCTATTACCAAACCAGTGCTTTCCTATATCCTTCCTGAATCTGAATTTATCCAACTTGAAACCATTGCTGCGAGTCCTGTCTTGGCTAGATGTTTTTAGCACGCTATTTACTTCCCCTTTATTTATTCCTGTTTTCCATTTATACACTTCAATCAATTCCCCCCTAATTCTACGCCTTTCTAGAGAGTGCAGATTCAGGGCCCTCAGTCCATCCTCATAGGGAAGATTTCTGATACATGGGATCAACTTTGTCATCCTCCTTTGTACCTTTTTCCAGTGCATTTAGTATATCCATTCTGTAATACGGTGACCAGAATTATGGAGCATAATATAAATGAGGCCTAAATAAAGATATATAGAGTTGAAGAACAACCTGAGGACTTCTATTATTTAGTTTATATGTGGCATGGTTATTTTCCTGTCCAACATTTAGAACTTTGCATTTGTCTATATTAAACTGCATCTGCCACTTCTCCGACCACTGCATCAGTCTATTCAAATCATCCTGGAGTGCTCTAATGTCCTCATTAGAATGAATTGGACGGCCTATTTTTGTGTCATCAGCAAATTTGTTTATGTCGCTATTTATTCCCTCATCTATGTCGTTTATGTAAATTATGAACAAGAGGCCCAACACTGACCCCTGTGGAACACCGCTTGTGACGTGCCCCCATTCTGATTTCTCCCCATTTATGCAAACTCTCTGCTGCCTATTTGTCAACCATGCCTGTACCCAGGAAAAAAATTCTCCTATTCCGTGTGCCTTAAGTTTCCTCAGTAGCCTCTGATGTGGAACTCTGTCGTAAGCCTTACTGAAGTCCATATACACAATATCATATTCAATACCATGATCTACCTCCTCAAATACCTTAGTGAAAAAAGTTAGTAAATTCGTAAGACAGGAACGTCCCTTTGTAAAACCGTGCTGAGATTCATTAATCAATTTATGCCTTTCAAGATGGCTACGAATTTCCTCGGCAATTATTGATTCCAAAATTTTCCCAGGTATATATTATCCTGTATCTCTCCTCCGCTCCAATGAGTACATATTCAAGACATGAAGGCGTTCCCAGTAATTTAGGTACTTTACTGGCTTAATGTGAGCCGTAAACGATCTCTCTATTTGTTCCAGCTTTGACATTTCTCCTGTTTTGAACGGGCCGTCAGCACTAAGTAATATTCTAAATGAGGGAGCACTTGCGATTTGATAATGGTTCAACAGTTGTGACAGGCATGATCGTCCTGCTCTAAAGCCATGCTGGTTCGGGTTATGCTGGTTGTGCTTGTCCATGAAATTTGTAATCTGCCGTCTCATCACTCTTTCGAAGATTTTTATGATGTGAGAAGTTAGGGCTACTGGTCTGTAATATATAGCTAGTGCTCTACTACCTCCCTTATTCAAAAGATCCATGTTTGCACTCTTTAAAGCCTTCGGTATTTCACCTAGATTTAAGCTTTCTCCAAAGAATATTGAGGGCTCGTGCTAGTGGTACTTTGCATTTCTTTATAAATAGAGCATTCCATGAATCTGGTCCAGGTGCTGAGTGAGTGGGCATGTTATCCATTTCTTTTTCGAAATCTATGGGATTTGTACAAATGTTAGTTAGTTGGTCTGCGTGGCCTTCTGCTGGAGTGAAAAATGTTTCTGCATTTTCTACCTTGCTGTCAGTGGGTTTCTGAACACCGACTCATACTGTTTCTTTAGGATTTCACTCATTTCCTGTTCATCGTCAGTATACGAATCCCCTTTCGGTAATGGTCCAATTCTACAGGTAGTTCTTCACTTGGATTTTGTATAGGAATAGAAATATTTTGGGTTTCTTGCAATATTCTGTATGGCTCTTTGTTCCCTTTGTACTTCTTCTGTTAGGTATGACATCCTAAGTTTTTGCTCTTATTCAGTGATCTCTCGGCTAAAACTATCTTTCCTCCATTGCAACATATTTGTGTTTTTAAGCAATTCAGTAACCCGTTTTCTTCTTCTGTACCATCTCTTACCATCTCTTTCTCTCTGTATATCTGATCTTCTTCTGGGTTTCCTCAATGGTACGTGCTTCATACATACCTTGTATGCTTCTATATTCAGCTTCTCTAGGCACTGGTGGGGATTTAGGGTGCTCATGTCTTGATTCCCAGGATATATCTGATAGCTCTTGGTTTATTTTTTCCCAGTCAATTCTGTAGTTGTTAAATTAAACTTACTGAACATCCCGTCTCTAACATTAGTGCCGCAGTTCCCTAACCCTGAGTTAATACTCGTTTGAACTTCTATGATGTTGTGATCAGAGTATATTGTTTTTGTAACTGTTATGTCTCTGATTAGTTCCTCGTTGTTTGTGAATATCAAATCCAGGGTATTTTCATTTCTAGTGGGATCAATTATTTGTTGGTTCAATGAGTACTTTTCACAAAGCCTCATTAGTTCCCTGGTATGTGCCTGTTGAGCCAGGGTGCTTCCCGGAAATATTTCTGGTATAACATTGCCTTGCGCCATCTTCCATTTTACATGATGGAGATTAAAATCTCCAAGGAGTAAAATATTTGGTGTGGGATTTTCTAGCCTATCCAGATAGCTATCTATCTTCCTTAACTGATCTGTGAATTCTTCAGCAGTTGCTGATGGTGGTTTGTATACTAGGATAATTACCAAATTCCTATCTTCAACTTTAATCCCAAGGATTTCTACTATATCATTCGTAGAGTTCAGCACTTTTGTGCAACAGAAAATATCTTTTACATAGAGTCCTACTCCTCCCTGTGCCCTAATAATTATATCACATCTATACATGTTATAGTTTTCTATCTTTATCTCTCCGTCTTTAGCTTCTGATAGGAGCCCACTGACATAACTAACTTTGTCGTTTTTATTTGATTTCAGACCCTGAATATTTGCAAATATGAAGCAGGAATTACCATTTGGGATGCTTTGTTTTGCTGTGTGTTTCCTTAGTACCACTGGTGATGTACTACCTGGTATGGCCCCTGGTGTACATACCCCTGGTTTCTCCAGTACTGACTTTACAGTTGATTGTGTATTCTGCCCTGATGGGCTGATGCCTGGTTTGGTATGTTCCATTGTGCTATTCATCTGTTCCATCTGTAGCATTTTCCCTTTTTGTCTCTTTCTTTGGTCCGATTGTTTCTCTGTCTAAAAAAGATTGCTGTTCATTTTCCCTTTATCTGCAGCGCCGCGTTCTACATGATGGTCTAGGCAGCTCAGGTTATAACATTCTCTGCAGTGTTGAAGCTTTGCACATCACTGGGTGGAAGTACTTGCACTGTGTCAAAGCGACACTTTCCCTTCCTCAACATGTTGGCACATTTTCTGTTGTGTTTATTCCAGCAAGCTCTGCCATATAGGCACATACATTTTGCATAGTATCTACAAATGTTCTGGCTGCCTATATTTACTGATTTGGTGTCTTTCCCAAGTTCTGCCACCTTATCTGAGTTCTCTTGTTTTCTTTCACCTAGGTGTATTTCCCTTTTTTTTCATTTTCGTTTGTTCCTGCTCTAACTTTCTCTTCCTCCTTTCTTTTTCCTCTATGTTATGTACCCATGTTTTGTTCTTTTCCAACTTGCTCTGAATGACATTCTCCACTCTTATTTCGATCCTTATTTGTGCTGTCCTCTTTTTCCTGTTGCTTACCCCTTGTTTTCCACTCGTTGTATATATCTGACAAGCTCTTTAGGTACTTTCTTACACTTTCTAGGTTTTCACTTTTGAGTACTTCTCTTATGCCCGACCAGCTTTCCATCTCACTGGGGCAAATCCAGAAATGTCTTTCTTGTTTTAGGTATTTTTTTACCACATATTTCACAATCAATGCCCCTAATATTTCTCCCAAATTTTTTATCACATATACAAGAGATCTTATTTCTGTCCATGTTCACTTTCATTTATCTTAAATAACAAAAAAGGCACAATACCGTGACTGGAACAATACACAGACAACCCGCACATACAAGAGAGGAGCTTACGACGACGTTTCGGTGCGGGTTGTGTGTGTATTCCATTTATCTTATCCTGGGCAGTTTTATGTGTTAGGTTGTTTTGGGTGGTGGGCTGGGGTTGTAGGTGCTGGGTGGTGGGCTGGGGTTGTAGGTGCTGGGTGGTGGGCTGGGGTTATAGGTGCTGGGTGGTGGGCTGGGGTTGTAGGTGCTGGGTGGTGGGGATCCATGGAAAGTGGGAGAGAGAGTGGTGTATACATGTCGAGAATTTGCTGTAATTTCTATTTGAGATATATACGTTATTAAATTTATGTTAAACGCTAAACTCATGTGGGTCATTCAGGGCAAGACGTGCTGGAGGCTTGATCCTCCGTCTACTAAACGCCAGACAGACGCTCCTCTTTGTACTCACCTGAAGAGTTCTTGACTTGAGGTGTAGTCGATATAGGTTTTAAAACCCCATTAACCATCCCAACAATTAACACAAAACATAAGAGGGTAAAGTGTTGCCAGATACCACGGATAATGCGGGGAGGGGGGGGGACGATGCCGCTGGGTACAATTAACAAAATGTAAAATGACAGTTATACCATGTACGGGGGGTCCAGTCCCTGGACCCATTATGTACCTCTGTAATCTTTTGACTACCGCCCACAGGATGGGTATGGGGGGCATAATAAAGATATCAAACTAACTAAAAACTACCATGTACCTGCAGCTGGTGAGTGTTTAAGGGGCAAGTCAGTTCCCCTGTTTTCTAATATGTAATTTTTCCCCTATAATCTACCTTGTCCATAATTACTATCGCAATCTTTGAGGACAACTGTCCTCAAAGATTTGTTAAGTTATACCTTGAATTAAGGAAAGATCCTAGACTTCACCTTACGAAAGCAGACAAAGCAAATGCGAAAGAAATAATGGACAAGGTAGATTATAGTAGAAAAATAAACATGATGTTAGGAGACGGAAACTCACACGCCTCTTAATACACGAACACTAGGCTATGTTTTGCAGTGCTAATAGAAAATGGGAACCCGTTTTCTATAATGAATAAGCAATAAGTGAAAACCCCAGGTTCATAATTATAGCGTGTACCCGGAGTGACTGGTCATTCTCTACAAAAAAAAAGTTGCCTCTTTTTTTTTATATTTCTGTGGCCCAGATTTTATTCAAGGTGATCACTACCAGACATCTGTTTTTTATACCGTTTTCTGTGATGTAGTTTTCTTTCCCCATTTTCTTCGATACGACTATGGTTGACATCGTTATTTTTTTTTTCAGGAGTGTGGTGTGAGAGCTGGGTGTATGCATGCTCTCTCTACAGTATCCACCTCTCTCACACTTCCCAGGTAAGATTCAAAACTAATATTTTTTTTCATTGTTATTTTTGTTTTGTTTTTCATAAGAATCCCCTGGAGAAAATAGTACCTAACTTTTAGTATATTTCTTAAATTTTATGTATTTCATCATGACTCACGAAATCGTAATGACACGATTGCAAACAAACCATACCACGGGTGGGGTTCGAACCCGCTGTCAGAGAGTCTCAAAACTCCAGACCGGTCTGGAGTTTGAGTCTTTCTGACCGCGGGTTCGAACCCCACCCGTGGTATGGTTTGTATTTCATCTGTTAGGTGATGGCTTGGAATGTATATTTTTCAGCATAATAAAAAAATATATATAATAATTACAGACAATATATTAATGTAAAATAAGTCGTATTTTTTCTTAATTTTTGTATAGGAAGGAAAAATCAGTCATCATATGTTAATAATATGATATATTGACTTTTATTTGACGGGGTGGACCGAGGGTAAGCCAGTGGTTGACCTGGGTCACGTGACCAGAGGTTGGGCAGAGTGGTTCACCACTTGACCTGTGTCACGGCCGCTCTTCTTCCTCCTCTCAAACAATGACTCAGCAAATGTTCATTATTCTGCCTCGAATTAGTTGACTGTAGTGTCTTGCAAATCATAATTTTTACGCCGAATTTAAACTCGTTTTAAAGTTTTGCAATTGAAAAATGTATCGAAATTTCTCAAGGGTATTCATAGCTAAATTGTGATTCGTGAAATAATAGTGAAGCGATAATAATTTATAATAATAATAATAATTTATTATTATTATATTTTAGCATTAATAATGAAAATACCATGCACTAAATATAACATACTATTGTAATAATATGACGACTATGAGTACACAGGTTAGTGTCATAAGCAGAAGAATCACTGGCAGCTGAATGTTGTCTTATATTTCAGACTGAGAAGATAAGGTGGTTGTAGAGGTTGCAGTGAGTACCCAACCCGCGCCTCCCACACTACCCAACATGCCCTTCATAGACGATGACCTCCTCTGGTGCCCTGATAATGACGGCAAGATGGTTGACCTCTCCTGCCTGGTGAGTGAACAACACAGGTTATATAACCCTGGATGAAACAATTAACCACTAACTCACAGTTTGCCAAGTTAACTCTAGACGACGTTTCGGTCAATCCTGGACTATTATCAGATTATAGTTGATTCGTCATTTCAAAAGGATCCAGGACAGGGCGAAATATCGAATAAAATGTCTTATTTAAATGTGAGTTTCGTCTGTAACTGCTTACCGTCGTTACAGTGTAAACACAGAAGACTTAAGCTAGTTTTTAGTTTTAAGGCGTAACAACTGCACGTAGGTCATGAAGTTAGGCCCTTGTTTACGTGCACACCCTAGGGGCTTTAGTCCCCCAAATTCCCTCGACCTCCCCCAAAGCCCCCAAATAAAAATAACGCTTAGCATTAACCAGACGAGCCTGGCCCAAGGCAGGGCTCTGGAATTAGAAAATCTCTGGGAGCTTATTAAAGGTATAACCAGATAGACACCCTAATCTCCCCCCATCCCCCCAGTATTAAGGTTGTGGTTCCGCCCCGGGTGTACACTAACATAAATATTACGTTAATCCCTAAAATAATGATTAATATACTATATATATGTCATGCCGAATAGGTAAAACTGGTCAATTAGCAAGAACTCATTTCAAATTAAGTCCTTTCTAATTTTTTTCTCGTATACGTACGTTTAAAGATATATTTTTCATTTACGTTAATGTAAAAATTAATAATTTTGTACCAAAAGAACCTTAGAAAATTTACCTAACCTTATTATAACAAGCGCAATTTAATTAAGCCTAATCTAACTAAATATATTTTAGATAAGTTTACAATAATTTAATAATAAACACAATGAAATTATTATTTTTGTTAGATTCAGAATGACTTTTGAGCAAGTATTGCATACACAAATTTTCGCTTGCCTTATTCGGCAAGAAGAGCGTTGCTATTTAAGTCAAAATCGCAAGTTTTACCTATTCGGAACGATATATATATATATATATATATATATATATATATATATATATATATATATATATATATATATAAAGTATAGTATCTGTCAGCCTCAGGGGTTCCAAAAGTCTAGAAAATATGGTGAACTTGCCCATCATTATGTTTGTTCCATATGCTCAGAGACCCTTGACCCATGGGAAAAGAATATTATTTAAGTTCCTTAAGGAGCCAGGCAAAAATCTCATCAGGGCAACTAACGATACCAGGACAGCTAATTTTGTGTTCCAGTGGCTCATAGGAATAATGCATATTTTTCTCTGTTACCCCTCTATAATTTTGAGGAAAACCCAGTTTTCTCTAGAAGGAGACTGGTGGTTCATGGCGTAGTGTTGAAGCAGTAACTGAGACGCAAGTTATTGTCTCTTCTGGTGTAAGTTTATCCAGGTACAAGTACACATTTTTTTTGGCGATTACAATCGTCTTACATAGTAACAGATGTAAATCACCCAGGATAACCCTCCCCAAAAAAAAAAAAATAGTCAGTTACTTTACTTGTATTGAGGTCCTCGATAATAACTTGTCAGAAGTGTTTAATTAGCGCTTACCACCAATAAAACTCACATCAGTAAAGCTCACACACTGAGGTCCTTGGGTCGATCCCCGGTACAGGGATCGACCCAAGACCTTAAGATACCTGCTGTCCGTGTTCACCCATCAATAAAATAGGTACCTGGGTGTTAGTGGACTGGTGTGGGTCGCATCCTGGGACAAAACTGACATAATTTGCGGGAAATGCTCAGCATAACAAGGAACTTTCTATACAGTAGTATGTTATTGATGTCAGCTATGGTCTGTATACCTTGTACATGTACTTGTAGAAATAAGGATATACCTTTGAAGAATTTCGAGAGTATCTACTCTCTGAGCCCGGCCATGGGCCAGGCTCGTCTGGTGCTTGCCTGGTCAACCAGGCTGTTGCTGCTGGAGGCCCGCTGCCCCACATATCCATCACAGCCTGGTTGATCTGGCACCTGGTGAAGATATTTGTCCAGTTTCCTCTTGAAGGCTTCTACACTGGTTCCAGCCGTGTTTCGGATATCTTCTGGTAAGATGTTGAATAGTCTGGGACCCCGGATGTTAATACAGTGCTCCCGTATTGTCCCCACCGCACCCCTGCTCCTCACTGGGTTTATTTTACACTTTCTCCCATATCTCTCACTCCAGTATGTTGTTATGGCAGTGTGCAGATTTGGGACCAGGCCCTCAAGTACTTTCCATGTATATATTATCATGTATCTCTCTCTCCTCCGCTCCAATGAGTACATGTTCAAGACTTGAAGGCGTTCCCAATAATTTAGATGTTTCAATGGCTCAATGTGAGCCGTAAACGATCTCTGGATTTGTTCCAGCTCTGCTATTTCTCCTGCCCTGAACGGGGCCGTCAGCACAGAGCAGTATTCTAAGTGAGGGAGCACTAGCGATTTGAATAGTGTCACCATCGGCATTATTTCCCTTGTTTTGAAAGTTCTCAATACCCACCCCGTCATCTTCCTGGCTGTTGTGATCTTTGTCTTGTTATGGTCTTTAAACGACAGATCAGCAGACATAATTATTCCCAAGTGAAATGCGGCAAATACCACCCCAGCCCCACCCTGGGGTCGACAGAGCACCAGACGATGCCATATTGTCTATTCCCTCAGGTAGAGACTTGGAGTGGATACAAAAATATGGGAATATAGAGATCAAATAAAAGGGAACATTACTAGAATATGGGAGAATAGACGGTAGCGGTCTATTCTCTTGGGAGTATGCTGCCACCACCTGCTCTTTTAATAGTGGAAGGGATAAAAGAAACGATAGTCATAGGAGAAGGGAGAAAACCAAGGAGTTTGGGTTAGAGCAGGAGAAAACCCAGTGAGAAATAATACAGGATAGTTAAAACATGATAGGGGTCCTGATAAGTACTGGCTCTTAGGGTAGCATGGCCTGAAAACATGAGCAGTAGGCACCTTATCAGGGGCTTGACTCTCCACAGAAAAATGATAACATCAATAGGTTATTAAATTTAGTCTCTGACACATGGACCTTGTATACATGGCTCAAAGGTGGAAGTAAAACATACCCAGACATAACCACTTACAATTTAATAAACACATTACAAGGGTATCAGAAATGTTGGCACAAAAAACAATTGTAATAGCAAATACTTAATTCTTATAGCAAGCCTGGCTTACTGATGTTAACACTCCCCCCCACATAGCTTTTCCATACTGAGATTTACATTTCCTTAATACATTCCTGCCTTAGGATGCTCCTGAGACCTTCCAAATCCCAGATTACAAGCCTGGTCTGATCCTCCAGGACTATAGTGTTCAAGGTGTTTCTAGCACTCTCCTCTCCTCAGTATCTCTGTGGATTCTCCTACTTTGGAGGCATATCTTTGGGGGTGCCTGGTTGCTAACCCCAAGCCTGCTCCTACTCTTGAGGCATCTCTTTGGGGGTGCCTGGTTGCTGCTAAGACTTGTTAGCAGCAGTATAATCAATATGAGAAGTTGAAAAGGCTTCTTAAGTGACAAAGGTGTGAGAGTGGTCATGGGAACTCTTCCATGTGTTCCCTCCTTGTTTTGAATCCAATCCCTCTCATGTACACAAACTCTTTACAAATTTCACACAAGAAGGTCAACTTGCCTCTATAAACCTTATTTCTACTCACAATAATTATTACAATGAATACTAATACTAGAAAACAATCAGACACAAAGAAAATTAATGTTATACACTATATTACAGATTAACAAAAATTCTAGAGAAAACATATTGGAACATACAATAACAGAGCAACAGAATGCGAAGATAATCACAGTTCAAATACATTTCTTGAGTTAATTAACAGCATTTATTTCTTTCCCTGAGTTACAGAACTATGCACATGGTAAATAGATAAGGATATAGACAAGAAATATAAGTGAGGACAGTCATGAAATTTTCACAACTAATATTTATCACACCTTACATAAGTAATGCTTGAGGGGCTGATTTCTTCATTACACCCTCCCCAATTCGGTAAATAAATCTTCGTTGTGAAAATCACAATAAGTACTGGAAAACGAAAAGAAAACAATAAAATATAAATACTCGGGAACTGCTTTTTTTCAATATAATACAGTATAATAATACACTGCTTCTCTTTCTGGCGTATTCTGAAACGTCGCAAACATTTCGGCTGATATACGAACTACAGCTGACAGACAGTTATTTTTAACAACCCCACTCCAGTAACGTCTATCATGGGAAAGTGTTCCTTCCACAACTCCTCCTTTTGCCCTATAGAGAACTCAAGCAACAAAGTACTGAGGTGGAGGCCTTCAGGTAGCAGAGAAACAACTCACCCTGATTTCTCGACAGAGGCACTTAAGCAGGAAATAACACTCCTCCGAGGAGGCGTCGATACACAACTGACATCCCTTTGACAACAACACCAACATTTAGTATGAGAGGGCAGTGCACATATCCCTGTATTGCAGTATACGAGTCACTTAACACTAACAATTAAATCTACATACAGTCCAAAATTCATCATCAGTCCTACATAAAAACCAAAAAAAAAATGAGGAGGAACAGCCTGAACTATACAGCTCAACACCTAGACATCTACTAGGGAACTAAACTGTCCTGCTCATAACCCTAAAAATAACACATCATAACATACAAAGAGCACAGAGAGAGAAAACACAGTATAAGGACTACACACAAAATAGCTCAAAGCAGCAGTAGAGAAAAGTGTAACAGCCTGAACTATACAGTCCAACACCTAGGCCATACTAGGGAATACAACTGTCATTACCACTTCTCCCATTCCACATAACAGAAAAATAGACGTAGAAAACAGCATAAGATAAAACTACCCACTACGTACATTGTCTGTTTCAGGTTCAGAAAAAAAATTACATTAATAGTGTCTCAATCTTACTGTTGCTTATTTTGGTTAATAGTATTTCTAAATATTTTCTCTTGTTCCAACCTTCCACAAACTTCAAGCCAAATTCAACAGTCAAAATATCTGCAATGGAATTCTCTGAATTTTGGTTACTAATGTCAGGTTCACTGGAATTAACCATTTCCACACTCTTCCGAGACTTATCAAAATTACACCTATTTTCAACACCTTCATAGTTACTTTCTGAAAATCCATAATTTAAATTTGTCCAATCAGTTATCTTATATTTATTCTTCACTCGATCCATGCAAGTCCCTATGGTTTTCAAATAACCGTCACTCATCTTACATTTACACAGAATTTTCATAAGGCAAAGAATAAACAAAAATAGACATCCTTTCATTAAAACCTCTAGTGATAAATGGGGGACACTTTCTCTTTCAAATACATCTTCTAACTTTAAATCATTTTCCTTATCCCCTTGAAACATGTACATGTCCATGGTCATTTTTTCATTTTGATTACAAACTGTCATAGAAGAGCCAAGCAACACAAATAATCCCACCGCTGCCACCAGTGAAATGCGGCAAATACCACCCCAGCCCCACCCTGGGGTCGACAGAGCACCAGACGATGCCATATTGTCTATTCCCTCAGGTAGAGACTTGGAGTGGATACAAAAATATGGGAATATAGAGATCAAATAAAAGGGAACATTACTAGAATATGGGAGAATAGACGGTAGCGGTCTATTCTCTTGGGAGTATGCTGCCACCACCTGCTCTTTTAATAGTGGAAGGGATAAAAGAAACGATAGTCATAGGAGAAGGGAGAAAACCAAGGAGTTTGGGTTAGAGCAGGAGAAAACCCAGTGAGAAATAATACAGGATAGTTAAAACATGATAGGGGTCCTGATAAGTACTGGCTCTTAGGGTAGCATGGCCTGAAAACATGAGCAGTAGGCACCTTATCAGGGGCTTGACTCTCCACAGAAAAATGATAACATCAATAGGTTATTAAATTTAGTCTCTGACACATGGACCTTGTATACATGGCTCAAAGGTGGAAGTAAAACATACCCAGACATAACCACTTACAATTTAATAAACACATTACAAGGGTATCAGAAAGTGTTGGCACAAAAAAACAATTGTAATAGCAAATACTTAATTCTTATAGCAAGCCTGGCTTACTGAGGTTAACACTCCTCTCCCACATAGTTTTTCCATACTGAGATTTAAATTTCCTTAATACATTCCTGCCTTAGGATGCTCCTTAGACCTTCCAAATCCCAGATTACAAGCCTGGTCTGATCCTCCAGGACTATAGTGTTCAAGGTGTTTCTAGCACTCTCCTCTCCTCAGTATCTCTTGTGGATCTCTCCTACTTTGGAGGCATATCTTTGGGGGGTGCCTGGTTGCTAACCCCAAGCCTGCTCCTAATCTTGAGGCATCTCTTTGGGGGGTGCCTGGTTGCTGCTAAGACTTGTTAGCAGCAGTATAATCAATATGAGAAGTTGAAAAAGGCTTCTTAAGCTGACAAAGGTGTGAGGGTGGTCATGGGAACGTTTCCGCGTGTTCCCTCCCTTGTTTTGAATCCTCTTTTTCTCATGTACACAAACTCTTTACAAATTTCGACACAAGAAGGTCAACTTGCCTCTATAAACCTTATTTCTACTCACAATAATTATTACAATGAATACTAATACTAGAAAAACAATCAGACACAAAGAAAATTAATGTTATACACTATATTACAGATTAACAAAAATTCTAGAGAAAACATATTGGAACATACAATAACAGAGCAACAGAATGCGAAGATAATCACAGTTCAAATACATTTCTTGAGTTAATTAACAGCATTTATTTCTTTCCCCTGAGTTACAGAACTATGCACATGGTAAATAGATAAGGATATAGACAAGAAATATAAGTGAGGACAGTCATGAAATTTTCACAACTAATATTTATCACACCTTACATAAATAATGCTTGAGGGGCTGATTTGCTTCATTACACAAGTCCTTTACGTGTTCCTTTCGTTCTATGTGGTGACCCTCTTGCGTTTTGTATATAGTGTTCCTTTTGAGTTCTTCATTTTTTCCATACCTAAGCAGCTGAAACTTATCACCATTGAACGTCATGTTGTTCTACACTGCCCATTGGAAGACCCTGCTTATGTCCTCCTGTAATTTTTCAGTGTCCTCTACCGTAGTGACTTTCATGCTTATTTTAGTGTCATCTGCAAATGATGATACAAAAGTGTGCTGGGTGTTTTTATCTATGTCTGCTATGAGGATGAGAAACAGCAGAGGTGCCAGGACAGTGCCTTGGGGCACTGAGCTTTTTACCTCGCTGATGTTGGATCTTGCCCTGTTCACTACTACTTTTTGTGTTCTTTGTGTTAGGAACTCAAAAATCCATCTGCCTACCTTCCCCGTAATGCCTAAGGCCCTCATTTTGTGCGCTATCACTCCATGATCGCATTTGTCAAACGCCTTTGCAAAATCTGTGTAAATCACATCTGCGTTTTGGTCGTCCTCCAATGCCTCCGTAATTCTGTCATAATGGTTCAGCAGCTGTGACAGGCATGATCGACCCGCTCTAAAGCCATGCTGGTTCGGGTTATGTTGGTTGTGCTGGTCCATGAACTTTGTAATCTGCCGTCTCATCACTCTTTCAAAGATTTTTATGATGTGAGAAGTGAGGGCTACTGGTCTGTAATTTTTAGCTAGTGCTCTACTACCTCCCTTATGCAAAGGAGCTATGTCTGCACTCTTTAAGGCCTCTGGAATTTCACCTAGATCTAAGCTCTTTCTCCACAGAATACTAAGGGCTCTTGCTAATGGTACTTTGCACTGCTTTATAAATAAAGCATTCCATGAATCTGGTCCAGGTGCTGAGTGAGTGGGCATGTTGGCCATTTCTTTTTCGAAATCTATGGGATTTGTACTAATGTCGGTTAGGTGGTCTGCGCAGCCTTCTGCTGGAGTGAAAAATATTTCTGCATTTTCTACCTTGCTGTCATTTAGTGGGTTGCTGAACACTGACTCATACTGTTCTTTTAGAATTTCACTCATTTCCTGTTCATCGTCCGTATACGAATCTCCTCTCAATAATGGTCCAATTCTACAGGTAGTTCTTAGCTTGGATTTTGCATAGGAGTAGAAATATTTTGGGTTTCTTGCAATATCCTGTATGGCTCTTTGTTCCCTTTGTACTTCTTAAGTTTGTGCTCTAATTCCGTGATCTCTCGGTTAAGGCTATCTCTCCTCTGTTGCAACATAACTGTGTTTTTCAGAAATTCAGTAACCCGTTTTCTTCTCCTGTACCATCTCCTACGCTCTCTCTCTATATCTGATCTTCTTCGGGGTTTCCTCAATGGTACGTGTTTCATACATACCTTGTATGCTTCTGTATTCAGCTTCTCTAGGCACTGGTGGGGATTTAGGGTGCTCATGTCTGATTCCCATGATATGTCTGATAGCTCTTGGTTTATTTTTTCCCAGTCAATTCTATGGTTATTAAAATTAAACTTACTGAACATTCCGTCTCTAACATTAGTGTCGCAGTTCCCTAACCCTGAGTTAATACTAGTTTGAACTTCTATGATGTTATGATCAGAGTATATCGTTTTTGTAACTGTTATGTCTCTGATTAATTCCTCGTTGTTTGTGAATATCAAATCCAGGGTATTTTCATTTCTAGTGGGATCAATTATCTGTTGGTTTAGTGAGTACTTTTCACAAAGCCTCATTAGTTCCCTGGTATGTGCCTGTTGAGCCAGGGTGCTTCCAGGAGTTATTTCTGGTATAACATTATGGTGCCTCATCTTCCATTTTACATGAGGGAGATTAAAATCTCCAAGGATTAAAATGTTTGGGGTGGGATTCTCTAGCCTATCCAGATAGCTATCTATCTTCTGTAACTGCTCTGTGAATTCCTCCGCAGTTGCTGATGGTGGTTTGTATACTAGGATAATTACCAGATTCTTATTTTCCACTTTAATGTACCGGCCGTGTCCCACCAAGGCAGGGTGACCACCAAGGCAGGGTGACCACCAAGGCAGGGTGACCACCAAGGCAGGGTGACCTCCAAGGCAGGGTGACCACCAAGGCAGGGTGACCACCAAGGCAGGGTGACCACCAAGGCAGGGTGACCACCAAGGCGGGGTGACCACCAAGGCAGGGTGACCACCAAGGCGGGGTGACCACCAAGGCGGGGTGACCACCAAGGCAGGGTGACCACCAAGGCGGGGTGACCACCAAGGCAGGGTGACCACCAAGGCGGGGTGACCACCAAGGCAGGGTGACCACCAAGGCAGGGTGACCACCAAGGCGGGGTGACCACCAAGGCAGGGTGACCACCAAGGTGGGGTGACCCAAAAAGAAAAACAAAAGATTTTCTTTTTAACTTTAGTAATGCATACAGGAGAAGGGGTTACTACCCCCTTGCTCCCGGCATTTTAGTCGCCTCTTACGACACGCATGGCTTACGGAGGAAGAATTCTGTTCCACTTCCACTTATTATTTATTATTATTAGTAATAGTAGTACTAGTATAATGAGTACGATGGAAATAAGTCACTCTGACCTTTTTTGGGTTCTCCCAGGTTCTGTACACACACGATAATAATGTTTATTTTGACATGATACATGGCTGTACAAAGGAATATAATGGGTGTGTATGCCAAATGCCCCTTTGTATGATAGTCTATGTAACTGTATTTGTGTTTACCTGAATAAACTTACTTATTCAGCGTGTCTTCCCCTCAAGGGATGTTCCATGAAGCCGGTGAGATGCTCCTGATCCAAGGAATTGGACTTGCTCTCCTCTTCCTTGGATCGATCCTGAATGCCTCCCGCTCCCCAGGCGCTGTGGGGCCCATGCAGGTTTAGCGCTCCCCTCCTTAATATAATAATACTCTTCAGTTTGCCCTTCATGGGAGTGTTGCCCCTCCTAGATTTTAGTAAATTTAAGTACAGCCGTACAGGTACACTATGTGTGTGTACTCACCTATTTGTGGTTTGTGGTTGCAGGGGTCGAGACTCAGCTCCTGGCCCCGT
This sequence comes from Cherax destructor, assembly GCA_009830355.1. Lineage (NCBI taxonomy): Eukaryota > Metazoa > Arthropoda > Malacostraca > Decapoda > Parastacidae > Cherax > Cherax destructor. Next base: position 234,178 of record WNWK01000245.1, read on the forward strand.
GTGTGTACTCACCTATTTGTGGTTGCAGGGGTCGATTCATAGCTCCTGGCCCCGCCTCTTCACTGATTGCTACTAGGTCCTCTCTCTCCCTGCTCCATGAGCTTTATCAAACCTAGTCTTAAAACTATGTATGGTTCCTGCCTCCACTATGTCGCTTTCCAAGCTATTCCACTTCCTGACAACTCTATGACTGAAGAAATACTTCCTAACATCCCTTTGACTCATAGGAGTCTTCAACTTCCAATTGTGACCCCTTGTTTCTGTGTCCCCTCTCTGGAACATCTTGTCTCTGTCCACCTTATCTATTCCTCGCAGTATTTTATATGTCGTTATCATGTCTCCCCTAACCCTCCTGTCCTCTAGTGTCGTCAGGCCGATTTCCCTTAACCTTTCTTCGTAGGACAATCCCCTTAGCTCTGGGACTAGTCTTGTTGCAAACCTTTGCACTTTCTCTAATTTCTTGACGTGCTTGACCAGGTGTGGGTTCCAAACTGGTGCTGCATACTCCAGTATGGGCCTGACGTATATGGTATACAGAGTCTTGAATGATTCCTTGGTGAGGTATTGGAACGCTATTCTTAGGTTTGCCAGCCGCCCATATGTTGCAGCAGTTATCTGGTTGATGTGTGCCTCAGGAGATGTGCTCGGTATTATACTCACCCCAAGATCTTTTTCTTTGAGTGAGGTTTGCAGTCTTTGGCCACCTATGTGTCTGTGTGTGTGTGTGTGTGTGTCTGTGTGTGTCTGTGTGTGTCTGTGTGTGTGTGTGTGTCTGTGTGTGTCTGTGTGTGTCTGTGTGTGTGTTGTGTGTGTGTGTGTGCTGTGTGTGTGTGTGTGTGTGTCTGTGTGTGTTGTGTGTGTGTGTGTGTGTGTGTGTGTGTGTGTGTGTGTGTGTGTGTGTGTGTGTGTTGTGTGTGTGTGTGTGTGTGTGTGTGTCTGTGTGTGTCTGTGTGTGTGTGTGTGTGTGTGTGTGTGTGTGGCCCAATTAATATTTGCACTAATAACTCATTACAGTTGTGACCGCGTGTGAATGGGTTATTACTTTGTAATTTGTTCATGATTGTGACCATGTATAGACGTGTAGATGATTCGTTACCTTTGTAATGAATTGTGACCAGATCTACCTGGAGTTCATGACCTTTGTAACTAGTTCAGCTATCAAAACTTTGGGGGTCCAGTCCCTGGGCCCATTATGTACCTCTGTAATCTTTTGACTACCGCTCACAGGATGGGTATGGGGGGCATAATAGATATTAAACTTAATAACTAACTACACACATATGTGTAAATTACCTAGGTTAACCCAAAAAATCAGTCAAAGTGGCTTATTTCCACTGGGAGTCATTATATTCCCATTGGGGGTCCTTTTATTTACATTGGGGTCCTTGTATTCCCATTGGGGTCCTTGCATTCCCATTGGGGTCCTTGTATTCCCATTGAGGTCCTTGTATTCTCATTGGGGTCCTTGTATTCCCATTGGGGTCCTTGTATTCTCATCGGGGTCCTTGTATTCTCATCGGGGTCCTTGTATTCCCATTGGGGTCCTTGTATTCCCATTGGGGTCCTTGTATTCCCACTGAGGTCCTTGTATTCTCATTGGGGTCCTTGTATTCCCATTGGGGTCCTTGTATTCTCATCGGGGTCCTTGTATTCCCATTGGGGTCCTTGTATTCCCATTGGGGTCCTTGTATTCCCACTGAGGTCCTTGTATTCCCATTGGGGTCCTTGTATTCCCATTGGGGTCCTTGTATTCCCATTGGGGGTCCTTGTATTCCCATTGGGGTCCTTGTATTCCCATTGGGGTCCTTGTATTCCCATTGGGGTCCTTGTATTCCCATTGGGGTCCTTGCATTACCATTGGGGTCCTTGTATTCTCATTGGGGTCCTTGTATTCCCATTGGGGTCCTTGTATTCTCATTTGGGTCCTTGTATTCCCATTGGGGTCCTTGTATTCCCATTGGGGTCCTTGTATTCCCATTGAGGTCCTTGTATTCCCATTGGGGTCCTTGTATTCCCATTGGGGTCCTTGTATTCCCATTGGGGTCCTTGCATTCCCATTGGGGTCCTTGTAGTCCCATTGGGGTCCTTGTATTCCCATTGGGGTCCTTGTATTCCCATTGGGGTCCTTGCATTCCTATTGGGGTCCTTGCATTCCCATTGGGGTCCTTGCATTCCCATTGGGGTCCTTGTATTCCCATTGGGGTCCTTGTATTCCCATTGGGGTCCTTGTATTCCCATTGGGGTCCTTGTATTCCCATTGGGGTCCTTGTATTCCCATTGGGGTCCTTGTATTCCCATTGGGGTCCTTGTATTCCCATTGGGGTCCTTGTATTCATATTGGGGTCCTTGTATTCCCATTGGGGTCCATGTATTACCATTGGGGTCCTTGTATTCCCATTGGGGTCCTTTTATTCACATTGGGGTTCTTGTATTCCCATTGGGGTCTTCATATTTTTTTTCAGCGCTGTATGACCCTAGTGGATTTAGCGCCTCTTTTTTTATAATAATAATTTAGTCCCGCCTGGGTTAAATGAGTAACTTAAGTTTATTGAGGTACACTTATGCAAATTTAGATGATTACTATTGTCATATACATATAGTAATGTGTGTATAAATTACCTAGAATAACGCACAAAAAAGATCAAAGTGACTTATTTCCACTGGGTTCCTTGAATATAGAATAACTGACTCATAGTTTCTGCTGGGTAAGGAAGTAGATTTTATTCTGATTATTAACCTGGATAATAATAATAATAATAATACATACAGTGGTCCCTCGGTTTTCGTGCATCTCCAAACTCGAACATTTATGTAAGTATAATATTGTAAGTGCTTGTGGAAGCTTATTTTTGGGGGTCTGAAATAGACTAACCTACGTGACATTATTTCTTAAGGAAGTAAATTCGTTCGGTAATGGCACTTGAGCAGGCTTCTGGAATGAATTTTGTTCGTTAGCCAGGGGTCCACTGTAATAAAAAAAATAATAATACAGTGGTACCTCTACTTATGAGCTTAATTCGTTCCAGACGGCTATTCAAATGCTGATACCGAAGGAATTTGTTCCCATAAGAAATAATGAAAATTAGGTTAATCCATTTCAGACCCCCAAAAATACACTTACAAAAGCACCTACAAAAATACACTTACATAATTGTTCGAGTTGGGAGCTGCTTGTAAGTAGAGGTACCACTGTATATTTATTTACTATAAGTACATACAGGCCTATCTGACATCAGTGACATAGTACTATTATATAGAAAGCCGCTTGTTATGCAGAGCATTTTGGGCAAATTAGGTCAGTTTTGTCCCAGGATGCGACTCACACCAGTCGACTAACACCCAGGTACCCGTTTTACTGATGGGTGAACATAGACAAATGGTGTAAGGAAACATGCCCAATGTTTCTACCCTCGCCGGGAATCGAACCCAAACAGTCACCATGTGAAACGAGAGCTTTAGCCACCAGGATAACCAACTGCAGCAGGCCTGCTGGCCCATGCAAGGCAGGTCCAAGTTCCCTACTGGCCTAAGCCACATGCCCAAGCTAGTCAGGCCCAGGTCACATCAACCCAAGTAGGAAGGAGCACTGCATCAGACCCATTAGCACAAACTAGTCAGGTCCATTTCACACCTACCCACACCCACTTATGTATTTATCAAACCTATTTTTAAAACTACACAAGGTTTTAGCTTCAATGACGCTACTTGAGAGTTTGTTCCACTCGTCCACAACTCTAAATACCAAACCAGTGCTTTCCTATATCCTTTCTAGATCTAAATTTTTCCAACTTGAAATCATTGCTGGGAGTCCTGTCTTGGCAAGATATTTTTAGCATGTTATTTACATTCCCATTATTTATCCCTGTTTTCCATTTATACACATATCATCCCTAATTCTACGCCTCTCTAGAGAGTGCAGATTCAGGGTCCTCAGTCTATCCTCATATTAAGATTTCTGATACATGGAATCAACTTTGTCATCCTACTTTGTACGTTTTCCAGCGCATTTATATCTGTAAATTAGACTAGTCCTTTTAGACCCCCAAAAATACACTTACAAAGGCACTTACAAAAATACACTTACATAATTGTTTGAGTTTGGAGCATAACGAACACTGGGGGTCCACTGTATAGAGTTGAAGAACAACCTGCGGACTCCTGTTATTTATGCTTTTTGATATGAAGCCAAGAATTCTATTTGCTTTATTTCGAACACTTATGCACTGTTGTCTTTTTTGGGTTATCCTAGGTTTTCTACACATATGCTGCTATGTATGATAATCTATGTAACTGTATTTGTGTATACCTGAATAAACTTACTTACTAATTCATATGATACCCCCAATGAAGTAATGTGACTTATTTCCATATAAGTTTTCATTTATGTTGCACACACAAGTTTAGATTACAGTATTACAATTGTCTAATATAGTACATTATTTAGAATTTAATCCAAGATACTCTACATGGAAGGTGTTCTGGGGGTCAATGCCCCCATGGCCCAGTTTTTCACTTAAGATTAAAATCACTATTACTTTATTTCCATTGGGGTTTTTATGTCTAGGCCTTAATTCATCATTAATGTTTACACGTATCTAAATCCTTCCCATATAATTATTTAGAACACTTATCCCGCTAAACCAGAGACGGCAGTTCTTTGCAGAAGTTTTCTTTTAATTATTAACCCCCTTAGGGCCTTAGGTTCCTAAGATGCGACCCATATACACCAACTAAAACCAACATACCGAAATAGGGGTACAGTGGACCCCCGGTTTTTGTGATTTTTTTTGTTCCAAAATGCTGTTCAAGTGCCATTACCAAACGAATTTATTCCCATAAGGAATAATGTAAATTAGACTAGTCCTTTTAGACCCCCAAAAATACACTTACAAAGGCACTTACAAAAATACACTTACATAATTGTTTGAGTTTGGAGCATCACGAACACCGAGGGTCCACTGTATATACAACAGGAGGTATATACGTATCTCAGTGGATATACAGTGAGTTTACTTTAATCAATGTTTTTGGGATTAAAGTGTTCCTAACTGGTAGTGAACGGGTTACATACAGCCTTAATGGCCCTTTAAGTACAGTGGTACCCTGAGTTTTGTTCAGCTTTTGTAAGTGCTTTTGTAAGTGTATTTTTGGGGGTATGAAACGGACTAATCTAATTTACTTTATTCCTTATGGGAACAAATTCGTTCGGTAATGGCACTTGAACAGCCTTCTGGAACGAATTATGGCCGAAACTCGGGTTACCACTGTACAGTGGACCCCCGAGTTTCGTAAAAACTTCACTCCTGAAGTCTCCTCAAGTGCCATTACCGAACGAATTTACTCCCTTAAGGAAAAATGTCACGTAGGTTAGTCTATTTCAGACCCCCAAAAATACTTTTCCACAAGCACTTACAATATTATACTTACATAAATGTACGATTTCCGGGGTTTACGAAACTCGGGGGTCCACTGTATAGTTGATAACCTTCAAGAGCAGTTAACCAGGTACTTATTTATTGCTAGGTGAACAGGGTCAACAGGTGTAAGGAGACATGCTCACATGGCCTTACCTTCCCAGGATTGATCCTGGGTACTTTCTGTTGCAAATCAAGTGCTCTCTACCATTGAGTGTAAATTACCTCCACCGACACACTAATTGAAATACGTACTAGAGTTCTTCATACACCATTGGGCAAAACATTATGGATGTTGTTAGCATCGCTGTCAGTTAGGCTAAGCACTGGTTCTGGCTAGTGGCTTGTTGAATGATCACATGGAAACAACCTCGGCAGTTGGGACTTTGATGAGTCACTAATTTCCTCTATCCTCAATAAGATACCATACACAGTCATACCCCACTTTGGCATTTCGGCCTACGTCCAATTCGTCTTTACGCCACGTCTCTAGAGTAAATTTCAGTTCAGTGAACATCATTACATCTGACTTTACGTCACTCAACAACGTCACTTACGTCATAATTTTCTTAATTGTGTTCCTTATTCTTTAAAAAAAAAAAAAATGACTAAAATGTGTTTTTAGTGTTTTTTAAGGTTTAAAAATAGTTATATTCTTTCGCAAGTTATTTACGCTAGTTTTATGGTGTTTGTCGTCATTTTAAGGTATGTCCAGCTTATGTCAAAAACCAGGTTACATCATGGCTCTTGGAACCAATTATTGATGTAGGGCGGGGTATGACTGTACAGCCTCTCCTCACGTAACAAAGGAGTTCCGTTCCTAAGACCACGTTGGTAAACGAATTTGTCGCTAAGTAAGGAGCATACTATAATGGTAGTGGGTTTGTGTCAACCATCTTTGATATTGTTTTAATGTCACCTTTGCACCATTTATAACATTTCTGGTATATTTTTAAATGTTTATACAGTAGTGTACTGTATATTGTAATAAACAGAATAGTAGAGGAAATCAGCTCTAATATACATTATTTAGGTATGCATACTGGTCAGAGAGCCAGTTGTAAGTCCAAGTCTCTGGTAAACGAGTATGTCGCTATGTGAGGAGAGGCTGTATTAAAAAAAAAAATTGAACATTCCAGCCATCTCTCACCTAGGAGGACCCGAAAAAGAGAGGAAACACATTCACCTTCATTCATTCATTCACTGTCTTGCAAGAAGAATGCTGACATTACAATTCAGATGGCCCTCGGAGCTGCAACATCCTCACCCCTCCATTATGATTAAATGACATATATTTTTATAAACTTGGCCTCACCCCAATCTTTATGGTGATTATTAATTGCCAGCATTAATTTGTAGTTTCAGGAACAAAGCAAAGCTCATGGTGTATCATCTGGAGTGCTACTTAGTTTATTGTGTATTTAGTTTATTTTTAAAGGTTTTAAAATCTCCTTGTATGTACCTTGTGCATGGTTTAAATATGCACTGTAATTTCAGTATGGTAAAAAATAAATATGTACCACTTACAGGACCCGGGAGGAGGAAGTACGGCAGGAAACAGTGTCACTCCAGGAGGCAACAACAGTGACCAGATGACACCCATGGGTATGGGGGTCATTGGAGGTCTTGCTTCGTCTAACCCAACATCAGCACCTGAGTGTGGGGATCTTGCTGAACTCTCACAGGCTGACCTCAAAGGCCTGGTGGGCGAGATCACGGAAGAAGATGAGATCTTCACAAGCATATCAGATCCCAATTTTGAGCTGGACAACATATTTGCAGAGGTCAGGGTTAGCATAATTAGTATACGTACTACATATACAGTGGTACCTTGAGTTACGATATTTTTTCGTTCGAGAATGCTGTTCAAGTGCCATTACCAACCGAATTTATCCCCATAAGGAATAATGTAAAATAGACTAGTCCTTTTACACCCCCAAAAATATACTTACAAAAGCATTTAAAAAAAATAAACTTACATAAAAGGGCGATTTTGGGGACCATCGTAACTCGAGGTACCACTGTATACATGTTATATAAAGAGTTCTGTAAGGTTCTTAGAAGCTTAACTACCATTCTTAAGTTTGCCAAGCTATGGTTATTTTGCTGCTGGTAAATTTATTTGCAAGCAGTTTTCTTGAGAACCATGTAGAGTAAGAATTTTTTGTGTACTAATATTAATTTATGATTTAATAACCTGCAGCAGCCTTTACATGTTTATACTGAAGGTTCTGTTATTACTGCACCTCAGTGCACAAATATATGTTTAATTCTGTCCATGTAATACTGATAGATTGCAGAAAGCACTCTATCCCCTTAAGAAGTTATTTTTATGTGCTTTGGATCCTACAGTTGGTAAATACAGTATAAAGAATAGTACACAAAGCTAAGTTTAGATTCATATCAAGTAGTACTTATAATATATCACCTTTGAGTAATTTAGGAATTTCTGGAATAGCTTAAAGCTTATCAGTTTCATTTAAAGGAAAACAAAGGTGAGCACATTAATAGCTAGGGCCACTCCAGATTGCCAGGATATTAATCAAAGCTTTGAAATCAGTGCTAGCTCTAGTAATTTTATTATAGAAACTGTATTTGCTATTCACAAATGAAAATGGAATGAAAATGAAATTGATAAATTTCTCATTTTAGTTCAGAAATGAAAATGGAATGAAAATGAAATTGATAAATTTCTCATTTTAGTTCAGAAGACAATTTATTCATGACTGAGAGGAAAATGTTTACTCTGAACTGGTCTTTGACATTTAGCAATTTGTACTTGACAGCTTATGTCAAACAGCTGTTTCCTTCTGCTACTATATATGCAGTATATAGTACAGTGGTACCCCGACTTACGATATTTTTTCATTCCAGAATGCTGTTCAAGTGCCATTACCAAACGAATTTATCTCCATAAGAAATGATGTAAAATAGACTAGTCCTTTAGACCCCCAAAATTACACTTACAAAAGCATTTAAAAAAATCAACTTACATAAAAGGGTGTGTTTGGGGACCATCGTAAGTCGGGGTACCACTGTATATGGAAGCTACATATAAGTCATAATTCTTCAGCCCAGATAGCTCTTTGGAGTTTTTCAAATTTCTCAGCAACATGAAGTAGTATCAAGATTCTGATGTGTATTAGCTTGACAAGAGCTCTGTAACAACAGTGAGAATTTTTATGTTGATTCTCCTTAGGCATTTTCTGGAAACATTAAATTCTTTAAGTGTCCCGTAGTTCGATCGCTAGCGCACTCAGCTCACACACTGAGGTCCGGAATTCGAATCTCCGGTATGGCTGGAAAACATTAAGGACGTGTTTCCATAAGATACCTGCTGTCCCTGTTCACCCATCAGTATAAAATGGGTGCCTGGGTGTTAGTCGACTGGTGTGGGTCGCATCCTGGACAAAACTGACCTAATTTGCCTGAAATGCTCTGCATAACAAGTGGCTTTCTATATACGTAGTAGTATGTCATTGATGTCAGCTAGGCCTCTATACCTTGTATGTGTACTTGTAGAAATAAAGATATTATATTATTATTATTATAAAATGTAGTCAAAAAATGGTGGTGATGGTGATCAGATTGCATCATGCACTGTTGCACACAAACCATCTTGTGATGGATAAATTTTTGAGAACATATACAGTGGACCCCTGGTGTTTGTCCTGCTCCAAACTTGCCCTTTTAAAAGTGTATTTTTTTAAATGTTTTTGTAAGTATATTTTTGGTGGTCTAAAATGACTAGTCTACTTTACATTATTCCTTATGGGAATAAATTCGTTTGGTAATGGCACTTGAACAGCATTCTGGAACGAAAAAATAACAAAAACCGGGGGTCCACTGTATTTGAAGTGCAAATGAGGAGTTTGCATGTCCCATCAGTTTATGGACTCAAAGAAAATGCTTTCTAACTGTTGCCTGGTTCCCTTGAAGAAATGTGTTCTATGTAGCATTGAGCAATACAGTGGACCCTCGGTTAACGAATACCCCGGAAATCGTGCAATTATGTAAGTATAATTTTGTAAGTTCTTGTGGAAGTGTATTTTTGGGGGTCTGAAATAGACTAACCTACGTGAAATTTTTCCTTAAGGGAGTAAATTCGTTCGGTAATGGCACTTGAGCAGACTTCAGGAGTGAAGTTTTTACGAAACTCGGGGGTCCACTGTACATGGTTCCACAAGACGTAGTGAAGGGGCTAAGCATGGGGAGCGCAGTACTGTACACAGCTGAAGAGTTTCTTTGATTAGAGATTAAAGACCAAAATAAGGACCAGACATTGTCATAGGAATTTCCTTTACAATTCTGTTATGTCAATTTGGTGTACATAACTGCTTTGAATAAAGCTTCAGCTTTATGTCTAGAGTTTGAAATAAGCTTCAGACATCATTCCACAGGAATATCATCTTTATTAACAAATCAAGTATTGAAGGATTAGTCTTGTGCAATATATCCAGTGTAAAGTCAGCACTTACAGAATAATATTTAGGAGTTTTCACTTCCATCAGTTGAAAAGTCATGACTTTGATGAATTCATAACAAAGAGTGTTACACATGTATAATGTTGTACCAGTGCTACCATTACTATACCACTTAATGTGCTCTTCCAAGAAAGTATAAAACTCCACAACAAGTTCAAGTAGTCTCAAGTAATTCCCATTTAAAGGCAATCCAAATTGTTTATTTGTTCCTCTGAATGTCAACCTGAGATGAGAGTGCTTTGCTGACTGCTACCATACACTGGAGAACATTTTCGATATTCTTTCTTTGTTCTTCTACTTGATACTTTGCAATAAATTTTGCTGTTCACATTTAACCTATTTTCAATCTCAAAACAAGAGGTTTTATGAGGGTGTGTAAAGGTAGAAAACTGAGAGTGAACATAGATAAGAGTAAGGTGATGAGGGTATCAAACGATTTAGATAAAGAAAAATTGGATATCACATTGGAGGGAGGGAGTATGGAAGAACTGAATGTTTTCAGATATTTGGAAGTTGACTAGTGGATGGGTTTATGAAGGATGAGGTTAACCATAGAATTGATGAAGGTAGAAAAAAAGGTGAGTGGTGCATTGAGGTATCTGTGAAGACAAAAAAAACGTTATCCATGGAGGCAAAGAAGGGAATGTACGAGAGTATAGTGGTGCCAACACTCTTATATGGGTGTGAAGCATTGGTTGTAAATGCTGCAGTGAGGAAGCGGCTGGAGGCAGTGGAGATGTCGTGTCTAAGGGCAATGTATGGTGTGAATTTTATGCAGAGAATTTGTAATATGGAAATTAGGTGGAGGTGTGGAGTTATTGAAAGTATTAGTCAGAGGGCTGAAGAGGGGTTGTTGAGGTGGTTTGGTCATTTAGAAAGAATGAAACAAAGTAGAATGACTTGGAGAGCATATAAATCTGTAGGGAAAGGAAGGTGAGGTAGGGGTTGTCCTCGAAAAGGTTGGAGGGAGTGGGTAAAAGAGGTTTTGTGGGTGAAGGGCTTGGATTTCCAGCAAGCGTGCGTGATTGTGTTAGATGAGAGTGAATGGAGACGAATGGTTTTTGGGACCTGACGAGCTGTTGGAGTGTGAGAAGGGTAATATTTTGTGAAGGGATTCATGGAAACTGGTTAGCCGGACTTGAGTCCTTGAAATGGGAAGTACAATGCCAGCACTTTAAAGGAGGGGTTTGGGATATTAGCAGTTTGGAGGGACATCTAAACTGTCATATCTGAGCTCCTCTGCAAAGACATTGATTATGTATGAGTGATGGTGAAAGTGTTGAATGATGATGAAAGTTTTTTCTTTCTTTTTGGGTCATCCTGCCTCGGTGGGATATGGCCAGTTCAACGAACTGGCCATTTCGTTGAAATGGAAATGTGTGCAAAAGATTCTGGCAACTTTTCAGAACATACGTACTGTTCAAACCAGTTTCACTCGAGTTTACTCCATAATGTAATGCACCCAAAGATATTTTTTTATGTGGTATTGGTTTTGTCAGGATAGAGGCATTTTGACAAAGAAACTTGATGTCCATGTTATAACTGACATCGTTCAGAGGTTCATGACAGTACAGTGGTACCTCAAGTTACGATGGTCCCCAAAATCGCCCTTTTATGTAAGTTTATTTTTTTAAATGCTTTTGTAGGTATATTTTTGGGGGTGTAAAAGGAATAGTCTATTTTACATTATTCCTTATGGGGATAAATTCGTTTAGTAATGGCACTTGAACAGCATTCTCAAACGAAAAAATATCGTAACTCGAGGTACCACTGTATATGTATTTGTATCCATTTGCCAGCTTGTGTCATATGAACTGACCTATTTATTTTATAATAGCAAATAAACATTATTTATGCCTTGTTTATTCTTAAATTTTGTGTTTATTCTTAATTTTTTTTTATATATTTTCAAGGTTGAAGAATCACTGTTGTCTGGTAACCCTCTGGGGAGTGACAGAATGCGAGGTCGATTTGGGAGAGATGACTTCATCCCTGCCACTCCCACAGACTCAGCGAAGACACCCTCAGATCTTCACTTGATACAGATAAAGCAAGAGCTGGAGACTATGGGAAGTGTAAGTATAAAGTAGTTCAATATTCCAGTAGTAATGTCTGATGTAATTGAATTTGTGAACATACTGTATTGTCAAATGACTGTTCTGTACAAAGTTATACATAATAACTTAAAATAATAGTCAAATCTAAGATTTTTTTGCAATAATTTAAGGAAGCTTAAAATGTAACATCTAGCCACTAAATTCTCCACTAATACTTAAAAAAAGATGAAGATTTATTTCTTTGTAAAGGTTACAGTGTGTAATTACATTTTTGGTTAGACATTCTATGGGGGTTATATGACACCCACAGTAAACGTCTTTTATAGGCAGTCCTCACTTAAAAGAGTGGATTGTGTTCAGAAAATTTCTGTAGAGCAAAATCTCATAAAGGAAATCACAGTGTCCCATAGACTTGCATTAGTGTATAAGTTATATTCATTCCACAGAAAAATAAACACGTTTAGCACTAAAATATAAAAGCAGTGAAAAAATAAAAATTACTGGTATTCAAGATATTTATAATACATAGTATGTATATCAGTAGATACACTCACCAGAGGTGGATTAAACAAGGGCTGCAAATCAAGGCTTGGGGACAAAATATACTGCAGTTTGGGTGTTAGAGAGAGAGAAAGGGGCAGGATTGTATTCCTTTTCTTTTTGAGGTAATCCTTCTCTTCAGTCTCTGTACCACTGAATTTCTTATCATTCACTGGCCTTTTCAAACTCATTTTGAAAGGTGTAAAAAGTAAACTTAATATTTTCATCTGTTTGAAAATAGTTCAAGAGCTGAGCTAAGAGCTGCATGCCAGCCTCACGCCAGTTACTGACAAAGAGTTAACGTTCAGCATACTGAGCCAAGCACATGCTAATACAAATGTGCTCACTAATTCTCGATGCTCATCAAAATGAATTCTTGAATGAGTTAAATAGTCTTCTTCTTTCATTAATGAATTCAGAGACTACTCATTCAGAAATGTTCAAGATATGTCAAAGTATTTTATCCACAGTGGTATATTACAGACCATTCTGGAAAAATACCCTGACTTTGCTCCCTGTAAATAAAGCATTGACACGTGTGTGTGTGTGTGTGTGTGTGTATGTACATGTGTGTATGTGTATGTGTGTATGTATATACATGTATGCGTGTGTATGTGTATATGTATATGTGTGTGTGTGTGACCCAACAATTAAAATTTGCACCAATAACTCATTACAGTTGTGGCTGGGTGTAGACTAATAGATTGCTCATTGCTTTATAATTTGTTCATGAGTGCAACCATGTACAGACGTAAGTAAATTTACTTACATGATTCATTACCTTGTAACTAGTGAATTAATTACCATTGTACCTTGTTCAGCTATCAAAACTTTGGGGCCCAGTCTCTGGACCCTATATATACCTCTGTAATCTGCAAATACCTTTGTAACTTGTCATGATTGTGACCATCTGAGTTCATTACCTTTGTAACTTGCTCAGCTATCAAACTTTGAGGTCCAGTCCCTGGACCCATTATGTACCTCTGTAATCTTTTGACTACCGCCCACAGGATGGGTATGGGGTGCATAATAAAGATATCAAACTAACTAAACTTTCAACGCACCGGAGAAGGGGTTACAAGCGCCTTGCTCCCGTCATTTTAGTCTCCTTTTATGACATGCATGGCTTACAGAGGAAGAATTCTGTTCCACCTTTCCCATGGAGATAAGAGGAAATAAGAACAAGAACTAGTAAGAAAATACGTAGAAGAAAACCCAGAGGGGTGTGCTATATATGCTTGTACATACATTTGTAGTGTGACCTAAGTGTAAGGAGAAGTAGCAAGACATACCTGAAATCTTGCATGTTTATGAGACAGAAAAAAGACACCAGCAATCCTACCATCATGTAAAAGAATTACAGGCTTCCGTTTTACACTCACTTGGCAGGACGGTAGTACCTCCCTGGGTAAAGAACATTCATACTTACTCTTGTGCCTACTACATATATAAAACTTTACACTCTAATATAAACCCTCTGCTCAAAACTCTCCTCACCAACTTTAATAGGACCCATGACCACAACACACGACACAGATCACTTTTTGATATACCTTGTGTTCATATCAACCTATGTAAAAATTCTATGCACATAAAGGGCCCCAGAATCTGGAATTCATTACCAGTAAATATTAAGATAATCTTGTCTGAAAATCAATTTAAGACTCAACTCAAAAACCACCTACTCACCCAAACCTAAATGATCATGCTATAAACTACTTTGAAAAATGCTCATTGTTACTTTCCTATACGATAATCTCAATTTTTAATAATATGTTACTATTATGTTACCCCCTACTCATATTATAAGTTAATGTCAAAAATGCTCAATGTTATTTTCCTTAAGATAATCTCAAATTCCATATTATCATTCAAGAATCTTAACACCTGTAACAATCTAAGATCTAATATCATTATATAATAATTTAAACAGTAAAATTTCATCATATTGTAATTTTGAAAATAATTTTTAACTAGAATAAACTCAATAAATTTCTCTAATATTAAGTACATAGTTTTTAAGGACTAGAATAAGCTGCCCCTAATGCCATGGCATGTCAGTGGCTCTCCTTGCACTCAATTTACATTGTAACTTCCGATACCCATGTAATCTGCAATGAAATAAAATTTGTTTGTTTGTTTGTTTGTTTGTTTGTGGTTGCTGTCTTCCAACCTACTACCTAGGTTCAACTGGATACTTTTTTTTTATTTATTAACACATAGGCCGATTCCCACCAAGGTAGGGTGGCCTGACAAAGAAAAACATTCATCATTCACTCCATCACTGTCTTGCCAGAGGCGTGCTTACACTACAGCTACAAAACTGCAACATTAACACCCCTCCTTCAATTGGATACGTTTAGCTTTATTCAAAGCTAAACGCTGGTAATGGTGGAGTCCCTGTGTACATACAGGTTTTGGCATTAACTCAACAACATATTACACAAGATTTAATATATTTTTTTATAATTTGCCGCCCTAGCGGAATGGAGAAACAGTTTGCCGAAGATTTTTATCAATATTGAGAGTGAGTGTGTTAGTTGTCATCCAAGTAGGTATATTTGTGAGTTATTCATTAATTGTGGTATCGAGGACAACTGGATCTGGATTTGATATGACAAAAGTTGTGTCATCTGTAAACAAGTCTGGCCTAAGTTTCTGGGGAAGCATTAGGTAGGCCATTGATGTAGTTAAGGAATAATAGAGAGCCTAGGAAGCTACCCTGTAGTACCTCTGTGTCTTAGGGTTGATGAGGTAATGATATTAATGGTCACATGTTGGCATCTATCATTAAGGTAGGAAGGACTTTATGTAGGTTAGAGTATGGTCTCTGATTCCATAATGTGTTAGTTTAAGTAGCAGGATGTTGTGGTCTCCTGTGTCAAAAGTTTTTCTTAGACCAATGAAGAGGCCCGTTGAATATTCATTATCTTCTGGAGCTGAACAGAGAGTCTAGCATCTTTATTATAATATCATTAGTACTTTTTTTTATCTGGCCTAAAATCAAACTGGCAAGGATTAAGAATATTTTGTTTAGCTATGAATGCATACATTTGTTTGTGTATAATGTTTTTTCAAAGATTTTAGATAATAATGGCTAGGCAGAAATTGGCCTGTAGTTGTTGATTTCTGTTGGGTCTTCACCTTTATGGATTGGGAAAATACGTGCTAACTTAAATATGTTTGGGAAAGTCTTGGTTTCTAGAGATTTGTTAAACAATTTTGTAGTGATAGATAATACACCTGAGGGCTTTCTTACATATGAAGAGTGGTATATTCACTTTGTTTTTTAGCTGGTTTAATAATGAAATTACCTTTGTAGAATTGGTTGGGGATAGGTAAAGGTAACTTTGATAATGTCACTGAGGTAATCTCTAACCTTGGCTGAGGAATTTAGGATGTTGCTGGTTAGGATAGTTTCTATAGTCAAGAAGTTATTAAGTATATTTTCTGCTTTAGCAATTTGGATCGGAGGTTCATGTAATGTAGTTAGTATAATTTCATTGGCTGTTGCAAGTTTGCATGAAACCAGTGTTTGAAAATGGGCTTTCCGGATTTATTTTATATCTTTTTTATTTCTTTGAACCTGTCAGCATAATGTGGATGTTTGGATTTTTTTTAAGCTTGGTGAGCATTGATGTACATTATATCATTTTTGCCATTTGTTTGGGAATTAAGATTCTGTTGGTTGGCTTTCGTCTGTTTAATCTCTCTGTTGTGATCTGTTTGGTTTTTAAAGGTCAGTGTTTGTTATAGAGGCTTTGAATTTTTTTAATAAAAAGGTGAATGCAAGAGTGAATATTTTGAAGACAAGGGAAACCATAGAACAGATGAAGGGATAAAGAGTGGATGATGTGTTTAGGCATCACTGGAAAGAGGTTCATCTGTAAAGGCAAAAAAACAAATGTAGTAGAGTATAGTGGCACCATTGTACTAACACTTTTATATGAATATGAGGCATTGACTTTAAATGTTGCAGCAATAAGGAGGCTGGAGGCAGTGGTGATGTCATGTTTGAGAGCAGTGTTTGATGTGAACATGAAGATTAGAAGATGGTGTGAGGTTACTAAAAGTATAATTCAAAGTAAATACGTACTATCTTGATTGTTGGTAAAGTCTCTCTGCCAATCAGTGTTATTGATTGCATTGTTAACATTATTCATTGATGCTTCATTGTGGAGCCTGAAAGAGATTTTATTAGTTTCAGTTGGTGAAGTTATGTTGGTGAGAACGAAGGTTGAACAATGATCAGTTGTATTGTCAGTGATAATGTCTAGTGTTAGAGGAGCTGTAATATTTGTGCAAATATGGTCCAGTGAAGATGCAGCTTTGGAAACCAACTACTTATGAATCTTCTCTATAAGTGAGATAGATATTGAAGTCTCCAGCCGTTATTAAATGTTGCCTATTAAGTTCGTTGTTTTTTAGTTGTCTTTAAGATTATCTGGAAAGTTGATCTTGTTGGTATGTGGTGGTCTATAGATGACTTAAGTTAATAAATATTTATATACTTTCAGAGTGACGAGGAGCCCATGTCAACAAGTGCTATGGAGACCGTGTCCAGCAGCAGTAGCACCCTCACTACACTCCTGCGGTCTCCTCCCCACTCCACCCTCAACCATAATCACAACCATCTCATCACTCAGCTCATCAGTAGTCCTCAGAACACTTCCCTCAGTAACAGTCTACAACACATTAATGGCAGCCAAACATTTGCCAGCTTGCTCAATGATTCTGAGACAGATAATGGTGGCTGTTCAAATGCACCACTTCTTCAGAATGCCTTGCAAAATAATCTTTCAAATGGATTAATAGACAGTCGACACATAAAGAGAGAACACTCTGTTGCAGCCGCGAACCCTTTGTTGGCTGGTGAGTACTCATTGTTAATCTTGTATTCAGTTGTCGAACTTCTACATTTGAAGGTGATTACTTATTATTATTAATGTAATCTTTTTTTTTTGCTCTAAAAATTATTGTGCATGTTATTTTTTTTTGCTTTAGTGCCTAATTTTACTTAATATTTCTCTGAATGCATTAAATTAGCTTATAATGTGATTGAGATAAATGATTAATAAAGTATCAATTGAATGTGCTAACATTATATATCATATACACTATAGTCTTCATATTTATCTTCTTTTTGTTATTCACGATCTGTTTTCTTATTTCAAGAAGTGTGGCCGATCTCTCATTGGGCTTTTTGGGAGGACTTTGGTATGGATTTTTCTTTCCTTATTTGTTGATAGAGTATCTCTTAAAAATGTATGCTAGAATCTCCTCACTATTTATTGATAATGGTAATTATTATTTGCATTAAAAATTTAACTTTAATTTTCAAAGATTTATCCTTAACGAATGGTAAAAAAAAAATTATTTTTTAAAGTCATTCTGTAGCAACAGTTACCTTCTGTTAAATTGAAATATTGTAATGACTTAAACAAGCAAAATAGTACTGTACATTTCTCATTATTTTTTAGTTTCTTTTTCTCTGACTCCTTATTGCCGAGGCCACCAGATTCTCCTCTGATTTTTTTTTCAAATGTCTTCAGATGTTAAAAACTCTTGAATAAATCCATTAAATATTTGGTTTATTAAATATTTGTCAAAGATTTCTGCTTGCTTGTTTGAGTATCATAAAAGTAAAGTAACAAAGATTTGCTTACACTTACAAACAGGAGTATGTAAAAAGAGTAAGGATTGCAAAGTAGTGAGAGAGCAGAATGAAATATACATGATCTAGAGATATTCACAAGTATGGCTATCTATATACATACAGTGGTACCTTGACTCACGAGTGCCCAACTTGCGAGTTTTCTGAGTTATGAGCTGTCGCTCGGTCGATTTTTTTGCTTTGAGTTGCGAGCCAAAATCCGAGTTACGAGCGAAAAAATTTTTTTTACTGAAAAAAAATATTTACTGAAAATGACATTTGGCAAGAACCCCGGCCTAAATGGCACAACGAAAGGTGGTTTTTGGATTTTGTACTTGTAAAACAATGCTAGTGTAATGTTCTCACTGGAGGTAATCGTGTAATTATCTTTAGTTATTCTACAAAAAAATATTTGGAATATTTCTAATATTCCACAAGCCAATTGTAGAACAATCATTTTTTTTATGATTCCTGTCAATATTATTGCATTTACTTCAATAATAAATGGTGGGCTTCATGAAATAAGTCAGTAACTTACTTCCGAGATATTCATATATCACTGCACTAGTGATCACTGCACTAGTGATCTAGTGCAGTTAGCCTCTCAAAAACTCCGCTTTCTCTTATGCAGAACCAAAGAACACGTTATAGGAAGGAGCAGTAATGATTTTATGTGCTCAGACTGGTCCTGGACACTCGCCATATTATGGCCTATTTTATTCATTCTAGAGTATATATCATGTTTCTATATTACTTATAGTGTTTATGTCATATTAGATCAATTCTGATAGATAAATAAGCTGTAGAGTTAATATTAGCATTATATTAAAGTATTTTCTCCTGCCCCTGGGGTGGTTTTTAGGGGGCTGGAACGAATTAATGGCATTTCAATTAATTTCAATGAGGAAAATTGATTTGATATACGAGCAAATTGAGTTACGAGCTCGGTCACGGAAAGAATTAAACTCGTAAGTCAAGGTACCACTGTACAATAGTAGAAAGAATATATAATGTAATAGGCAAACAGAATTTAGCATAAGGCTAGCAGAAATGTTTGCATTGGAGCATGAATACATTTAAAGACAAGAATTATGAGTTATAGAAAGGGTACCAACTAAAAAAAAAAATACTTTGCTACCAGCAGGTATTTTATAAAATAACATATATTCAGTACTCTAAATGTTGTTGTATTCATCATTCAGTCAGACCTAATTATCACAGACTCGTTTGGGCCATGGCACGACCACTACAACCACAGTTCCATCATATGAGCATGAAATCAAACTCTGGGAGGTGCTACCCAGAAAAATACTTTTTAAAAGGGTTATAGTAATTATGGCACCAATCATCCTGAATATATAGATATGTTAGACAGCACAAGAATATGTACTTACAGCATGATACACTGGTGAAGTTTAGGTTAGGCTGGAAATATCCACATTATTTCTTCTTCCAGCTGTGTTGATACTAGTATTCTATGTAATTTAATTGGATATAAAAATTAATGGGAATTGCATATACAATTTAAAACTGAACATTAAAGCACATTGTAGCAGCTGGCAGTCTCTTTGAGCCATCTGCAGACAATCTCCCTTAATATACAGTGGTACCTCTACTTACAAGCTTAATTCGTTCCAGATGGCTATTCAAGTGCCAATACCGAAGGAATTTGTTCCCATAAGAAATAATGAAAATTAGATTAATCCATTTCAGACCCCCAAAAATACACTTACAAAAGCACCTAAAAAAATACACTTACATAATTGTTCGAGTTGGAAGCTGCTCGTAAGTAGAGGTACCACTGTATATGTATACAGTTTATCTTTTTGCTCCTATCATTTTTATCTCTTATTATTGTTTCCCATCTGTCACTATCATAAGCAACAATGGTAGAATTACACCTCAGTCAACCAGTTGCCGTTCTGTGGGAATTTTATGTAAATATGGAGTAAATTAACACCTTTCTGGGTTTTCTTCTATTTTCTTACTAGTTCTTGTTCTTATTTCCTCTTATCTCCATGGGGAAGTGGAACAGAATTCTTCCTCCGTAAGCCATGCGTGTCGTAAGAGGCGACTAAAATGCCGGGAGCAGGGGGCTAGTAACCCCTTCTCCTGTAAATGTTACTAAATGTTAAAGGAGAAACTTTCGTTTTTCCTTTTGGGCCACCCTGCCTCGGTGGGAAACGGCCGACGTGTTGAAAGAAAGAATGGAGTAAATTAAAGTTTGCAGTGTTTATTGCCAATTACAGTGGTACCCCGGTTTACGATATTTTTTCATTCCAGAATGCTGTTCAAGTGCCATTACCAAACGAATTTATCTCCTTAAGAAAAGTTGTAAAATAGACTAGTCCTTTAGACCCCCAAAATTACACTTACAAAAGCATTTAAAAATAAACTTACATAAAAGGGTGAGTTTGGGGACCATCGTAAACCGGGGTACCACTGTACTCTGACACTAGGCCAGTATGCTTCAGTTTTTTGCTTTAGCATCTACCAAAGGCATTTCATGTTACATTTGCTGAAGTAATCACCTCATCATATGATAGTGAAATTCTGCCTTAATAAGAGCCAAGATAACTAGGTCTCACTGTACGTCAGTCTCTCACTACAGTGGTCCCTCGGTTTTCATGCATCTCCAAACTCGAACATTTATGTAAGTGTATTTTCATAAGTGCTGTTGCAAGTGTATTTTTTGGGGTCTGAAATAGACTAACCTACGTGACATTATTTCTTAAGGAAGTAAATTCGTTCGGTAATGGCACTTGAGCAGCATTCTGGAACGAATTTTCAGCGAAAACCGAGGGACCACTGTATTACTGTTTTCTCATTTTGTATAAATCAAAGGAATTGAGTTAAATATATTATCTATATTTTCATTAAAGCAATAGACACTATAGCCAGGGTGTTGGCCTGTCAGTCACTCTTGATGGTTGCTATGTAGTGATGTCAGTCACTCTTGATGGTTCCCATGTAGACTGTCAGTCACTCTTGATGGTTTCCCTATAGACTGTCAGACACTCTTGATGTTCCCATATACTAGTTCTGTCTCCTCCACCCACCTCTCGATCATAAGAATTTGTTGTACCCAACTTACCGTTTCTTTCTGCTTATGTGGGTTTTCGTATAGTATCAAGTTATCAGGTTTTCATTGTATTGCTAGTTTGAATTAATTTTCCCTTCTCTGCCATAGCCGAGCATTGTAACACTGCCTCTTGTAAATACAGTACAGCGGACCCCCGGTTTACGTTATGCTCCAAACTCGAACAATTATGTAAGTGTATTTTTGTAAGTGCTTTTGTAAGTGTATTTTTGGGGGTCTAAAAGGACTAATCTAATTTACATTATTCCTTATGGGAACAAATTCGTTTGGTAACAGCACTTGAACAGCATTCTGGAACGAAATAATGACAATCCGGGGATCCACTGTACTGTAATACATTAACTTGCTTTGCCAAAAGAAAGTTAGGCCTGAAACCATTATGTGTCTTTGAACTTTTGACTACCAGCCACAGGATGGGTGTGTGAGGTGCTATTATAATATCGAAGAATGAGACACTTGTGCAACATTTGGGAATCTTTATTGACTAAATGTTTTGCCAGTTAGAGGCTTCTTCATGCCAGTACAAAGAAAAATGGTGTAAGATAAGGAGTAGTATGAGGTAATCAGTCCCTCAGCCTGGAGTCATTGTGTTCAGTCCATGATGTGTTCATCATCATCATTTTTTTGTTTGTTTATTAACACATCGGCCGTTTCCCACCAAGGCATGGTGGCTTGACAAAGAAAAACTTGAATCATCATTCACTCCATCACTGTCTTGCCAGAGGCGTGCTTACACTACAGCTACAAAACTGCAACATTAACACCCCTCCTTATATCACATATTATAATATCACCTTGATTTTTCATGTTTTGTTGGCACAATATTCAGATTATTTACCTATACATTCTCATGAACTTTACTGTTATTCTCAGTATATTCTACTTTTGGCACAAGTTAACCTAAATAAAGACACCCAGACAGAAGATGGGTACTGTACTGTGTATCAGTCTCAAACTGAGGCTGTCATCAGTTAGCTGAAGACAGCCTCAGTTTGAGGATGAAATATACAGTGCAGTAAAATACAGTACAGTACTCATCCTGTTTTCTATTCTGTTGTCTCTGTGTGGATTCATTGATACTGGTGATCAGCGTGTATTAAACTTTTGTCTTTGCATTTTGTATTTCATTTATAATCATTATTATTATCATCCCTACCTTCACTTTATTATGGATCTTGTTTCTCTCTCTCATGGGATTGGGAGTTGCCCACAAGTATTAAAAATTATTAGGTAAAAGGTTATAAAAATTAAGAATTACAACAGACCTTCAATACTTAGCTAAATATTGGTATTATATAGAATATAAACTCTAAGTCAAAGGCAAAGGTTTGCTGTACAAGTTTTCTCAAGTTGATTCTATATACTGTACTGCTATTTTATATAATTGTTTGAAAACTAGTTTGCATATTCCAGGAAACTCATGCTACCACTGATAAAACTTTATCAGCATATCTGCAGTAATTCAGCTGTTTTATAAGCTAAAATTAAAGGAACTCCTGGTGAATTTCTACAAAAAACAAATTCATAGTTATTCCCTCCTTCCTGACATAGTGGGACTTGTGTGCCGGCCTTCTTTGAGTGCAGATGTATCACTCTGCCCTTGCTTTGAGCATCGGCGACAAATTTTCTATTTTCTTCATGGGATGCTTGTCCTCAATGCAAGTGGCCAGCTGGGCAATTGATTGGGGCACCATACATAGCTCTTATGGGCTTAGGGAAATTATTATTATAATCATACCTAAGCGCTAAACCAGGGCTTAGGGAAAGCCTGTCATTGACTGGGGTATGGGGTGGGGTGTAGGTGTGTGGCTGTGCTGGGGTTTAGGCAAGGAGGTCGGCCTGACCTAATTGGAAACATGTTCCATTTTTGTTTTGGAGGAAACTTGTTTCCTCTCCATAATCCACCCAGATTTGGGCAAAATCTTCGCCAGACTTCTGGGAATGGGGCTCATACAACTGAATGACTTGACTAACTTACTGAATGACTTACTGACTGACTTGACTGACTTACTGACTGACTTGACTGACTTACTGAATGACTTGACTGACTTACTGAATGACTTGACTGACTTACTGAATGACTTGACTGACTTACTGAATGACATGACTGACTTACTGAATGACTTGACTGACTTACTGAATGACTTGACTGACTTACTGAATGACTTGACTGACTTACTGAATGACTTGACTGACTTACTGAATGACTTGACCGACTTACTGAATGACTTGACCGACTTACTGAATGACTTGACTGACTTACTGAATGACTTGACTGACTTACTGAATGACTTGACTGACTTACTGAATGACTT
Source organism: Cherax destructor (assembly GCA_009830355.1). Taxonomy (NCBI): domain Eukaryota; kingdom Metazoa; phylum Arthropoda; class Malacostraca; order Decapoda; family Parastacidae; genus Cherax; species Cherax destructor. The sequence continues at coordinate 257,741 of WNWK01000245.1, forward strand.
GACTGACTTACTGAATGACTTGACTGACTTACTGAATGACTTGACTGACTTACTGAATGACTTGACTGGCTGACTTGACTGACTTGACTGGCTGACTTGACTAACTTACTGGCTGACTTGACTGACTTACTGGCTGACTTGACTGACTTACTGAATGACTTAAAGTTAGACACTCAGTACAACCATCGACTTCAGTTCCAGAACCTCTACCATCCACCTCAGCCCAGTAGGGCCACAACATAACTCTCCACTCTCTTCACAATCATCCACAAACACCAGCACCCACAATTTAAGGTAAATACTATTATTTCTGTTACATTTGTAGTCTTAAGCAGTAAAAACAACATAATACATCACGATAATGAACTACCATTACATATTCACTTTTATTTTTGTAAGAACTATTGGTCTAAAAAACTTGTTTGGCTTTTTGGGGACTCCCAGGAAGTAACCCTATTTTTCCCATAAGTTCTTTTAATTATCTAACACGACGTTTTCAGGAACGTAACTACAGTGCTAAATGACGGTCTACTGTATATATGCTTGTACATGCATGTGTAGTGTGACCTAAGTGTAAGTAGAAGTAGCAAGATGTACCTGAAATCTTTCATGTTTATGAGACAGAAAAAAGACATCAGCAATCCTACCATCATGTAAAACAATTACAGGTTTCCATTTTACACTCACTTAGCAGGACGGTAGTACCTCCCTGGGCGGTTGCTGTCTACCAACCTACTACCTATATTGTTTGATAATGTATATTTAAGAATCTTTGGTTCACACTAGAGATGTATTCAATATCCGCATCTGCGGAACATCCGCACAGTTTCTTACATCCGCATCCGCATTTTACTGTAAACAGATATCTGCATATGCATCTGCATCTGCAAAATAAGTAAGTAAGACATCCTCATACACATCCGCATTCGCGGATATTTAAATTTTCACATCTGATACATCTCTAGTTCACACTGCCATAAAAGTCATGGAAAATAGTGAATTACCTGTCATTTAAATTAATTTAATACAATAATTGAAATATCAAATATTGTTATAGTGGAGATTACTGTACAGTGGTACTTCTACTTACAAGCAGCTCCCAACTCGAACAGTTATGTAAGTGTATTTTTGTAGGTGCTTTTGTAAGTGTATTTTTGGGGGTCTGAAATGGATTAATCTAATTTTCATTATTTCTTATGGGAAAAAATTCCTTCGATATCGGCACTTGAATAGCCGTCTGGAACAAATTAAGCTCGTACCTTGAGGTACCACTGTATTATGATTTTATATATAGTACTCTATCTCCTTTTCCACTTTATTACAACAATAACGTGAAAGATATGAATATGTAGTTCTCTGCGTATGAAAGCATTATTGTTGTAACTTAAAGATCCCTGGAAGATGGATTGTGCAAGATGGTCCCATTAAATGATCTACCTCCCCCCCCCACATACACACACACACTCGCCTGATAACACATCTTTAGACTTCTTGGGAGGTTTGTGTAGTAGTATATTATATTTTTTAGATACAGCAGCTGACATTAACTCTTCCTGTGCTAGAATAAATGATGGCACCAGAAGTCACACTGGACATATTGGCAAGTACTACTTGGAATAAACTGGTGTATCAGATGGGTTATAGGTCACTAGTGGTGCACATGTCGAGGTTGTATAGATTAGGCTTATGTCAAGTCATATGAAATCTCTATTAGTTCATCTATGATATCCAGAAAACTAAGATTTCATATCTTATCATTTCATCCAAAATATAAAATGAAATTGGAAAAGGACTGTATGGATATTTATGGGTTGTACTTGTTTCATTGTACTGATATTTTTGTCATTGTAATGTAGAGTATACTACATCATTACAGTGGTCCCTTGGTTTTCGTGCATCTCCAAACTCGAACATTTATGTAAGTGTATTTTCGTAAGTGCTGTTGCAAGTGTATTTTTGGGGGTCTGAAATAGACTAACCTACGTGACATTATTTCTTAAGGAAGTAAATTCGTTCGGTAATGGCACTTGAGCAGCATTCTGGAACGAATTTTCGGCAAAAACCGAGGGACCACTGTAATTGTATTATTACATATATTCATAGGGAAGCTGGAATAGACAATAGCATATATAAAACTTAGATTAGACCTTTTTTTGTGCACTTCTTAAAAAATAAGTTATATCTGATTGGAAGACACAAATAACTGTAGCAAAATGTTGTTTATGTAGCAAATAGCATTGTAAAAGGGTGCACACTGTGTGTTAAGACTCGGTAATTAACATCATGTAGACCTTGTCTCAAGTATCCTGCATTTAAAGGCTTTTGCTAATTAGATTAGAAATATGTACAACGCTTTGTATTTTAACACACTGGGTATCCCCCAGCAAGGTAGAGCGATCCAACAAAGAGGAAACACATTCATCATCATTCATTCAGTCGTTGCCTTCCCAGAAGCATGCTGACATCATAGTTCAGAAAGGCCTTCTGAACTGCAGTATCCTCACCCCTCCTACAGAGCACAAGCACTGTATTTCTTACCTCCAGGACTCAAGTCTGGTTATCTGGTTTCCCTGAATCCCTTCATGAAGTTCACCTTTCTCACACTCCATTAATTCCTAAGTAATTAATCTAACAGCAATCATTAGGGTCCCAAGATAGGAATCAGTACATTATTTTATTGCCTTGGATTACTTTAATTTTCTTTTGTTTTCTGCAGTTCAGTTTCCAGATGACATTTTGATAATACAGTGGTACCTTGACTTAAGGGTTTAATTCGTTCCGTGACAGAGCTCGTAACTCAATTTGCTCATATATCAAATCCATTTTCCTGATTGAAATTAAATTGAAATGCCATTAATCCATTCCAGCCCCCAAAAAACACCCCAATTTTTTTGTTACGGGTTTTTAAATAAGAAAAATGTATTTATAAATAAGAAATATTGTATAAAAACATAATAAAAGAGAATGTAAAGAAATAAGCTGGTTTTATAAAGTGTATTTACTTTGGAGATTAGGAACCGTCTGGGAACATTTGCTTACGTTGGCAGAATTCCTGAGTCTCGAGGGGCAGGAGAAAATACTGTACTTCAATGTAACACTAATATAAACTCTAAGGCTTATTTATCTATCAGAATTGATCTAATATGATATAATAAACATTATAAGTAACATAGAAACATGATACGTATATACTCTAATATGGTGAGTGTCCAGGACCAGTCAGAGCATATAAAATCATTACTGCTCCTTCCTATAACGTGTTCTTTGATCCTGGGTAAGAGAAAACAGAGTTTTTGAGAGGCTAACTGCACTAGATCACTAGTTTCATAAGGAAAACACTGAAACAAAAGTGATTTTCTCGGAATTTCTTTTTTGACTTATTTTATGAAACCCACCATTTATTATTGAAGTAAATGCAATAATATTGACAGGAATCATAAAAAAAAATTATTATTCTACAGTTGGCTTGTGGAATATTGGAAATATTCCAAATATTTTGGGGTTTGTGTGGGAGTAAAAGGCAAGATATTTTGCAAATGTCAAAAACTTAGCAACTTTATTTTTTATGTAAAATAACTAAAGATAATTACACGATTACCTCCAGTGAGAACATTGCACTAGCATTGTTTTACAAGTACCAAGTCTCAAAACCACCTTTCATTGTGCCATTTAGTGGCATAACTAGTGGTGGCGTATCTGAAGCTCGCTTGTAATTCGGATTTTGGCTCGCAACTCAAAGCAAAAAGTCGGCCGAGTGACGGCTCATAACTCGGAAAACTCGTAAGTTGGGGCACTTGTAAGTCAAGGTACCACTGTACTTCATTTTAGGAACCAATTTTTTATTTATCTAGTCATTCTTCTTCTCTATACTGGAGTGACATGATATATACATCTACACCATTAAAATGGCTGTAGATCTGTGCAGTAAACAGTTCACCACACTGCTGTAGGTCTATAAATTAAACATTTCCTCACACTGCTGTAGATCTACATAATGATCAGTTACTCTCACTATTGTGAATCTACATAATAAACAGTTCAAAAGTGGCAGTGTTTAAAGCTAGTATAGTGAAGTCTTCCTCCTTGTGGGAACACTGCCATCAAGAGAAGTTCCTGTATGCCAGTGAGGAGTCTTTTTTTTATCTAAGGAATTGTATCTACCTGTCCTTGGATTGATTGATTGCCTCCCAGGCACTGTATAGCTCCCTGTGGGTTAAGTGAGCCTCCCATGGGCATGATTTTGAGAATACTGTTTAAAAACTAGGCCTTGGTTTGAGCAAGCATTTGAAAGATCGACCCTGAGAAATCTTAATTGCTGCAGTACCTTGTACTTTAGTGGTTAAGCACTTGCCCCGCCTTACACACAACTGTATGTAAGGCGGGGCAAGTCTCGTGACACTGGTTGACCCTTTTTACCTGTCAGTAAATAGACACCTAGGAATTAGTCTGCTGTTATGGGTTGCATTTTAGTAGAGAGAAACCATGAACCCCAATGACTATAAGGTGCCTTGCATGTCTTTCTTTTGTTTTCCTGAGTTATTAACACTTTCAGGTTATTGATCTGAAGAAGTTTCTCTTATTCTACCCTAATGTAATTTTACCACTCAAGTTACTGGAGAGACTAATACACTAACTAAAGCTTAACTTTCTTGTATAGGTTGAATGAGGTAGTTAATTTGGTGCATTCTTTGCTAAATTTTTAGACAGCACATGGCATTCTGCAGTCACTGTTCTGAAATCAAATTGTTAATTAACTTTTTTGTTATTATAAAGTGTAATATGTTGGTATCCCTAAACCAGCAGGTTTTTTAAATTGCACACTTATCTGTAGCATCTTTAATAATTTATCATTATTTAGTTAAGGTGTTATTTATTTTAAACTACCTATAACCACATTATTCATTAAATGGGGTTATGCTATAATCTCCAGTGTAATGACATTCCTATCATTGAGTATGTGATTACCTGGGCTCCTATTACCATTTCCATCACATGTGTTCACATTGAAACGGCCTCTGGCTGTAGTAGTAATCTTCCAGTCACACCTTCTCCACGGCTCCATTATGTGTAAACGCCTTCTCAGATTTAACATAGATTACAGTTAGAATGACTCTGATGTGTATTGTAAATGACTGTGGTTACTTTGATCACAAAATGTTAAAAGGAATGTGTTCACTGTAATAAATTCACACATTGTTCGCTCAGTGTCAGTGTGTACTTCTGAAACAGGTCAATAATCATTCCTTTAATTAGTGGCTGTATGGCTTTTAAAATCATATTTCTTTTATTAACAAGTGTCTGCTCACCCAGGTTTGGACCCGGGTCCTTCAGTTTGCTCTTGTATCTTTAGTGATACATTCCTTACCAAAATTACAACATTCCGGTTAATTGAATTCTGGTTTACCCAAGTGATACAAGCATGATTGTTGCTGTCAGGCTGATGGTTAATCTTTCCTGTTATGGAGGAAGCAGCAGTAAAGCATCTGGAAGGCAGCGGGGAGTGAGTTAAAGGTAGAGAACGTGAAAAAGGAGTGAAAGGGAAAGAAAACTAAAGTTAAAGATATGGTGAGAGGGAAGGAGAGGGAAAAAGAGCTAGAGAGTGAGAGAGATGTGGAGACGGGGATAAGGAGGAAGAGGAAGGGGTGAAAGACAAAGAAAAATGTAGAGGGTTATTTCATGCCATTGCTTGTACCATTTTGTGATGTGATGTGTTTTGTGATGTGATGGGAGATTGGGGCTACCTTCTTCAGTTCAGTTACTGTATTAATTATAATCTTGTAGCTATATTTATTAATGTAACATACTGCATGCACAGTTGCCACTTTTTCAATTCGGTATAGAGAATAGAAGACGCAATATAAATTGTGCGTCAGTTCAAGTGGTGGACAGGTTAGGGTCTGAGCTAGGTGATGGATATCTTCTGGGTAGGCAAGTCATTCCTAAATCATATGGCTGGGTGTGTTTTGAGCGATGGTAGTGATGAGAGCCGATTCAAAATAGCACTAGTGACATAGGTCAGATTCAAGTGATGACATGATGGGTATTTGGAAAATCTGTGAGATAATCATGGGTGTTATGTTGTATAGTGCAGGTGTTGTTTAGTGCAGGTGTTGTTCAAATTGCCTCCTCTCCTGTTCCTCCCTCCCTCCCCCTCTTTCTCTCCATCCCTCTCTCTCTCTCTCTCTTGCTATCTCTTTTGCTATCTCTCTTGCTATCTCTCTTGCTCTCTCTTGCTATCTCTCTTGCTCTCTCTTGCTTTCTCTCTTACTCTCTCTTCTTTCTCCCTCTCTTCTCTCTCTTGCTATCTCTCTTGCTTTCTCTCTTTTTTCTTCCTCTCTCTTGCTTTCTCTCTTTTTTCTTCCTCTCTTGCTTTCTCTTTTTTTCTTCCTCTCTCACTCTCTCTCTTTTTTCTTTTTCCCTCTCTCTCTCTCTTGCCAAACATAACACTATAATATAATATCTGAATGTAACGAACTAATAAGGTGGAGAGGATGTCTGTTTAAAAAATCCATTGCAATGAAATGCCCCGTGCAGTGGACTTGATCTGTTGAATGGGGAGCCCACCAGACACACACACACACTCACACACTCACTCTCTTCCACTTATGGATAATTGTCCGATGCAGTAGACTCAGTCCACTGTATCGAGCCCTTGTCCAGCCATATTTTTTGTAATTTTTTTCCAAAATCCATTACACAGAGGTCCATTTTATCAATGTTTTACAGTATTAATTTGCTAACTTTGCTTACTGCACCTGTAAGTTCCCCATGCTACAGCTCATTTGATTTGTTGTTAAATTATTCAGTGTACAGTGTTCTTTTGTGTTCATTTTGAAATGCATTATTTATATTTTAGAAGAATAAGAGGGCATAATGCTGTGACTGGAACAATACATAAATACCCGCACACAGGAGAATAAAACTTATGATGATGTTTTGGTCTGACTTGGACTACTATTACGCTACTTACCACTACTACATACCATTATATTTCTGTCACCTCTCGTTCTCCCGGTCCCGCCTCCACCCCCTCTCATATACAGTGGAACCCCGGTTAACGAACACCCCGGAAATCGTGTAATTATGTAAGTATAATATTGTAAGTGCTTGTGGAAGTGTATTTTTGCGGGTCTGAAATAGACTAACCTAAATGACATTTTTTCTTAAGGAAGTAAATTTGTTTGGTAATGGCACTTGAGCAGGCTTCTGCAATGAATTTTTTTCGTTAACCGGGGTTCCACTGTATATAGTGGCTCCCTTCCCTTCGCACTTTTATGTGGCTAGTTAACGGTCCACGTTGGACTGCAACATCATCATAAGTTTCATTTCCCTGTGTGTAGATATCTGTTTATATTTTAGAAGCCAAACAATTTTTTTCTTAGGACTCAAAATGTCATTCAATTTCTCGGCAGGACTATTATCATCATCGTATGACCGGTCGATGGCCAGTCCTGTATCAACGCCCTCATCAATGCCCACTCTGCCTGGCCTGCTGGGACATGTGAAGGTCAAGAAAGAAGTTCTTGATCGGCCACACGACTCCTGTAAAGGTAAGTACACAAAATAGAACTTTGTACCTACCTGGAGTCTACCTGGAGAGAATTCCAGGGGTCAACGCCCCCGCGGCTTTGATTTTATTTGTATGTATGTATGTCAACTTAAAGCTATCCTTTTGAAATGTTGAAGCTGAGTGTTTGATTTTTAATAACTGTTTCCAGTGTCTTCCTCGTAAAGAATCGTTCATTTTGTGCGTTATCTCAACGTCTTCTCATTTTACTGTGTGGTTACAATATTTCATATGTTGGAAAATGGCAGAGATTTCCTAGTTATATCTAATTAAACATTACTGTTCATTAATTCTAGGAGTGAGACTTTGACCAATCTTGCCAATGTAAACTAACTCACACTTGTGGAAAAAGACACTTATGTACAGTTCAGGACATTTATTAAAGGAAATATTTCGCCACAAATGACTTCTTTGGTATCACCATACCATTTTTCAGTTAACTCAGTTATTGCATAGTAGTTTGTTAACACTGGTTTCATTGTTGCTCAGTTTCTTGTGTGTTTTGTTTCAAGAAGAGAATTCTTACTCAAAAAAAGAAAAAGATGCAAGAAAAAGATGGCAAGAATCGTGAGGTAGTTTTCACGAGTGAGATTGGTCATAGTCTGACAACAAGAATAACTGAACATTAATGATCACATTTGGAAAGTCACAGTTAGAGCTGAACTATTATATATAACCCTCCTAATGTGTTTCACTTGTCTCCATGTGGGGTTTTGATTATAAATACAGTACGTATATGATAAGGTGAATCACCCCATAGTCAGAAAATAAAACACAAAGTAGAAAGGATCTGTGTACAATATTTCTGCTGTAATCAGAGACCTTCGCAGCATGAATGTTGAAGTCTTTATAAAGCATGTCATTCAGCAGTAAGGAATGTCAGGACTAGCTTTATTTTGTGTTTACTTCCTTTATTGGCAACTGAACACAACTTGGCTCCCCCAACACTTGCAGTTTTTACCCACACATTTACTCAACAGTAACAAGACAAGGAGGCCACGTTACCACAGAAATAGTCTTGGTATTGGGTATTATAGTGCCAGGGTGGCTTTGTGTTCACATGAATGCAACTAAAATTAACATTCAGTGAAGGTAATTACTGTAATAAGCAGTGGCGGCTCATGTATAGGCACTGCGGAACTGCCACACCCGCTGTTTTCACTCAGTGAGTTGATATTATCGATAACATTCAATATAATGAGTCTTTTTTTTCTTTAATTCTTTCTTTATACTTGTACTACAAGTATAAAGAAAGAATTAAAGAAAAAAATACTCATTACAGTGGTACCTCGACTTACGATATTTTTTCATTCCAGAATGCTGTTCAAGTGCCATTACCAAACGAATTTATCTCCTTAAGAAATGATGTAAAATAGACTACTCCGTTTAGACCCCCAAAATTACACTTACAAAAGCATTTAAAAAAATCAACTTACATAAAAGGGTGTGTTTGGGGACCATCGTAAGTCGAGGTACCACTGTATATTGAATGTTATTGATAATATCGAGTGAAAATAGGGGGTGCTGTAGTTCCACAGTGCCTATACATGAGCCGCCACTGGTAATAAGAAAGCGATTCTGTAGATAGATCAACATACTACACAGTACTGTACAGTGGTCCCTCGGTTTTCGTGCATCTCCAAACTCGAACATTTATGTAAGTGTATTTTCGTAAGTGCTGTTGCAAGTGTATTTTTGGGTCTGAAATAGACTAACCTACGTGACATTATTTCTTAAGGAAGTAAATTCGTTTGGTAATGGCACTTGAGCAGCATTCTGGAATGAATTTTCGGCGAAAACTGAGGGACCACTGTATTTGAAAAATATTTAAGGCTATGATAAAAACAAAATGAACCTGAGTAACCTTAGAATATTTTTTATTTGCCTAAATTTGCAAAGTATCTGCCCATGTCTAGATAATTGTATATGTTATGAAGTGCAAGATGTAAGACTTGTAAAAATTAAAAAAAATGCTTGTCAAATGTATCAGTAATTAAAGTAACTTTCACAAGAACAATAATGGAGTTTAAAAAATATAAATAAACAAATGAAAGGCAAAGAAAAGATTTCACCTGTGTTGTGGGCAAATGTAGTGTGTATAAAACAAGATGTATAGAGCACTAGTGTATTGAATGAGGAAGCAGTGTTGTGTGCCAGGGTACAACGGGACATGCTGATAGAGAGCAACGCCCTGCAGCTTTGCGGCGGAGTGCCCAAGGTTGAGCATGTTGGCAGTGCCACAAGGCTGACGCAGGAACATCTTTCGCGCCAAAATCTTTTTCCCTTCCCTATGCCACGTGTGCTGCACCGCAGTGTTTTTCAAGCCTGGCTCTTTTTTTTTGTTTTTATTTTTTTAGTACAAATTGTCTTGTACTTTTCTGGCACTGGATTACAACTTGGCATGTTTAGGTCTGTAATGATGATGGAAGACAGAGACATGACTCACTGCAGAATATTTGAGGAGTAGGAAGTGTCAAGTGTGACTACTGCGCAATACATATATTAAAGTATGGAGGAATATTGTAACCAAAAGAACTGTGTGATATACTAGTGAATATTTTGTGCATATGCACACACATGCATATACTCATATTGTATATAGTATTATAATATGTATGTATATATATATACAGCCTCTCCTCACTTAACGACGGAATTCTGTTACTAAGACCATGTCGGTAAACAAATTCATCGCTGAGTGATGAATTAGTCACCTTTCCACCATTTATAACATTTCTGGTATATTTTTAAATGTATATACAGTAGTGTACTGTATACAGTGGACCCCCGGATTACGTACTGCTCCAAACTCGAACAATTATGTACAGTGGACCCCCGAGTAACGAGCAAAATTCATTCCAGAAGCCTGCGCAAGTGCCATTACCGAACGAATTTACTCCCTTAAGAAATAATGTCAAGTAGGTTAGTCTATTTCAGACCCCCAAAAATACACTTACAAAAGCACTTACAATATTATACTTACATAATTGTTCGATTTCCGAGGTGACCGAAACTCGGGGGTCCACTGTATATATATATATATATATATATATATATATATATATATATATATATATATATATATATATATATATATTTTCTTTTCTTTCAACACGTCGGCCGTCTCCCACCGAAGCAGGGTGGCCCAAAGAAAAACGAAAGTTTCTCCTTTTACATTTAGTAATATATACAGGAGAAGGGGTTACTAGCCCCTTGCACCCGGCATGTTAGTCGCCTCTTACGACACGCATGGCTTACGGAGGAAGAATTCTGTTCCACTTCCCCATGGAGATACCACTGTATATACAGTGGTACCCCGACTTACGATATTTTTTCATTCCAGAATGCTGTTCAAGTGCCATTACCAAACAAATTTATCCCCATAAGGAATGATGTAAAATAGACTAGTCCTTTTAGACCCCCAAAATTACACTTACAAAAGCATTTAAAAAATAAACTTACATAAAAGGGTGAGTTTGGGGACCATCGTAAGTCGGGTACCACTGTATATATATATATATAAATATATATATATATATATATATATATATATATATATATATATATATATATATATATATATATATATATATATATATATACAGTGAACCCTGTATATACAGTGGACCCCGAGTTTCGTAAAAACTTCACTTTTGAAGTCTGCTCAAGTGCCATTACCGAACGAATTTACCCCTTAAGAAAAATGTCACGTTGGTTAGTCTATTTCAGACCCCCAAAAATACTTTTCCACAAGCACTTACAATATTATACTTACATAAATGTACAATTTCCGGGGTTTACGAAACTCGGGGGTCCACTGTATATATATATATATATATATATATATATATATATATATATATATCAGTGAACCCTGTATATATATATATATATATATATATATATATACAGTGGTACCTCGAGTTACGATATTTTTTCTGGTGGTCTGGTGGCTAAAGCTCTCGCTTCACACAGCGAGGGCCTGGGTTCGATTCCCAGCCAGGGCAGAAACATTGGGCGTGTTTCTTTACACCTGTTGTCTATGTTCCCCATCAGTAAAATGGGTACCTGGGTGTTAGTCGACTGGTGTGAGTCGCATCCTAGGACACTGACCTAATCTGCCCGAAATGCTCAACATAACAAGGGACTTTATAGTAGTATGTCACTGATGTCAGCTAGGCCTGTATACCATGTACATGTACTTGTAGAAATAAAGATATTATTATTATTATTAATGCTGTTCAAGTGCCATTACCAAACAAATTTATCCCCATAAGGAATAATGTAAAATAGACTAGTCCTTTTACACCCCCAAAAATATACTTACAAAAGCATTTAAAAAATAAACTTACATAAAAGGGCGATTTTGGGGACCATCGTAACTCGAGGTATCACTGTATATATATATATATATATATATATATATATATATATATATAATATATATATATATATATATACAGTGGACCCTTGGTTTTTGTGATTTTTTTCGTTCCAGAATGCTGTTCAAGTGCCGTTACCAAAGGAATTTGTTACCATATAGGTGAACAATATTTAGATAAGGGTAAAGAGGTGTTTGTGGCATTTATGGATTTGGAAAAGGCATATGATAGGGTGGATAGAGGGGCAATGTGGCAGATGTTGCAAATGTATGGAATAGGAGGTAGGTTATTGAAAGCAGTGAAAAGTTTTTACAAGGATAGTGAGGCACAGGTTAGAGTATGTAGGCGAGAGGGAGATTATTTCTCAGTAAAAGTAGGACTTAGACAGGGATGTGTGATGTCACCGTGGTTGTTTAATATATTTATAGATGGAGTTGTAAGAGAAGTGAATGCTCGGGTGTTGGCAAGAGGTGTGGGGTTAAAAGATAAAGAATCCAACACAAAGTGGGAGTTGTCACAGTTGCTCTTTGCTGATGACACTGTGCTTTTGGGGGATTCTGAAGAGAAGTTGCAGAGGTTGGTGGATGAGTTTTGTACGGTATGTAAAAGAAGGAAATTAAAAGTGAATATAGGAAAGAGTAAGGTGATGAGGATAACAAAAAAATTAGATAACGGAAGATTGGATATCAGATTGGAGGGAGAGAGTATGGAGGAGGTGAATGTGTTCAGATATTTGGGAGTGGATGTGTCAGCAGATGGGTATATGAAGGATGAGGTGAATCATAGAATTGACGAGGGGAAAAAGGTGAGTGGGTGCACTGAGGAGCTTGTGGAGACAGAGAACTTTATCCATGAAAGCAAAGAGGGGAATGTATGAGAGTATAGTTATACCAACACTCTTGTATGGGTGTGAAACATGGGTTGTGAATGTTGTAACAAGGAGAAGGCTGGAGGCAGTGGAGATGTCGTGTCTGAGGGCAATGTGTGGTATGGATATAATGCAGAGAATCCGTAGTTTGGAGATTAGGAGGAGGTGTGGGATTACCAAAACTATTATCCAGAGAGCTGAGGAGGGGTTGTTGAGATGGTTTGGACATATAGAAAGGATGGAGCAAAATAGAATGACTTCGAGAGTGTATAAATCTGTAGTGGAGGGAAGGCGGGGTAGGGGTCAGCCTAAAAAAGGTTGGAGGGAGGGGGGTTAAGGAGGTTTTGTGTGCGAGAGGCTTGGACTTCCAGCAAGCGTGCATGAGCATGTTAGATAGGAGTGAATGGAGACAAATGGTTTTTAGGACTTGACGTGCTGTTGGAGTGTAGGCAAGGTAACATTTATGAAGGGTTTCAGGGAAACCGGCAGGCCGGACTTGATTCCTGGAGATAGGAAGTAAAGTGCTGGCACTCTGAAGGAGGGGTGTTAATGTTGCAGTTTTGTAGCTGTAGTGTAGGCACGCCTCTGGCAAGACAGTGATGGAGTAAATGATGAAAGTTTTTCTTTGTCGGGCCACCCTGCCTTTGTGGGAAACGGCCGATGTGTTAATAAAAAAAAAATGAGGACAAATGTAAATTAGATTAGTCCTTTTAGACCCCCCAAAAAACACAAAAACACTTACAAAAATATACTTACATAATTGTTCGAGTTTGGGACATCACGAACACCAGGGGTCCACTGTATATACGTATATATACATGTATATACACAGTGGTACTCCAAGTTTCGGCCATAATTCGTTTCAGAAGGCTGTTCGAGTGCAGTTACCGAACGAATTTGTTCCCATAAGGAATAATATAAATTAGATTAGTCCATTTCAGACCCCCAAAAATACACTTACAAAACCACTTACAATAATACACTTACATAATTGTTCGAGTTGGGAGCTGTACGAAACTCGGGGTACCACTGTACATATATATTAAAGAACATCCGTGTGTATTCCCTACAACCTTGGGAAACCTGACCTAATATGGTTGAGGTGGAAGACTGTGACAAGATGTGACAGTCACCTCGCTGATGCTGCTTCAACCTCTTGTCAACTGGGTGCCATCTGGCACGGGATGATCCTGTGGCCGGGCACAGGCGTCAACCATCTGTTACACGACTCCTGATGTGACGCCTCATTTGTAGGCTCTTCACTCACACTAGGTATTGGCACTTATTTGGGGAAGATCATCACATCTTTATGGAAGGGTTATCAGGTGTTTGGAAAACAAGATGGTCAGGTCTTTGAGAATGTGATCAGGTCTTTGAGAAAGGTAAGATCGGCAATAATTCCACAGGTCAGCCTTTAGGAAGGCAGAGATGTTGGCCAAATTACCAGGATCTTTGGAAGATTATCAAGTCTTGGAAACTGCTTTTGAGAGACTCAGGTAGCATGGTGAGGAAACTGTATTTTTATTATTACAGGGAAGTACAGTTATAATTATTATTAAAGGGAAGGTGGTTATCATCATTATTATTAAAGGGAGAGGGTGTATTTGAATTACTATTGAAGAGGAGGAGTATCAGAATTATTATTAAAGAGAGAGAGGTATTAAAATTACACTTAAGTATCCCCAGAGGCAGACCTTTACGAGGTGCATTACTTTTTTTTCCTTCGTCCAACTTTAAGCATTTATTTTACTCATAACTTGAGAGCACCTCATTCGATCAGCTTCCAATTTTCAGCACTTGTGTACGATAACGAGGACCAAATTCTTGGACAACTGGCATGTTCACGTGTCCCATGACCAAAGTTGTCGAAGCCATTCCCAGCATCCTGGAATGGTTAGGATAACTTTCTAAACCCTCAGACATGTAACTTATAATGCTAAAAAAAGGTGCATAAAACTACGATGATGACGGAGAGTGAAATGCAGATGTGCAGGAGCAGCTTTCACCATTTTATGTGTAAAATGGTGTGAGATTTATATTCTCCCTAAAAAACAGTAATAATTTTCAGTTTACCTCTTCTGTATGACTGAATTCAGCATTTAATGGCTGAGGCATCTTAGGGTCAGGATATAACCTATCAAGTTTCGTTCGCACACAGCCAGATTTGCTGATTTAGCAAAATGGTAAAAAAATTGTAGTTGTTGGAATCCATGCCACAATTAGAAAATGATTCATCTGTTCGGCTTAAAATTTTCACCACTGGTGTGGTTTTCTGAACACAAGACTCACTTCCTAGTGCATGGCATAACTCTCAATAGTGATATTCATTTTTATTCAGAATTTAAGAATGCTTCTGAGTGGTTTTGAAATATTACTGACAAAGCATTTTATAATAAGGATAATAACCCATAAGTTTAGTCTGAGTTGGTGTAAATTTGGCATTTTACTGAAATAGTTAAAAAAGGCTTTTTTCTTGTCGGCTTCAAACTGTTTTCATTGGTGGGCTTTATTAAAACACAGCTTGTCATTCTGAGTTGTATAAATTTTGAAATTTGCCAGTTTTATTTAGCGTATTGTTTCCCATGTAATAACTAGAGAATGACTCTTCTGATCAGCTTCAAACCCTATATTATAATGTATTTTAATAGGACTTTTTTTTAAATAAATTTTAGGCAGTGTGGGTGCCAGTTTGCCATTTGTTGCCAGTTTTGTCAAAATGGATTCTTTCAAAGAAATCTAAATCAAATATTTTTTATTACTTGATTATAGAGAAGTTCAAAAAGAATATACAGTGGACCCCCGACTTTCGAACATTCTTCATTCCAGAATGCTGTTCAAGTGCTGTTACCAAACAAATTTATTCCCATAAGGAATGATGTAAATTAGATTAGTCCATTTCAGACCCCCAAAAATACACTTATAAAAGCACTTACAATAATAAACTTACATAAAAGGGCGAGTTTTGGAGTGTTCGAATAGGGAGGGTCCACTGTAAATAAGAAAAATAAACTGAAAACCCCCTGCGGATTCATGGTTTTTAAAGTTTAACTAGGGGAGACTTTCCTATTTTTTGGATCATTCTTTGTAGAAATTATTTTCTCACAAAATTTTGTTGATTACTTGAGAACACCATGTTAGATTGGCTTCAAATATTCAGCGCTGGTGTTATGTATCTTGGGCAAGATTCTTGGGACTGTCTACATGCGTGAGTGCTCTATGAACAATGATACATAGGTCATTCCCAGATTATGTTTAGGTGTGATAGGTGGAGACAGGTTTCTCCGATCTACTTCAAAATTTCCACACTAGTGTATCCTACTCAGAAGGTTGGTATATGTAATGGAGTGTGTTGATGTCATTTTGTTACTTTTAATCTCTAAATGTAGTATATTAATATTTTACTTTATTGCACTATTTTTCCTTGATGCTGGTTAGGGGCTCTTGATCCAAAGAACTAGACATGTCTTTCCCTTGGATCAAATTTGAGTGCCTCCCATTCCGCTAGGCAGTATATGAATATGACCACTGTGGATTTTATTTTTTAGAACCAGCTCTATTGCTCACTTAATATATGATAGTGTAAACATGTTATCAGGCTTTTATATGCACTTGAAAGTGAAAAAAAAGCTATGTTTCACTTTACAACAATTTTCACTTTACAGCAGTAGCCCAGAACCTAACCTGCTGTATAGGTGGGTTTGGCCTGTGTAGGTCCCATTTTTTTTTTTAAGGAAAGGAAAAATTTAAATGCCTCTTTTCGTGCAATAATTTCTGAGTGTTACATCTAATTATCTCCAACTCTTCCATGTTTATAACGTAATAATGCAACTTCTGAGCAGCCTCAAGCTTATTGTGCTCTTGTATTAATTTAGGTATTTTGGGACATTGGTCTCTGGTCTCATGAAGAGGTTTGAATTAGATTCGGGCAATATATGTCCTAATTTGACATTTTTATTGAAAAAAATTGAATATTAGTTTCCATATGATTACTTGTGAATGCCTCTTCTGATTCCCTTCAGATCTTCAACACTAATAATCATCTACGTCATCAACTTAGACTTGGGTTATACACTATGGGGACACCTTCCTCAGATCATGCAGCGATCACAATACATCTAACTTGACCAACACCCAGGTACCTATTTGCTGATAGGTGCACTGGAGCAGACAGTGTAAGGAGACTTGTTCCTATGTCTCATCCTGCTGTGTGTGTGTGTACTTATCTGTTTATGGTTGCAGGGATTGAGTCACAGCTCTTGGAACCACCTCTTCACTGGTCACTACTAGGTCCACTCTCTTCTTGTGTGTACTCACCTATTTGTAGTTGCATGGGTCGATACATAGCTCTTGGCCCCTCCTCTTCACTAATCGCTACTAGGTCCTCTCTTCCTGCTCCATGAGCTTTATCATACCTCGTCTTAAAACTATGTATGGTTCCTGCCTCCACTACATCACTTGCCAGACTATTCCACTTCCTGACAACTCTGACTAAAGAAATACTTTGTAATATCTCTTTGACTCATCTTAGTGTGTGTGTTAGTTACCATTTTGTCCTAGGCACATGTCGATTAGACACTAGGCCTGTTGTATGTATGTGTGTGTGTGTAACGAAACACTTCAAAATGTTTCGGCCCCGCCGGGAATTGAACCCGGGCCCTCCGTGCATGAAGCAAGAGCGCTAGCCACCATGCCATCAGGGCATGTGTGTGTGTGTGTGTGTGTATGTGTGTGGCTGGCACTGGTGTCGCTGTGGCACTGGAGTCAGGAAGTGACACCAGGAGTGGTGCACCAAGCCAACACCTGACTCCCATCCCCTGCCAACCCCATTTTCTATCCCTTCTTGCACCCTCCTTCACCCTGCCATCCATCTTGCTACACTTCCTTCACCCTGCCATCCATCATTTCTTTCCATCCTTATTTCAGTTTTAAAAAATACATGTTCAACACGATTAAGGATGGAAATACCTACCCATCTCTCTCTCGCTCACACTAGGTGCCAGTGCCAACTCACCTGTACGAGGCAACCTTAGGGCAGGTAGCACAACCACAGCTGCCCAATGCATTCCAAACAAGTGACTCAGCTCTGCCAATCAACTCTCCTCTTACAGTAGCATGGTTGCTAGGTTGCTTGCTTGGGTTGTTCCTACGTTGCTTGCTTTGTTGGGTTTACAGTCTATTGACCACACAACGGTCATTAAGACTATACGTATCACCTGTACATCACCGGTCAAGAATTCTTTTATTACCCAATATAGGAATTAAACTCTAGCGTGTGTGTGTGTGTTTTTTTTTTTTTTTTTTTTTTTTTTTTTTTTTTTTTTTTTTTTTTTTTTTTTTTTTTTTTTTTTTTTTTTTTTTTTTTTTTTTTTTTTTTTTTTTTTTTTTTTTTTTTTTTTTTTTTTTTTTTTTTGCCAGTGCCAACTCACTGTACGATAACTTTAGGCAGTAGCACAGAAGCTGCCAATGCATTCCAAACAATACTCAGCTCTCCAATAAATTCTTACATACATGGTTCTAGTGCCTTTTGTTCCACCCTTGTTTACATCTTTACAAAAGGGCATTAAAATATAACCCTTTCATATAAGAATATTAATATAGGGAATTAAATCACGGGGTGTGTGCTGTGTGTAGTTATATATATATATATATATATATATATATATATATATATATATAATAATATATATTATATATATATATATATATATATATACAGTATATATTATATATATATATATATATATATATATATATATATATATATATATATATATATAGTATATGTATATATATATATATATATACAGTATATGTGATATCATTATAATATATATATATATATATATAAATATATTATATATATATATAAAGTACTATATATTTAATACTTATTTAAGTATATATAATATATTATATAATATATATATATATATATATATATATAATATTATATATATATACAGTATATGTATATACAGTGGTACCTCGAGTTACGATATTTTTTCGTTCGAGAATGCTGTTCAAGTGCCATTACCAAACGAATTTATCCCCATAAGGAATAATGTAAAATAGACTAGTCCTTTTACACCCCCAAAAATATACTTACAAAAGCATTTAAAAAAATAAACTTACATAAAAGGGCGATTTTGGGGACCATCGTGTTATGTTATTTTCCCCTATTTATCATCAAGGTTCTACATGTACTAGCATAGGGTATTTACTTAAAAGGTCTTAGGGTAAAAGGAGGACATTTATAGGCTAAAAGATACTTACTCTGGTTTAGCTGCTGCATCTGAAAACTTATTGGTTGGTTATTTAAACCAACATTATAAAAATAGAGCTATATTAAGAAGTATATACATATAATGTACAGGTCTCCACTCCTAAACATATAATCAGCCTTTCCCAAAGCACATGGCTCAGCTGCCACCTTCAACTCTCTTTTTCTCAACATTTCTTAACCCTCCAGTGTCTTGATACACTGAAGATCACAGAATGTCATGGTAACATCGATCTACAACCCTCCCCATTACCTTTTGGGCACTCATTCAGCCCTGAAGCCAAGTTAAGATCAGCACCAATAACACCAGCTCACTCCAGCAGCCATTGTTCCAGGAGAGAGGATTGTGGGAAAACAACAGTCTCTCCAAGCTCCTCCCCCTCAACAAAAACACATCACTTTGTACATCTCCACATGTACTCTCAATATATCTTATGTTATTACAATGAGACATGCAACTTATAATTAGTACTTAATAAAATGTGTGCATTATTTATATAACCTATTATATTGAGAAAATCAGTTTAATCCAGCTCTTAAGTTTTAAAAGATGGCCAAGCCTTTTAAACTCCCCTAAGCAGTACTTCTGATTAATTCAATATAATTAGGCATTCATGTTATTTAATTACAACAATACATGCTGGGTTCCAATAGCCCCCATAACAAGTCCATAATACCCCATAACACCCCCACCTCTAGACGGAGTCTTATAAAGACGGAGTCTCACAAAAGCTAGCAGTGTCCCGCAGGATACGGCTAGGGAAAATTAAGGTCTAATACCCCATAACACATCGTAACTCGAGGTACCACTGTATATATATATACAGTGGACCCCCGGTGTTCGTAATTAGTTCATTCCAGAATGCTGTTCTTTTAGACCCCAAAAAAATACACTTACAAAAGCACTTACAAAAATACACTTACAAAAGCACTTACAAAAATACACTTACATAATTGTTCGAGTTTGGAGCAGTACGAAAACCGGGGGTCTCTATATACCCTGAATTTCGTACTTTATTCGTTCCTGAAGGCTGTTTGAGTGCCGTTACCGAATGAATTTGTTCCCATAAGGAATAATGTAAATTTTATATATATATATATATATATATATATATATATATATATATATATATATATATATATATATATATATAATAATATTTGTATGATGTGTGTGTGTGTGGCCAGGTAAGTGCCATAGTTAACTATTGGGTCGTGTCTTTGCCTGTGATTGTGAGTCACTTCTGGCATCGTCTCTACCCCAGGTGTGCCAAATTAAGGAAGAGAGAGAGAGAGAGAGAGGAGGAGGAGTCATTAAAGGTGACATAAAGCTTTATTGATGATATCCATAGCATTGTAGCTGGCATCTCTTACTGCTGTGGTGGGGCGGTAAGCAGTGGTCACTGTCTCGACCCTTCCCCCAGTGATACCGGCAACCACACTCACATCTGTGTCACTAGACAACACTATGTATCAGCAGCATGTGTGCAATATAACAGGGAGCACAGCTTTTGTTCCCACTGTGCAACCATTATGTTGAATAGTGTACCAGCACACTAGATCTATCTTATTTTATTACCCACACACCAGCTGCACCCCCACACACCAGCTGCACTCCAACACACCAGCTGCACTCCCACACACCAGCTGCACCCTCGCACACCAGTTGCACCCTCGCACACCAGCTGCACCCCACACACCACATGTACCCCCACACACCACCTGTACCCCCCACACACCACCTAACCCCCAAACACCACCTGTACCCCACACACCACCTGTACCACCACACACCACCTGTACCACCACACACCACCTGCACCACCACACACCACCTGCACCACCACACACCACCTGTACCCCACACACCACCTGCACCACAACACACCACCTGTACCACCACACACCACCTGTACCACCACACACCACCTGCACCACCACACACCACCTGCACCACCACACACCACCTGCACCACCACACACCACCTGCACCACCACACACCACCTGTACCCCACACACCACCTGCACCACCACACACCACCTGTACCACCACACACCACCTGCACCACCACACACCACCTGCACTACCACACACCACCTGTACCACCACACACCACCTGCACCACCACACACCACCTGCACCACCACACACCACCTGCACCACCACACACCACCTGTACCCCACACACCACCTGCACCACCACACACCATCTGCACCACCACACACCATCTGCACCACCACACACCACCTGCACCACCACACACCACCTGTACCACCACACACCACCTGCACCACCACACACCACCTGCACCACCACACACCACCTGTACCACCACACACCACCACACACCACCTGCACCACCACACACCACCTGCACCACCACACACCACCTGCACCACCACACACCACCTGTACCACCACACACCACCTGCACCACCACACACCACCTGCACCACCACACACCACCTGCACCACCACACACCACCTGCACCGCCCCCAGTAACATTCTCCGGGTAGTGGTGCTGCAGGCTGTACCCTCAGGACAGATATAGAAATGTGTAAATTTAGTTCCAGGAATGACTCTAAGTACTTTGTTGGTGCACCTGACCTTGTATGTGTCCACCCCTGCTGACCTTGTATGTGTCCACCTCCTGCTGACCTTGTATGTGTCCACCCCTGCTGACCTTGTATGTGTCCACCCCTGCTGATCTTGTATGTGTCCACCCTGCTGACCTTGTATGTGTCCACCCCTGCTGACCTTGTATGTGTCCACCCCTGCTGACCTTGTATGTGTCCACCCCTGCTGACCTTGTATGTGTCCACCCCTGCTGACCTTGTATGTGTCCACCCTGCTGACCTTGTATGTGTCCACCCCTGCTGACCTTGTATGTGTCCACCCCTGCTGACCTTGTATGTGTCCACCCCTGCTGACCTTGTATGTGTCCACCCCTGCTGACCTTGTATGTGTCCACCCCTGCTGACCTTGTATGTGTCCACCCCTGCTGACCTTGTATGTGTCCACCCCTGATGACCTTGTATGTGTCCACCCCTGATGACCTTGTATGTGTCCACCCCTGATGACCTTGTATGTGTCCACCCCTGATGACCTTGTATGTGTCCACCCCTGATGACCTTGTATGTGTCCACCCCTGCTGACCTTGTATGTGTCCACCCCTGCTGACTTTGTATGTGTCCACCCCTGCTGACCTTGTATGTGTCCAGCCCTGCTGACCTTGTATGTGTCCACCCCTGATGACCTTGTATGTGTACTCCCCTGCTGACCTTGTATGTGTCCACCCCTGCTGACCTTGTATGTGTCCACCCCTGCTGACCTTGTATGTGTCCACACCTGCTGACCTTGTATGTGTCCACACCTGCTGACCTTGTATGTGTCCACCCCTGCTGACCTTGTATGTGTCCACCCCTGCTGACCTTGTATGTGTCCACACCTGCTGACCTTGTATGTGTCCACTCCTGCTGACCTTGTATGTGTCCACTCCTGCTGACCTTGTATGTGTCCACTCCTGCTGACCTTGTATGTGTCCACTCCTGCTGACCTTGTGTCCACCCCTGCTGACCTTGTATGTGTCCACACCTGCTGACCTTGTATGTGTCCACACCTGCTGACCTTGTATGTGTCCACACCTGCTGACCTTGTATGTGTCCACACCTGCTGACCTTGTGTCCACCCCTGCTGACCAGGCTGTTTTTTTCCTCCTGAGAAAGAGGGCATTCCCGTTCCCGAGTGTGATTTTGAAGGGACATTACCGTGTGGGGTTGTGAAGGGAAATACCGTGTGGGGTTGTGAAGGGACATTACCGTGTGGGGTTGTGAAGGGAAATACCGTGTGGGGTTGTGAAGGGAAATACCGTGTGGGGTTGTGAAGGGACATTACCGTGTGGGGTTGTGAAGGGACATACCGTGTGGGGTTGTGAAGGGACATTACCGTGTGGGGTTGTGAAGGGACATTACCGTGTGGGGTTGTGAAGGGACATTACCGTGTGGGGTTGTGAAGGGACATACCGTGTGGGGTTGTGAAGGGAAATACCGTGTGGGGTTGTGGAGGGACATTACCGTGTGGGGTTGTGAAGGGACATTACCGTGTGGGGTTGTGAAGGGACATTACAGTGTGGGGTTGTGAAGGGACATTACCGTGTGGGATTGTGAAGGGACATTACCGTGTGGGGTTGTGAAGGGACATTACCCTGTGGGGTTGTGAGGGACATACCGTGTGAGGTTGTGAAGGGACATTACCGTGTTGGGTTGTGAAGGGACATTACCGTGTGGGGTTGTGAAGGGACATACCGTGTGGGGTTGTGAAGGGACATACCGTGTGGGGTTGTGAAGGGACATTACCGTGTGGGGTTGTGAAGGGACATTACCGTGTGGGGTTGTGAAGGGAAATACCGTGTGGGGTTGTGAAGGGACATTACCGTGTGGGGTTGTGAAGGGACATTACCGTGTGGGGTTGTGAAGGGACATTACCGTGTGGGGTTGTGAAGGGACATTACCGTGTGGGGTTGTGAAGGGACATTACCGTGTGGGGTTGTGAAGGGACATACCGTGTGGGGTTGTGAAGGGACATTACCGTGTGGTGTTGTGAAGGGAAATACCGTGTGGGGTTGTGAAGGGACATACCGTGTGGGGTTGTGAAGGGACATACCGTGTGGGGTTGTGAAGGGACATTACCGTGTGGGGTTGTGAAGGGACATTACCGTGTGGGATTGTGAAGGGGCATTACCGTATTAAGGTCACAGGTCATTCAGCAACAGAGAGGTCAGGTTATAAGTGGCGCCAGGTCTCTCTCTCTCTCGCTCTCTTTCTCTCAGAGGGGAGGGGAGTGGGATTATGGGGTGTATATAGTGGGGGTGGGTGGGGGAGGGGGAGTGACGTCACAACAGGTGGGGTCGTCAGTCAGTTGTGAATTATTAGATGAGAACACCTTCACCCCTCACCCTTCCTCCCCTCTCATCCCCCCTCCCTCTCTCCTCCCCTCCTTTCCCTTCCTCCCTCCTCCCCTCCTTTCCCTTCCTCCTCCTTTCTTTCCCTTTCTCCGTCTTTCCCCTCTTCCCTTCCCCTTTTTCCCCTGCTCCCTCCTTCCTCTCTCCCTCCTCCTTCTCTCCCCTTCTCCCTCCTAATCCCCTCCTCCTCCCCTCCTCAATCCTTCCCCCTCCTCTATTCTACCTCTCCTCCTTCATTCTTCTCCCTCTCCCCTCCTCCCCCGACTTTCTTACGCCTCCCTTCCTCCCCCTCTTATAACCCTTCCCTCTCTATCCCCCTCACCTGTCTACCTGTCTCCCTCGCTTTTATTTTTCTATCTCTCTCTACTTGCCTCTTTTTCTTCCCTCCCCATGTCCTCTTATCTCTCTTCGTTCTTCTTCCTCTTCCCCTTCCTTCACCTCTCCTCTCCTACTTGTGCTCATAAATCTCTAGAAAAAAATTAGGATAAATTGAGTAAATATGATGTCAGATGATGTAATGAGAGAGAGAGAGAGAGAGAGAGATAACAGGCCACAAGACGAATATAGATTGTATCATCAGATACTAGAAGAAACACACAGAGGAATCTAAGTTGGTTGGTTAAGTTTGAAGTGTGTCGACTAGGCGCGGGTCAATCAGGCTGCATGTCACCTGTGCATTACCAGTCAAGGTTACTTTAATACCTAAAACAAACATTGAAGTACCAGATTTTTCTTAGGGTACTTGCGTCCTTTCCTAGTAGGATCCTTAGATCCTCTTCTAGTAGGATCCTTGGGTCGTCTCCTAGTAGAGTCTTTAGGTCCTTTCCTAGTAGGGTCCTTGGGTCCTCTTAGGATGCCACCCACAGGAGTCTTAGGTGTCTAGTTAGTGCTAGGTGAACAGAGGCAGCAGGTGCTAGGAGACGCCCAGTGCTAGGTGAACAGAGGCAGCAGGTGCTAGGAGACGCCCATACTTGCAGTCTCTCTCAGGATTGAACCCGGGTCTTGGATTAAGGGCGGCAGGATGGTAATATAAAGTCTGATTCAGTTGGTTACTGTGAGGAAGCAACTGTGTGCCAAGTAACTGCGTAGCTAGACTCAAGGTGTGTCAAAACCTGTGTGTGGACCTCATGATGGCACTGTATGGCCCTCATGATTGGTACTGCGTGTGGCCCTCATGATGGCACTGTATGACCCTCATGATGGTACTGCGTGTGGCTCTCATGGTGGTACTGTGTGGCCCTAATGATGGCACTGTGTGGGGCTCTCATGATACTGTGTGGCCCTCATGATGGTACTTTGTGTTGCCCTCATGATGGTACTGTGTGGCCCTCATAATGGTACTGTAAGGCCCTCATGATGGCACATTTGGCCCTCATGATGGTATTGTGTCGTCCTCATGATGACACTGTATGACCCTCATGATGGTACTGTGTGGCTCTCATAATGGCACTGTGTGGGGCTCTCATGATGGTACTGTGTGGCCCTCATGATGGTACTGTGTGTGGCCCTCATGAGGATACTGTGTGGCCCTCATGATGGTACTGTCATGTTCCATCACACAGGATGGTGTTCCACTGTCAAATTCCATCACACAGGATGGTGTTTCACTGTCATGTTCCATCACACAGGATGGTGTTCCACTGACATGTTCCATCACACAGGATGGTGTTTCACTGTCATGTTCCATCACACAGGATGGTGTTTCACTGTCATGTTCCATCACACAGGATGGTGTTCCACTGTCATGTTCCATCACACAGGATGGTGTTCCACTGTCATATACCATCACACAGGATGGTGTTTCACTGTCATGTTCCATCACACAGGATGGTGTTTCACTGTCATATTCCATCACACAGGATGGTGTTCCACTGTCATGTTCCATCACACAGGATGTTGTTCCACTGTCATGTTCCATCACACAGGATGGTGTTTCACTGTCATGTTCCATCACACAGGATGGTGTTCCACTGTCATGTTCCATCACACAGGATGGTGTTTCACTGGTAGACTACAGTAGTGTCAGCCTGAGCTGGTAGACTACAGTAGTGTTAGCCTGAGCTGGTAGACTACAGTAGTGTTAGCCTGAGCTGGTAGACTACAGTAGTGTCAGTCTGAGCTGGTAGACTACAGTAGTGTCAGTCTGAGCTGGTAGACTACAGTAGTGTCAGTCTGAGCTGGTAGACTACAGTAGTGTCAGCCTGAGCTGGTAGACTACAGTAGTGTCAGTCTGAGCTGGTAGACTACAGTAGTGTCAGCCTGAGCTGGTAGACTACAGTAGTGTCAGTCTGAGCTGGTAGACTACAGTAGTGTCAGTCTGAGCTGGTAGACTACAGTAGTGTCAGCCTGAACTGGTAGACTACAGTAGTGTCAGTCTGAGCTGGTAGACTACAGTAGTGTCAGCCTGAGCTGGTAGACTACAGTAGTGTCAGCCTGAGCTGGTAGACTACAGTAGTGTCAGTCTGAGCTGGTAGACTACAGTAGTGTCAGTCTGAGCTGGTAGACTACAGTAGTGTCAGTCTGAGCTGGTAGACTACAGTAGTGTCAGTCTGAGCTGGTAGACTACAGTAGTGTCAGTCTGAGCTGGTAGACTACAGTAGTGTCAGCCTGAACTGGTAGACTATAGTAGTGTCAGTCTGAGCTGGTAGACTACAGTAGTGTCAGTCTGAGCTGGTAGACTACAGTAGTGTCAGTCTGAGCTGGTAGACTACAGTAGTGTCAGCCTGAACTGGTAGACTACAGTAGTGTCAGTCTGAGCTGGTAGACTACAGTAGTGTCAGCCTGAGCTGGTAGACTACAGTAGTGTCAGCCTGAGCTGGTAGACTACAGTAGTGTCAGTCTGAGCTGGTAGACTACAGTAGTGTCAGTCTGAGCTGGTAGACTACAGTAGTGTCAGTCTGAGCTGGTAGACTACAGTAGTGTCAGCCTGAACTGGTAGACTACAGTAGTGTCAGTCTGAGCTGGTAGACTACAGTAGTGTCAGTCTGAGCTGGTAGACTACAGTAGTGTCAGCCTGAGCTGGTAGACTACAGTAGTGTCAGTCTGAGCTGGTAGACTACAGTAGTGTCAGTCTGAGCTGGTAGACTACAGTAGTGTCAGCCTGAGCTGGTAGACTACAGTAGTGTCAGTCTGAGCTGGTAGACTACAGTAGTGTCAGTCTGAGCTGGTAGACTACAGTAGTGTCAGTCTGAGCTGGTAGACTACAGTAGTGTCAGCCAGAGCTGGTAGACTACAGTAGTGTCAGTCTGAGCTGGTAGACTACAGTAGTGTCAGCCTGAGCTGGTAGACTACAGTAGTGTCAGCATGAGCTGGTAGACTACAGTAGTGTCAGCCAGAGCTGGTAGACTACAGTAGTGTCAGCCAGAGCTGGTAGACTACAGTAGTGTCAGTCTGAGCTGGTAGACTACAGTAGTGTCAGCCAGAGCTGGTATAATACAGTAGTGTCAGCCAGAGCTGGTAGACTACAGTAGTGTCAGTCTGAGCTGGTAGACTACAGTAGTGTCAGTCTGAGCTGGTAGACTACAGTAGTGTCAGCCTGAGCTGGTAGACTACAGTAGTGTCAGTCTGAGCTGGTAGACTACAGTAGTGTCAGCCAGAGCTGGTAGACTACAGTAGTGTCAGTCTGAGCTGGTAGACTACAGTAGTGTCAGCCTGAGCTGGTAGACTACAGTAGTGTCAGCCTGAGCTGGTAGACTACAGTAGTGTCAGCCTGAGCTGGTAGACTACAGTAGTGTCAGCCTGAGCTGGTAGACTACAGTAGTGTCAGTCTGAGCTGGTAGACTACAGTAGTGTCAGTCTGAGCTGGTAGACTACAGTAGTGTCAGCCTGAGCTGGTAGACTACAGTAGTGTCAGTCTGAGCTGGTAGACTACAGTAGTGTCAGCCTGAGCTGGTAGACTACAGTAGTGTCAGCCTGAGCTGGTAGACTACAGTAGTGTCAGTCTGAGCTGGTAGACTACAGTAGTGTCAGCCTGAGCTGGTAGACTACAGTAGTGTCAGTCTGAGCTGGTAGACTACAGTAGTGTCAGCCTGAGCTGGTAGACTACAGTAGTGTCAGCCTGAGCTGGTAGACTACAGTAGTGTCAGTCTGAGCTGGTAGACTACAGTAGTGTCAGCCTGAGCTGGTAGACTACAGTAGTGTCAGCCTGAGCTGGTAGACTACAGTAGTGTCAGTCTGAGCTGGTAGACTACAGTAGTGTCAGCCTGAGCTGGTAGACTACAGTAGTGTCAGCCTGAGCTGGTAGACTACAGTAGTGTCAGCCTGAGCTGGTAGACTACAGTAGTGTCAGCTCTGAGCTGGTAGACTACAGTAGTGTCAGTCTGAGCTGGTAGACTACAGTAGTGTCAGCCTGAGCTGGTAGACTACAGTAGTGTCAGTCTGAGCTGGTAGACTACAGTAGTGTCAGCCTGAGCTGGTAGACTACAGTAGTGTCAGCCTGAGCTGGTAGACTACAGTAGTGTCAGCCTGAGCTGGTAGACTACAGTAGTGTCAGCCTGAGCTGGTAGACTACAGTAGTGTCAGCCTGAGCTGGTAGACTACAGTAGTGTCAGCCTGAGCTGGTAGACTACAGTAGTGTCAGCTGAGCTGGTAGACTACAGTAGTGTCAGCTGAGCTGGTAGACTACAGTAGTGTCAGCCTGAGCTGGTAGACTACAGTAGTGTCAGTCTGAGCTGGTAGACTACAGTAGTGTCAGTCTGAGCTGGTAGACTACAGTAGTGTCAGCCTGAGCTGGTAGACTACAGTAGTGTCAGCCTGAGCTGGTAGACTACAGTAGTGTCAGCCTGAGCTGGTAGACTACAGTAGTGTCAGTCTGAGCTGGTAGACTACAGTAGTGTCAGTCTGAGCTGGTAGACTACAGTAGTGTCAGTCTCTGCTGACACTACTGTAGTCTGGTAGCTAAGAGGTAACAGCGAGTTAAACAACAATGTTACGTCTGCAGACAGTGTAAGTCTTATGTTGCATGTTTAACCTTGGAATACTTATGTCAGTGACAGCATAACACAGCTACATGCATACACGAGTGACGAACTACATATCACGATGTGACGTAAACTAACAGAGTGCACAGCTATACATAACACGATGTGACAGCATACATGCATAACACGATGTGACAGCATACATACTGAACTACGTAGTGTACAGCATACACAGTAGACTACGATGTGACAGCTACTACACTACAGATAGTGACAGCATACATACATAACACGATGTGACAGCCTACATAACACGATGTGACAGCATAGCATATAACACGATGGACAGATACATTAACACGATGTGACGCTGCAACATAACAGTGTGCAGCATACTACGATGACACAGATGTGACAAACATATATGATATACGTGGTAACATCACATAACAGTGTGACAGCACAAACAACACAGTACAGCGCTAACAGTGTGACAGCCTGAACTGAGATGACTACAGAGTGACGAGCTGGGACTACAGTACAGTACACACACACAACACATAGTGATACACAACAACATTAGGTACAGTACACCACAGATGGTACAACATAACATAGTGTACACCACTACAACACACATAGTGAGTACACACACACACTGAGCATGGACACATACATAAGTACAGAGTCAGCTACTAGCTGGTACGACTACAACATACACACATAGGTGGTACACACACCAACATAGTGAGTCACAACAACAAGTACAACCACAATTAGGTAGCTACGAGCACACACTAGTGGTCAGCAACACAACATTAGGGTAGTACACACACACACTTAGTGGTACACACACACACACACATTAGGTGAGTACACGCACACACACACACACACACACACACTTCAGCCATAGAGTAGTTAGGAAGTGGAATAGTTTAGCGAACGATATAGTGGAGGCGGGAACCATACATAGTTTTAAGACAAAGTATGATAAAGCTCACGGAGCAGGGAGAGCAGAGACCCAGTAGCGGACAGTGCAGAGGCGGGGCCAGGAGCTGAGTCTCGACCCCTGCAACCACAATTAGGTGAGTACAATTAGGTGAGTACACAGTAATGTTCTCTCTAAAGTTTGTAAACAACGACTTCAAGTGACGAATATATATTTTACAAGTTAAGTGAACGAGACTATTGTTTTGAAGAAGAAGAGAGAAGCGTAGGTGCTCCATTAACCTGCCTACCACTGTACTATGTATAGTGTTTACCAAACATTATACTTATTAAGCTTAGCTTAAATTGAGGATCTTCAGTGAAACATTGACTTTATTTTCTACAGTGTAAAGCATAAAATATGACTCAACCTTCCAAAGCAGCTTTTTTTTTATTATTATTGACCGGAGATTGTAAGTACCAGTTAATGAACCTTGACGACTAGAGCGAAAGGAAAGGATATAGGGTAAACATTATGCCGAACCTATTTCGTGAGACACACATCATGCAAGCGTCTTCACCTGAACAGTGAATGAGAACACATGTGGAGGTGTCATGGTGATACCGACAACTTGTGCGAAATAATAATAATAGTAAATGTGTTGATCATTGAATACGTCTCTTTTGCATGCAGCTTCCAGAACACTGTACGTCAGATCAAGTCTCGAATACGCAGTGCCAACATCAAGCCCAAACCTAGACGCACAAAGAAACTCCATCAATGTCAGACTTGAGACGAGGCTGATTCCCGACACTCATAGTGAAAAACTCAAGGAAGTGAACCTTGCAAGAGTCAGCATAATGTTGTGTCACAAGGAAGTGAACCTTGCAAGAGTCAGCATAATGTTGTGTCACAAGGAAGTGAACCTTGCAAGAGTCAGCATAATGTTGTGTCACAAGGAAGTGAACCTTGCAAGAGTCAGCATAATGTTGTGTCACAAGGAAGTGAACCTTGCAAGAGTCAGCATAATGTGACACAAGGAAGTGAACCTTGGAAGAGTCAGCATAATGTTGTGACACAAGGAAGTGAACCTTGCAAGAGTCAGCATAATGTTGTGACACAAGGAAGTGAACCTTGCAAGAGTCAGCATAATGTGACACAAGGAAGTGAACCTTCAAGAGTCAGCATAATGTGACACAAGGAAGTGAACCTTGCTAGAGTCATCTCAATGTGACACAAGGAAGTGAACCTTGCAAGAGTCAGCATAATGTGACACAAGGAAGTGAACCTTGCAAGAGTCAGCATAATGTTGTGACACAAGGAAATGAACCTTGCAAGAGTCAGCATAATGTTGTGACACAAGGAAGACCTGAAGTCAGCATATGTTGCAAGAGTCCAAGTCAATAATGTTGTGTCACAAGGAAGTGAAAATTGCAAGAGTCAGCATAATGTTGTGACACAAGGAAGTGAACCTTGCAAGAGTCAGCATAATGTTGTGACACAAGGAAGTGAACCTTGCAAGAGTCAGCATAATGTTGTGACACAAGGAAGTGAACCTTGCAAGAGTCAGCATAATGTTGTGACACAAGGAAGTGAACCTTGCAAGAGTCAGCATAATATGACACAAGGAAGTGAACCTTGCAAGAGTCAGCATAATGTGACACAAGGAAGTGAACCTTGCAAGAGTCAGCATAATGTGACACAAGGAAGTGAACCTTGCAAGAGTCAGCATAATGTGACACAAGGAAGTGAACCTTGCAAGAGTCAGCATAATGTGACACAATGAAGTGAACCTTGCAAGAGTCAGCATAATGTGACACAAGGAAGTGAACCTTGCAAGAGTCAGCATAATGTGACACAAGGAAGTGAACCTTGCAAGAGTCAGCATAATGTGACACAAGGAAGTGAACCTTGCAAGAGTCAGCATAATGTGACACAAGGAAGTGAACCTTGCAAGAGTCAGCATAATGTGACACAAGGAAGTGAACCTTGCAAGAGTCAGCATAATGTGACACAAGGAAGTGAACCTTGCAAGAGTCAGCATAATGTGACACAAGGAAGTGAACCTTGCAAGAGTCAGCATAATGTGACACAAGGAAGTGAACCTTGCAAGAGTCAGCATAATGTGACACAAGGAAGTGAACCTTGCAAGAGTCAGCATAATGTGACACAAGGAAGTGAACCTTGCAAGAGTCAGCTCAATGTGACTCAAGGAAGTTAAGATTAGGAGAACTAAGACACACACACACACACACACACACAACACACACACACACAAACACACACACACACACACCAACCAGCACGGATTCAGGGAAGGTAAATCCCTGTGTCACAAACCTCCTGGAGTTTTATGACAAGGTAACAGAGGTAAGACACGAGAGATAAGGGTGGGTTGACTGCATTTTCTTCGACTGCAAGAAGGCCTTCGATACAGTTCCTCACAAGAGATTAATGCAGAAGCTAGAGGATCAGGCACGTATAACAGGAAGGGCACTGCAATGGATCAGAGAATACCTTACAGGGAGGCAACAAAGAGTCATGGTACGTGATGAGGTATCACAGTGGGCGCCTGTAACGAGCGGGGTCCCACAAGGGTCAGTCCTAGGACCAGTGCTATTTTTGGTATATGTGAATGACATGATGGAAGGGATAGACTCAGAAGTGTCCCTGTTCGCAGATAATGTGAAGTTAATGAGGAGAATTAAATCAGATGAGGATCAGGCAGGACTACAAAGAGACCTGGACAGGCTGGACAAGTGAT
Source organism: Cherax destructor (assembly GCA_009830355.1). Classification (NCBI taxonomy): domain Eukaryota; kingdom Metazoa; phylum Arthropoda; class Malacostraca; order Decapoda; family Parastacidae; genus Cherax; species Cherax destructor. The sequence goes on from WNWK01000245.1 coordinate 290,416, forward strand.
CCAGCAACTGGCTTCTCGAGTTTAACCCCGCCAAATGCAAAGTCATGAAGATCGGGGAAGGGCAAAGAGGACCGCAGACAGAGTATAGGCTAGGTGGCCAAAGACTGCAAACCTCACACAAGGAGAAAGATCTTGGGGTGAGTATAACACCGAGCACGTCTCCGGAAGCACACATCAACCAGATAACTGGTGCAGCATATGGGCGCCTGGCAAACCTGAGAATAGCGTTCCGATACCTTAGTAAGGAATCGTTCAATACACTGTACACTGTGTACGTCAGGCCCATATTGGAGTATGCAGCACCAGCTTGGAACCCACACCTGGTCAAACACGTCAAGAAATTAGAGAAAGTGCAAAGGTTTGCAACAAGGTTAGTTCCAGAGATAAGGGGAATGTCCTATGAAGAAAGGTTAAGGGAAATCGGCCTGACGACACTGGAGGACGGGGGGGTTAGGGAAGACATGATAACGACATACAAAATACTGCGTGGAATAGATAAGGTGGACAGAGACAGGATGTTCCAGAGAGGGGACACATAAACAAGGGGTCACATTTGGAAGTTGAAGACTCAGATGAGTCAAAGGAATGTTAGGAAGTATTTCTTCAGTCATAGAGTTGTCAGGAAGTGGAATAGTCTAGCAAGTGATATAGTGGAGGCAGGAACCATACATAGCTTTAAGACGAGGTATGATAAAGCTCATGGAGCAGGGAGAGAGAGGACCTAGTAGCGGTCAGTGAAGAGACGGGGCCAGGAGCTAAGTATCGACCCCTGCAACCACAATTAGGTGAGTGCAATTAGGTGAGTACACGTGAGTGAACATCAAAGTACTGTACATGAATGCTAGTGGAATTACCAACAAGATTAGCGAATTTAACGTCCCCGCGACCCGGTCCATGACCAGGCCTCCTGGTGGATCAGGGCCTGATCAACCAGGCTGTTACTGCTGGCCGCACATAGTCCAACGTACGAACCACAGCCCAGCTGATTCGTCACTAACTTTAAGTATCTGTCCATTTCCCTCTTGAAGACAACCAGGGGTCTACTGGTAATTCTTCTTATGGCTGGTGGGAGGCTGTTGAACAGTCTTGGGTCCTGGACACTTGTTGTGTTTTCTCTGTGTACTAATGGCGCCCCTACTTTTCACTGGGGATATGTTGCATCACCTGCCAAGTCTTTTGCTTTCGTTTGGAGTGATTTCTGTTAGCATATTAGAGATCGGTCCCTCCAGAATCTTCCAGGTGTAGATTATGATATATCTCTTTCGCCTGCGCTCCAGTGAGTATAAGTCTAGTGCTTCCAGGCGTTTCCAGTAGTTAAGGTGTTTGATGGAACTTATACGTGCAGTAAAGGTTCTGTGTACACTTTCTAGATCTGCAATTTCACCTGCCTTGAATGGAGATGTTAATGTACAGCAGTATTCTAGCCTAGAGAGAACAAGTGATTTAAAAAGGATCATCATTGACTTGGCATCTCTTGTCTTGAATGTTCTCATTATCCATCCTATCAGTTTCCTCGCAGATGTGATAGTGGCATTGTTGTGGTCCTTGAAGGTGAGATCCTCAGACATTACCACTCCCAGGTCCTTCACACTACTTTTCCGGTCTATTTTGTGGTTAGACTTTGTAGTATACACAGTTCTAGCTATTATTTCCTCCAGTTTTCCATAACGGAATAGTTGGATTTTGTCTTTATTGAACATCATATTGTTCTCTGTTGCTCATTGGAAAACTTGGTTTATTTCTTGGAGGTTAACCGTGTCCTCAATAGATGACACTCTCATGTAGATCCTAGTATCATCTGCAAAGGATGATACGGTGCTATGGTTTACATCTCTGTCTATGTCTGATATGATGATGAGGAACAGGATGGAGGCGAGTACTGTGCCTTGTGGAACAGAGCTTTTCACTATGGCAGCTTCCGATTTAACTCTGTTTACCACTACTCTTTGTGTTCGATTGGTTAGAAAGTAAGACACAATTCCCTGCGTTGTTAATATAGAAACACAAACAGTAACACACAAGTCCCTGGCAAACGGAAGAAGGCCAGATAATGCAAGTAAGAGCAACAAGGTCACAGTAATCACCATTCAAGGGGCTGCTGCCTTCACAGTAAAAAACAAGACCGTTGCTGGTCTCCTGACTGGCCGGGGGGGGGGGGTTGAACCGTCTTAAAATAGACTAAAAGTTTTTGTTGTTTTTGTTTGTTGAAGTTGTTGGCTGCCGCAGTGAGAAGTTGCCCGAGTGGGCTCACTGAAGATCCCTCTCAGGTATGTATTGGAACTCAACTTTACACTCCTTCCAGCACTGTCTCCACTATGATGGTCGCTGCTGTATTAGAGTGAGAAACGTCTGCAGCTCAGGAGAAACACCTCGTCAGTTGAGGTACCCAGGTGTTGTACACGTGTCTTATTCAAGTAACCAGCGAGGCTGAGCTTGGTCTTCACTCTGAATCAGGCATCAGGAGGCGAAGATGCTTTTAAAACAAGTGACCACCGTGACTAAAGACAGAAGTAGCTAGTGTTGGGGGGTGAGGGTGGGGGTTACGGAGGGAAGAATACCAGGGAACTTCTATCAAGGATTTATTAGTAAAGAAATGGGAGCAGGTTGCCTACACTGACCCAAGTAGCTAAACTTACTCAGAGGTTAGCATAGGCACCACTCTGACCACAAATGCAAGTTTTTTACAGACAAATCTCCCAGCAGCGTGGCAGTGACTAGCTCTAGCTCAAGTCCCCTCAAAGCCATCATCATGACTGGAGTTTTATGACTCTGACCGCGGGTTCTATCCCCGCCCGTGGTATGGTTTGTTTGCAATCGTGTCATTACGATTTGGTGAGTCATGATGACGGCTTTGAGGGAACGTGAGCTAGAGCTTGTCACGGCCACGCTGGCGGGAGATTCGTCTGTAAAAATTACTCAGAGGTGTTGGGAAGGAGGTGACTCCTTCATTTTCAGACAGTATAAGGAATCACAGTCATACGTCATCACTTGACAATGGTATAAGGAATCACAGTCATACGTCATCACTTGACAATGGTATAATGAATCACAGTCATACGTCATCACTTGACAATGGTATAAGGAATCACAGTCATACGTCATCACTTGACAATGGTATAAGGAATCACAGTCATACGTCATCACTTGACAATGGTATAAGGAATCACAGTCATACGTCATCACTTGACAATGGTATAAGGAATACAGTCATACGTCATCACTTGACAATGTAAGGAATCACAGTCACGTCATTGACAATGGTATAAGGAATCACAGTCATACGTCATCACTTGACAATGGTATAAGGAATCACAGTCATACGTCATCACTTGACAATGGTATAAGGAATCACATAGTCATAGGCCGTCATCTACTTGACAATGGTATAAGGAATCACAGTCATACGTCATCACTTGACAATGGTATAAGGAATCACAGTCATACGTCATCACTTGACAATGGTATAAGGAATCACAGTCATACGTCATCACTTGACAATGGTATAAGGAATCACAGTCATACGTCATCACTTGACAATGGTATAAGGAATCACAGTCATACGTCATCACTTGACAATGGTATAAGGAATCACAGTCATACGTCATCCTTGACAATGGTATAAGGAATCACAGTCATACGTCATCACTTGACAATGGTATAAGGAATCACAGTCATACGTCATCACTTGACAATGGTATAAGGAATCACAGTCATACGTCATCACTTGACAATGGTATAAGGAATCACAGTCATACGTCATCATGACAATGGTATAGGAATCACAGTCATACGTCATCCTTGACAATGGTATAAGGAATCACAGTCATACGTCATCACTTGACAATGGTATAAGGAATCACAGTCATACGTCATCACTTGACAATGGTATAAGGAATCACAGTCATACGTCATCACTTGACAATGGTATAAGGAATCACAGTCATACGTCATCACTTGACAATGGTATAAGGAATCACAGTCATACGTCATCACTTGACAATGGTATAAGGCGAACCAAACCGTCGTTCAGATTAATTTACACTGGGTGGGCTTGTGACTGGTTCCAGTCATGCTAACAACATTATATTCTGCAATTGAGACGTGGCGGGGAAGTATATCAAAGGTAGAGCACACTGGCACTTATCCTAGGTAACTTACACTATGATAATTGTACTTGTGGAGCTGTACTTAAATAAACGTACTTACTAAGAAGACGCAAGATAAGGTTAATGATGGTGTAGTCAGTCTAGTGACTTACCCTCCAACATGGACGCAACTTTATCAGTTCTTAACAAAGTGATGTAGAGTTGCCGGTGAAGAACACTGTTTCTCAACACAATGACATAAACTGCGTAGTGTACAAGTTATCACACGTGTAACACTTGGCAATCATTATTGAGGAACAGTTTCTCCACACAGTGGCTTCTTCAGTCCAATACAAAGAAGAGTTGTGAAGATGAGAAGGAGTTTGAGGTAATCAGTCCATTACTCTTGACTGAGGGACTGATTACCTCAAACCCCCTTCTGATCTTCTCAGTTCTCCTTTGTATGGACTGATGAAGCCACTGTGTGGCGAAACGTTTCCTCAATAATGATTCCCAAGTGTTGAACATGTGTCTAATTTATCAACTGGTCGGTTCTCTGAACCATTTACCTACATGTATATCGTCTCTCGTTAACCTGAGAGGGAGGAGGAGGGACGCCTCAACCGCATATTCTTAGACCTCCAGGTGGACCTTGACAGTGTACACCGCTGTTTGTTTAATTCAGGATAGACAGTAGTGGTCACTGGCAAGTAGTCAGGATGGACAGTAGTGGTCACTGGGAAGTAGTCAGGATGGACAGTAGTGGTCACTGGGAAGTAGTCAGGATGGACAGTAGTGGTCACTGGGAAGTAGTCAGGATGGACAGTAGTGGTCACTGGGAAGTAGTCAGGATGGACAGGGGTCACTGGAAATAGCAGGGTGGACAAGTGTCATGGGAAGTAGTCAGGATGGACAGTAGTGGTCACTGGGAAGTAGTCAGGATGGACAGTAGTGGTCACTGGGAAGTAGTCAGGATGGACAGTAGTGGTCACTGGGAAGTAGTCAGGATGGACAGTAGTGGTCACTGGGAAGTAGTCAGGATGGACAGTAGTGGTAACTGGAAGTAGTCAGGATGGACAGTAGTGGTCACTGGGAAGTAGCAGGATGGACAGTAGTGGTCACTGGGAAGTAGTCAGGATGGACAGTAGTGGTAACTGGGAAGTAGTCAGGATGGACAGTAGTGGTAACTGGGAAGTAGTCAGGATGGACAGTAGTGGTCACTGGGAAGTAGTCAGGATGGACAGTAGTGGTAACTGGGAAGTAGTCAGGATGGACAGTAGTGGTCACTGGGAAGTAGTCAGGATGGACAGTAGTGGTAACTGGGAAGTAGTCAGGATGGACAGTAGTGGTCACTGGGAAGTAGTCAGGATGGACAGTAGTGGTAACTGGGAAGTAGCCAGGATGGACAGTAGTGGTCACTGGGAAGTAGTCAGGATGGGGAAGGGTAAGATGTGCAGGAAGATGATAGTTTACTTGGACGACGTTTCGCTCTGTGTAGCACTTTTATGGTCAGACACTGAGCGATACTTTAGTTCAATAAAAAACCTGTTTTGTATCTTTGTCTTTTTTGTCTTTCACTATTGTGGTTAGTACTCTGGTTAGTACTCTGTGGTTAGTACTCTGTGGTTAGTACTCTGTGGTTAGTACTCTGTGGTCAGTACTCTGTGGTTAGTACTCTGTGGTTAGTACTCTGTGGTTAGTACTCTGTGGTTAGTACTCTGTGGTAGTACCTGTGGTTAGTACTCTGTGGTTAGTACTCTGTGGTTAGTACCTGTGGTTAGTACCTGTGGTTAGTACCTGTGGTTAGTACTCTGTGGTTAGTACTCGTGGTTAGTACTCTGTGGTTAGTACTCTGTGGTTAGTACTCTGTGGTTAGTACTCTGTGGTTAGTACTCTGTGGTTAGTACTCTGTGGTTAGTACTCTGTGGTTAGTACTCTGTGGTTAGTACTCTGTGGTTAGTACTCTGTGGTTAGTACTCTGTGGTTAGTACTCTGTGGTCAGTACTCTGTGGTTAGTACTCTGTGGTTAGTACTCGTGGTTAGTACTCTGTGGTTAGTACTCTGGTTAGTACCTGTGGTTAGTACTCTGTGGTTAGTACTCTGGTTAGTACTCTGGGTTAGTACTCTGTGGTTAGTACCTGTGGTCAGTACTCTGTGGTCAGTACCTGGGTTAGTACCTGTGGTTAGTACTCTGTGGTCAGTACCTGGTTAGTACTCTGTGGTCAGTACTCTGGTTAGTACTCTGTGGTCAGTACTCTGGTTAGTACTCTGTGGTCAGTACTCTGGTTAGTACTCTGTGGTCAGTACTCTGTGGTTAGTACTCTGGTTAGTACTCTGTGGTTAGTACTCTGTGGTCAGTACTCTGGTTAGTACTCTGTGGTCAGTACTCTGGTTAGTACTCTGTGGTCAGTACTCTGGTTAGTACTCTGTGGTTAGTACTCTGTGGTTAGTACTCTGGTCAGTACTCTGGTTAGTACTTTGTGGTCAGTACTCTGGTTAGTACTCTGTGGTCAGTACTCTGGTTAGTACTCTGTGGTCAGTACTCTGGTTAGTACTCTGTGGTCAGTACTCTGGTTAGTACTCTGTTGTCAGTACTCTGTGGTTAGTACTCTGTGGTCAGTACTCTGGTTAGTACTCTGTGGTCAGTACTCTGGTGTCAGTACTCTGGTTAGTACTCTGTGGTCAGTACTCTGGTTAGTACACTGTGGTCAGTACTCCGTGGTCGGTACACTGTGGTCAGTACTCCGTGGTTACTATTACATGGTTAGTACTCTGGTCAGTACTCGGTGCAGCTGGGTGGTGAGGACACCAATAACAGCTGAAGGAGGAAGCAGAGGACTGGAGTAAAGAGCAAGGAAGAGTTCAATTTCGTCCCAGACTGTCACCACTAAATGGCAAGGGGTGATGGGAGAGGGGAGGGGGGCGACGAGGGGAACGGTAGTGGGGAGAGGTCGCTCCTTCCCCCCACCTCACCTTCCTTCACCCTTCCCCTCCCCCTTAACACGCACCTCGCGTGTCGGAAGAAACAAATCTTAGCATCCAGAACTTATTTTAGAAGGTTGATAAATGCGCGGGTGCGTTGCGTGCGTCCCTTGCGCGTTTACCGCACCCTCACCGCTGGGTGACGTCACGCAGCTTCACGTGTGGGCGGGGCAACCCACGCCCCTTGATTGGTGGCTGCGGCCAGCGAGGTGTGTGATTGGCTGGCCCGGTGGGGGCTGACGTTGCCCTCTGATTGGTCGCTAGGGTCACCCAGGTGTGCTATTGGCTGGACAGCCGCTGTCACAACACTGTGGCGCAGTGTCTCTACCCTCTAGGACGAAGAGGGGGCAATAATAATAATAATAATAATATTATTATTATTATTATTATTATTACTATTAATACTAATTATAATAATAATAATAATTATTATTATTATTAACAATTATAATAATAATAATAATTAGTATTATTAATAATTATATTATAATAACAATAAAATAATGATAATAATATTAAAAATAAATTATTATTATTTTATTATAATTATTATTATTATTAATTATTATAATAATAATTAGTATTAATAATTATATATATAATAGCAATAAAATAGTAATGATAATATTTAATATTTTAATAACAATAATAATGTAAGTATTATTATTATAATTTCCTTAATAATTATTATTATTGTTGTTTATGTCGTGGTGAAGTTTATTGGGTGAGCGAGAGTATAACTGACAGTCAGATGAGAGTATAACTGACAGTCATGTGAGAGTATAACTGACAGTCAGATGAGAGTATAACTGACAGTCATGTGAGAGTATAACTGACAGTCAGATGAGAGTATAACTGACAGTCATGTGAGAGTATAACTGACAGTCAGATGAGAGTATAACTGACAGTCATGTGAGAGTATAACTGACAGACAGATGAGAGTATAACTGTGACAGTCATGTGAGAGTATAACTGTGACAGTCATGTGAGAGTATAACTGTGACAGTCATGTGAGAGTATAACTGTGACAGTCATGTGAGAGTATAACTGTGACAGTCATGTGAGAGTATAACTGTGACAGTCATGTGAGAGTATAACTGTGACAGTCATGTGAGAGTATAACTGTGACAGTCATGTGAGAGTATAACTGTGACAGTCATGTGAGAGTATAACTGTGACAGTCATGTGAGAGTATAACTGTGACAGTCATGTGAGAGTATAACTGTGACAGTCATGTGAGAGTATAACTGTGACAGTCATGTGAGAGTATAACTGTGACAGTCATGTGAGAGTATAACTGTGACAGTCAGGTGGGAGTATAACTGTGACAGTCATGTGAGAGTATAACTGTGACAGTCATGTGAGAGTATAACTGTGACAGTCAGGTGGGAGTATAACTGTGACAGTCATGTGAGAGTATAACTGTGACAGTCATGTGAGAGTATAACTGTGACAGTCAGGTGGGAGTATAACTGTGACAGTCATGTGAGAGTATAACTGTGACAGTCATGTGAGAGTATAACTGTGACAGTCATGTGAGAGTATAACTGTGACAGTCATGTGAGAGTATAACTGTGACAGTCATGTGAGAGTATAACTGTGACAGTCATGTGAGAGTATAACTGTGACAGTCAGGTGGGAGTATAACTGTGACAGTCAGGTGCGAGTATAACTGACAGTCAGGTGCGAGTATAACTGGCAGTCAGGTGCGAGTATAACTGGCAGTCATGGTGGCGTATATAACTCGTCTCTTCCAGTTCAGATTATCGATACAGATGCAAAAATATCCGGATTTTGCGCACACGAACATTAGTCTCCAGCGGTGACGTCACCGACACATTGTTGTTGTCTGGTAGTGACGTCACCGACCCATTGTAAATTTAGAGGGAGGGAAAGAACGTTGAGGTTTGTGTTATTAATATGAGTGAAGGTGATAGGTCATGTTCACCTCCAGCTGCTGCTGCTGCGTCACCAGGAATGTCTACTGACGCAGCTGTTAGTCATATAATGAACCTTTCAGTAGCTAAGCAACCGCTGGTGTACCCCTGCTGGGAAGGTCTGCTGAGACTGGTGTACCCCTGCTGGGAATGTCTGCTGAGACTGGCGTACCCCTGCTGGGAAGGTCTGCTGAGACTGGTGTACCCCTGCTGGGAAGGTCTGCTGAGACTGGTGTACCCCTGCTGGGAATGTCTGCTGAGACTGGTGTATCCCTGCTGGGAATGTCTGCTGAGACTGGTGTATCCCTGCTGGGAATGTCTGCTGAGACTGGTGTACCCCTGCTGGGAATGTCTGCTGAGACTGGTGTACCCCTGCTGGGAATGTCTGCTGAGACTGGTGTACCCCTGCTGGGAATGTCTGCTGAGACTGGTGTACCCCTGCTGGGAAGGTCTGCTGAGACTGGTGTACCCCTGCTGGGAAGGTCTGCTGAGACTGGTGTACCCCTGCTGGGAATGTCTGCTGAGACTGGTGTACCCCTGCTGGGAAGGTCTGCTGAGGCTGATGTACCCCTGCTGGGAAGGTCTGTTGAGACTGGTGTACCCCTGCTAGGAAGGTCTGCTGAGACTGGTGTACCCCTGGTGGGAAAGTCTGCTGAGACTGGTGTACACCTGGGAAGGTCTGCTGAGGCTGGTGTACACCTGGGAAAGTCTGCTGAGGCTGGTGTACACCTGCTTTGCCATACTCCTTGCACTCAAATGCGTCTATGTATCTAAGGTTGACACTTTAATTGTAACTGATTCTCTGTCATCCATAAATGCTCTCAACTCATTAAGTATAAACTGTGGCATGCTTGTGTCAGAAGCCAGACACAGGTATAGTAGGGTTGTGGACAGTGGAGTCAGAGTGCACATGCTGTGGATTCCATCTCACATTGGTCTTCAGATGCATGATAGAACTGATAAATTGGCTAAGTTGTATGCTTTCAAAGAAGGAGTAGATTACAATCTTGGCTTGTCAGTTAGCAGTTTGAGAACAATAATACAAAAAAGAACTTCAACTGAACATTATTGACTTCAGACTCAGGGAGACTGACACCAGTCAGTCCATCTCTCATCATTCTATCATGCAGGAGGAGCCACATGTCTATGGTGCATCCAACAAAATAAGCAGACTCTTGGATGTCACTACCGCCCGCCTCCGGCTGAGTTACAAGTATCTTTGGCAGGTTAAATCACCACCACCAGATGTAGACCAAACAAAATGTAAACTTCGCCAGATGGACTATTGTCACACCCTGCGTCATTATGTACTGGAGTGTGATAAAATTAATGAATTCAGAGACAACTCACTCAGAAATGTTCAAGAAATGACAAAGTATATTATCCACAGTGGTATATTACAGACCATTCTGGAAAAATACTCTGACTTTGTTCACTGTAAATAAAGCATTACCACGTGTGTGTATGTGTGGCCCAATTAATGTTTGCACTAATAACTCATTACAGTTGTGACCGGGTGTGACCGGGTGAATGGCTCATTACTTTGTATTTTTTCATGACTGTGACCATGTATAAACGTGTAGATGATTCATTACCTTTGTAACTTGTTCAGCTATCAAAACTTTGGGGGTCCAGTCCCTGGACCCATTATGTAATCTTTTGACTACCGCCCACAGGATGGGTATGGGGGGCATAATAAAGATATTAAACTAAAAAACTCACCTGCCTGGAAGGTCTGCTGAAACTGGTGCACCTCTGCTGGAGAGGTCTGCTGAGACTGGTGCACCCCTGCTGGGAAAGTCTGCTGAGGCTGATGTACACCTGCTAGGTCTGCTGAGACTTGTATGCCACTGCTTGGTATGTCTGCTTATTCTGGTATACCACTGTTTGGTATGTCTGCTGACGCTGGTGTACCACTGCTTGGTATGTCTGCTGATCCAGATATACTTCAGCTGGGTATGTCTGTTGATGCAGCTGGTATACCCCAGCTGGGTATGTCAGTTGGTATTTCTGGTGTACTCCAGCTGAGTATATCTGCTGGTACTTCTGGTGTACCCCAGCTGGGTATGTCTGCTGGTGTACCCCAGCTGGGTATGTCTGCTGGTGTACCCCAGCTGGGTATGTCTGCTGGTGTACCCCAGCTGGGTATCCAACATGTTAACATAATGTGTCATAATGTGTGTTGAAAGATATCCAACCTCCTTTCTATGCAAAACAAGTCACAGCTGGTAAATGTAGCAGGTGCAGGCCTCTTACAGTGTCACCAGTACTTCGTCAGGAGCTTTCCAATGTAAGGAACTTGAGGAATGAAGCTGAAATATGGGAGGTAGTCCCTCAGTGTTCGTTCGCGCGTTTCCTCCCTGTGTCCCTTCCTGTGTCCCTTCCTGTGTCTCTTCCCGTGCCCCTTCCCGTGTCCCTTCCCGTGTCCCTCCGTGTCTATTCCGGCTTCCTTCACCATGTCCTTCTTTTGTGTTGAGGGACACAGCTTAGGTCGCTTCTCTCTCAAGTGCTTAAGAGTGCCACCAAGAGTATCACACTAAGAGTGCCACTGTCTCAGTAATAGTGCCACTGTCTCAGTAATAGTGCCACTGTCTCAGTAATAGTGCCACTGTCTCAGTAAGAGTGCCACTGTCTCAGTAAGAGTGCCACTGTCTCAGTAAGAGTGCCACTGTCTCAGTAAGAGTGCCACTGTCTCAGTAAGAGTGCCACTGTCTCAGTAAGAGTGCCACTGTCTCAGTAAGAGTGCCACTGTCTCAGTAAGAGTGCCACTGTCTCAGTAAGAGTGCCACTGTCTCAGTAAGAGTGCCACTGTCTCAGTAAGAGTGCCACTGTCTCAGTAAGAGTGCCACTGTCTCAGTAAGAGTGCCACTGTCTCACAGTAGGAGTGCCAGTGTCTCACACTGAGAGTGCGAGTGTCTCACACTACGAGTGCCACTGTCTCACACTAAGAGTGCCACTAAAGTGAACAATGAGTGCCATAAAAAATGTCACAATAAGAGTGTCATAGTGGAGCCACAATATGAGTGCCACTAAAGTGCTACGCTAACATTGCCACTAACAGTGGCTGTGGCGCTGGTGAGAGTGCAGCACTGGATTGATATATCTCTTTGGTGGACTGTGGGAAGGGAGGGGGAAAGAGAGAGAGAGGGAGGGGCAGCGTGGGAGGGAAGAGAGAGAGAGAGAGAGAGAGGAAAGAAGGAGGGAGGGGGCGTGGCTGGCATTGTGACGTCACCCGCGTCACTGACGTCATGCCTCTGACGTCACGCAGGGGATTGGGGATCCCAGCAGTGCAGTTTTTGAAGGTCAACACTGAGCCTAGTGCCTACTTTGTGAGTGAGAGTGAATGAAAGCGAGAGAAAGTGAGTGAGAGTGAGAAAGCGTGATGGAGAGTGAAAATGAGAGAGTTCATACAGTAGGAAATAAAAAATAAGGTTCTCACGTTCAAGTAATATGCATTATTTAGCATGTAGATGTGGCAGCGTTGCCTCCAGAAGCGTCTCTTGTTGGTGCTATGTAGAGGTGGCAACGTTGCCTCCAGAACCTTCTCTTGTTGGTACTATGAAGAGGTGGCAACGTTGCCTTCAGAAGCATCTCTTGTTGGTGCTATGTAGATATGGCAACGTTGCCTCCAGAAACCTTTCTTGTAGATGTTATGCAGATGTGGCAACGTTGCCTCCAGAAGCGTTTCTTGTAGATGTTATGTAGATGTGGCAACGTTACCTCCAGAAGCGTTTCTTTGTAGATGTTGTGTAGATGTGGCACTGTTGCCTCCAGAAGCGTTTCTTTGTAGATGTTATGTAGATGTGGCAACGTTGCCTCCAGAAGCGTTTCTTTGTAGATGTTATGTAGATGTGGCAACGTTGCCTCCAGTAGCGTTTCTTTGTAGATGTTATGTAGATGTGGCAACGTTGCCTCCAGAAGCGTTTCTTTGTAGATGTTATGTAGATGTGGCAACGTTGCCTCCAGAAGCGTTTCTTTGTAGATGTTATGTAATGTGGCAACATTGCCTCCAGAAGCGTTTCTTTGTAGATGTTATGTAGATGTGGCAACGTTGCCTCCAGAAGCGTTTCTTTGTAGATGTTATGTAGATGTGGCAACGTTGCCTCCAGAAGCGTTTCTTTGTAGATGTTATGTAGATGTGGCAACGTTGCCTCCAGAAGCGTTTCTTTGTAGATGTTATGTAGATGTGGCAACGTTGCCTCCAGAAGCGTTTCTTTGTAGATGTTATGTAGATGTGGCAACGTTGCCTCCAGAAGCGTTTCTTTGTAGATGTTGTGTAGATGTGGCAACGTTGCCCCCAGAAGCGTTTCTTATTGATGCTATGTAGATGTGGCAACGTTGCCTGGAGAAGCGCTTGTTCTTGATGTTATGGAGGTGTGGCAACGTTGCCTTGAGAAGCACGTCTTCTTGATCTTGTCATAGATATGTGGCAACGTTGCCTGGAGAAGCGCTTGTTCTTGATGTTATCATAGAGATGTGGCAACGTTGCCTGGAGAGGCGCTTCTTGATGTTATGAAGTTGTGGCAACGTTGCCTGGAGAGGCGCTTCTTCTTGATGTTATGGAGTTGTGGCAACGTTGCCTTGAGAAGCACTTCTTGATGTTATCATAGAGATGTGGCAACGTTGCCTGGAGAGGCGCTTCTTGATGTTATGAAGTTGTGGCAACGTTGCCTGGAGAGGCGCTTCTTCTTGATGTTATGGAGATGTGGCAACGTTGCCTTGAGAAGCACTTCTTGATGTTATCATAGAGATGTGGCAACGTTGCCTGGAGAGGCGCTTCTTGATGTTATGAAGTTGTGGCAACGTTGCCTAGAGAGGCGCTTCTTCTTGATGTTATGAAGTTGTGGCAACGTTGCCTAGAGAGGCGCTTCTTCTTGATGTTATGGAGTTGTGGCAACGTTGCCTGGAGAGGCGCTTCTTCTTGATGTTATGGAGATGTGGCAACGTTACCTGGAGAGGCGCTTCTTCTTGATGTTATGGAGATGCGGCAACGTTGCCTTGAGAAGCACTTCTTCTTGATGTTATCATAGAGATGTGGCAACGTTGCCTGGAGAGGCGCTTCTTGATGTTATGAAGTTGTGGCAACGTTGCCTAGAGAGGCGCTTCTTCTTGATGTTATGGAGATGTGGCAACGTTACCTGGAGAGGCGCTTCTTCTTGATGTTATGGAGATGTGGCAACGTTGCCTTGAGAAACGCTTCTTCTTGATGTTATCATGGAGATGTGGCAACGTTGTCAGCAGGAATGTTATCGATTATTTTGTTTATTTGCGAAGTTATTGTCAAGTTTACTTTTTTTTCTTGTATTTTTTTTTTTTAATTTTTTTTTTAAACCACTCGTAGTTTTATCTGTGTCACCGTATCGTGTACATGTCTGTCACGTCACTGTACATGTCTGTGTCACTGTACCGTGTACATGTCTGTCACCGTACCGTGTACATGTCTGTCACTGTACCGTGTACATGTCTGTCACGTCACTGTACATGTATGTGTCACGTCACTGTACTTGTATGTGTCACGTCACTGTACTTGTATGTGTCACGTCACTGTACTTGTATGTGTCACGTCACTGTACATGTGTGTCACTGTACCGTGTACATGTCTGTGTCACCGTACCGTGTACATGTTAATGTCACGTCACGGTGTACATGTCTGTCACTACCATGTACATGTATGTCACCGTACCGTGTACATGTCTGTGTCACCGTACAGTGTACATGTCTGTGTCACCGTACCGTGTACATGTCTGTCACGTCACTATGTACATGTTTGTGTCACGTCACTATACATATCTGTGTCACGTTACAGTGTATCTATCACTGCACCGTGTACAGGTGTGTCTGCACCGTGTACAGGTGTCACTGCACCGTGTACAGGTGTGTCACTGCACCGTGTACAGGTGTCACTGCACCGTGTACAGGTGTCACTGCACCGTGTACAGATGTGTCACTGCCCCGTCTACAGGTGTGTCACTGCCCGTGTACAGGGTGTCACTGCACCGTCTACAGGTGTGTCATGCACCTGTACAGTGTGTCACTGCACGTGTACAGGTATGTCACTGCACCGTGTACAGGTGTCACTGCACAGTGTACAGGTGTGTCACTGCACCGTGTACAGATGTCACTGCACCGTGTACAGGCGTGTCACTGCACCGTGTACAGGAGTGTCACTGCACCGTGTACAGGAGTGTCACTGCGCCGTGTACAGGTGTGTCAATGCACCGTGTACAGGTGTGTCAATGCACCATGTACATGTGTCACTGCATCGTGTACAGGTGTCACTGCGCCGTGTACAGGAGTGTCACTGCACCGTGTACAGGAGTGTCACTGCACCGTGTACAGGTGTGTCACTGCACCATGTACAGGTGTGTCACTGCACCGTGTACAGGTGTGTCACTGCACCGTGTACAGGTGTGTCACTGCACCGTGTACAGGTGTGTCACTGCACCGTGTACAGGTGTGTCACTGCACCGTGTACAGGTGTGTCACTGCACCGTGTACAGGTGTGTCACTGCACCGTGTACAGGGTGTCACTGCACCGTGTACAGGGTGTCACTGCACCGTGTACAGGGTGTCACTGCACCGTGTACAGGGTGTCACTGCACCGTGTACAAGGTGTCACTGCACCGTGTACAGGAGTGTCACTGCACCGTGTACAGGAGTGTCACTGCACCTGTCAGGAGTGTCACTGCACCGTGTACAGGAGTGTCACTGCACCGTGTACAGGAGTGTCACTGCACCGTGTACAGGAGTGTCACTGCACCGTGTACAGGAGTGTCACTGCACCGTGTACAGGAGTGTCACTGCACCGTGTACAGGAGTGTCACTGCACCGTGTCAAGTGTCACTGCACCGTGTGGTGTGTGGTGTAGGGTGTATGGTGTGGTGTGTGTGTGTGTATGTGTGTGTGTGTGTGTGTTTGTGTGTGTGTGTGTGTGTGTGATGTGTGTGTGTGTGTGTAGTGTGTGTGTGTGTGTGTGTGTGTGTATGTGTGTGTGTGTGTGTGTGTGTGTATGTGTGTGTGTGTGTGTGTGTGTGTGTGTGTGTTGTGTGTGTGTGTGTGTGTGTGTATGTGTGTGTGTGTGTGTGTGTGTGTGTGTGTTGTGTTGTGTGTGTGTGTGTGTGTGTGTGTGTGTGTGTGTGTGTGTGTGTGTGTGTGTGTGTGTGTGTGTGTGTGTGTGTGTGTGTGTGTGTGTGTGTTGTGTGTGTGTGTGTGTGTGTGTGTGTGTGTGTGTGTGTGTGTGTGTGTGTGTGTGTGTGTGTGTGTTGTGTGTGTGTATGTGTGTGTGTGTGTGTGTGTGTGTGTGTGTGTGTGTGTGTGTGTGTGTGTGTGTAGTGTGTGTGTGTGTGTGTAGTGTGTTGTGTGTGTGTGTGTGTGTGTGTGGAGGTATTGATCTCGCAGATGGGATGGGGGAGGGGTGAGGGGGTGGGTGTCGTCGCTAGTGGGGGAGAAGGAATGGTGGTGGTGAGGGGGTTATTATGGTGTTGTGGTTGTAGTATTGTTGTTGTTGCTGCTGCTGTTGTAGTATTGTTGTTGCTGTCGTATCACTGTTGCTGTTGTAGTATTGTTGCTGTTGTAGTATTGTTGCTGTTGTTATTTCTGTTGTATTGTTATTGCTGTTGTATTGTTATTATTGCTGTTGTATTATTGTTGTTGCTGTTGTATTATTGTTGTATTAGTAGTGTTGCTGTATTTTTGTTATTGTAGTAGTATTGTTGCTGTATTATTGTTGTAGTATTGTTGTATTATTGTTTTAGTAGTGTTTCTGTAATTTTATTGTTGTTGTAGTATTATTGTTGCTGTATTATTGTTGTAGTATTGTTGTATTATTGTTTTAGTAGTGTTTCTGTATTATTATTGTTGTTGTAGTAGTGTTGCTGTATTATTATTGTATTTTTTGTTGTAGTAGTGTTGCTGTATTATTGTTGTTGTAGTACTGTTGCTGTATTATTGTTGTGTTAGTACTGTTGCTGTATTATTGTTGTAGTATTGTTGTATTATTATTTTAGTAGTATTACTGTATTATTATTGTTGTGGTATTGTTGTTGTAGTATTACTGTATTATTATTGTTGTGGTATTGTTGTTGTAGTAGTATTACTGTATTATTATTGTTGTGGTATTGTTGTTGTAGTAATATTGTTGCTGTATTATTGTTGTAGTATTGTTGCTGTATTATTGTTGTAGTATTGTTTTAGTAGTGTTTCTGTATTATTATTGTTGTTGTAGTAGTGTTGCTGTATTGTATTTTTGTTGTAGTGTAGTAGTGTTGTAGTAGTGTTGTAGTAGTAGTGTTGTAGTATTGTAGTAGTAGTGTTGTAGTAGTGTTGTAGTAGTAGTGTTGTAGTATTGTAGTAGTAGTGTTGTAGTAGTGTTGTAGTAGTGTTGTTGTAGTAGTGTGTTGTAGTGTTGTAGTAGTGTTGTTGTAGTAGTGTTGTTGTAGTAGTGTTGTTGTTGTAGTGTTGTAGTAGTGTTGTTGTAGTAGTGTTGTTGTAGTAGTGTTGTTGTAGTAGTGTTGTTGTAGTGTTGTTGTAGTAGTGTTGTTGTAGTGTTGTAGTAGTGTTGTTGTAGTAGTGTTGTTGTAGTAGTGTTGTAGTGTTGTAGTAGTGTTGTAGTGTTGTAGTAGTGTTGTTGTAGTAGTGTTGTAGTGTTGTAGTAGTGTTGTTGTAGTAGTGTTGTAGTAGTGATGTAGTAGTGTTGTTGTAGTGATGTAGTAGTGTTGTTGTAGTAGTGTTGTTGTAGTAGTGTTGTTGTAGTAGTGTTGTTGTAGTGTTGTTGTAGTAGTGTTGTTGTAGTGTTGTAGTAGTGTTGTTGTAGTAGTGTTGTTGTAGTAGTGTTGTAGTGTTGTAGTAGTGTTGTTGTAGTAGTGTTGTAGTGTTGTAGTAGTGTTGTTGTAGTAGTGTTGTAGTAGTGATGTAGTAGTGTTGTTGTAGTAGTGTTGTTGTAGTAGTGTTGTAGTAGTGTTGTAGTGTTGTAGTAGTGTTGTAGTGTTGTAGTAGTGTTGTTGTTCCTCCCTCAGTGTCGTATAAGTGAACTTTATTTGTTTTAATGATTTTTTGTTTGTTATATGTAGAAAAATATACGAGGTAGAGGAGGAGGAAGAGGTAGAGGAGGAGGAAGAGGTAGAGGAGGAGGAAGAGGTAGAGGAGGAGGAGAAGGAAAAGGTAGAGGAGGAGGAAGAGGTAGAGGTAGAGGAGGAGGAAGAGGTAGAGGGGGAGGAAGAGGTAGAGGAGGAGGAAGAGGTAGAGGAGGAGGAGGAGGAAGAGGTAGAGGAGGAGGAGGAGGAAGAGGTAGAGGAGGAGGAAGAGGTAGAGGAGGAGGAAGATAAAGCGGTAGATCAGGAGAAGGAAGTGTAGGAGTGTTAAGAGAGGGAGGGGGATGGTAGGGGGGAGTGAGGGGAAGTCTTGGTGACCTACTTGTGTGCCGATGTGACCTCCAGCATCTTGAGGGGAGAGGGGGCGGCGACCCCCTCCCCCTGACTACTACTGTCCTCTCTCCCCTTCTTTACTACTTCCTGCTCCACAATCTCGCCTCCTTCCCCTCCTTTCTTCGCTCCTCCCTTCCTTCCCTCCTTCCTCTCCTTCCCCTCCTTACTCCTTCTGTCCTCTCATTGTCCCTCCCACATTCTCTTTCCCCCCTCGTCTATTTCCGTCTCTCCCCACTCCTCCATCACGCCTGTCCCTTGTTTTTATCTCCCCGACTCCCTTTTTACCTTCATCTCTCTTCCCTTCTCCCCACCTACATTTTCTTCCCCCATTCTATCATCTTTTCTTCCATTTACCCCTTCCCTATCTTCCATCTCCCTTTCTTTCTTCTTTCGAAAAAGGGAGCATTATTTGCTTCCTTTACCTATTATATATATATATATATATATATATATATATATATATATATATATATATATATATATATATATATATATATATATATATATATATATATTATGGGCATACCTTGAGTTGGTACACTTGTGTTATACCTTTGATAAGTTTCGAGAGTTTTTCTACTCCCTGGGCCAGGCTCGTCTGGTGCTAGCCTGGTCAACCAGACTGTTGCTGCTGGCGGTCCGCTGCCCCCACATATCCATGACAGCCTGGTTGATCCGACTTTTCACACTCTCGTGAAGACTTCTAAGTCAGTCTGTCCCAAAGTTGATTTTGATTTGGGCCCTTCTATCTTATGCTAACCCATCCTAACCTAGCCTAACTTATGCTAACCCATCCTAACCTAACTTATGCTAACCCATCCTAACCTAACTTATACTAACCCATCCTAACCTAACTTATGCTAACCCATCCTAACCTAACTTATGCTAACCCATCCTAACCTAACTTATGCTAACCCATCCTAACCTAACTTATACTAACCCATCCTAACCTAACTTATGCTAACCCATCCTAACCTAACTTATGCTAACCCATCCTAACCTAACTTATGCTAACCCATCCTAACCTAACTTATGCTAACCCATCCTAACCTAACTTATGCTAACCCATCCTAACCTAACTTATGCTAACCCATCCTAATCTAACTTATGCTAACCCATCCTAACCTAACCTAACTTATGCTAACCCATCCTAACCTAACTTATGCTAACCCATCCTAACCTAACTTATGCTAACCCATCCTAATCTAACTTATGCTAACCCATCCTAATCTAACTTATGCTAACCCATCCTAACCTAACCTAACTTATGCTAACCCATCCTAACCTAACTTATGCTAACCCATCCTAACCTAACTTATGCTAACCCATCCTAACCTAACTTATGCTAACCCATCCTAACCTAACATAACTTATGCTAACCCATCCTAACCTAACTTATGCTAACCCATCCTAACCTAACTTATGCTAACCCATCCTAACCTAACTTATGCTAACCCATCCTAACCTAACTTATGCTAACCCATCCTAACCTAACTTATGCTAACCCATCCTAACCTAACTTATGCTAACCCATCCTAACCTAACTTATGCTAACCCATCCTAACCTAACATGCTAACCCATCCTAATCTAACTTATGCTAACCCATCCTAACCTAACCTAACTTATGCTAACCCATCCTAACCTAACCTAACTTATGCTAACCCATCCTAACCTAACTTATGCTAACCCATCCTAACCTAACTTATGCTAACCCATCCTAACCTAACTTATGCTAACCCATCCTAACCTAACATAACTTATGCTAACCCATCCTAACCTAACTTATGCTAACCCATCCTAACCTAACTTATGCTAACCCATCCTAACCTAACTTATGCTAACCCATCCTAACCTAACTTATGCTAACCCATCCTAACCTAACTTATGCTAACCCATCCTAACCTAACATGCTAACCCATCCTAACCTAACTTATGCTAACCCATCCTAACCTAACTTATGCTAACCCATCCTAACCTAACCTATCCTATCCTCACCTAACCTAACCTGAAGATTGAGACACTTATGCAATATATGGTTATCTTTATTGAGGAAACGTTTCGCCACACAGTGGCTTCATCAGTCCAATACAAAGTAGAAAGGTGTAAGGAGAGGAGGAGTTTAAGGTAATCAGTCCCTCGGCCTGGAACCCCATATGTTGCATAAGTGTCTCAATCTTCTTGTCGGTTTTTAAACCATTTGCTACTAAACTTACCTAATGTATCCTAACATATCTCAATCTAACTTTATCCTAACTTGCCCTAGCCTGACTTATCCTTAAGTTAGCCCTGAGCTACTAACTTTTAACCCTCATTCCTAAGTATATATGCTTCTCTAAGATTTCCTTTGATCAAGAAGTGTGTGAGGGGAGGGGTGCCTGCTTCCCCCTCTCCCCCTTGCAATTGTCCTGGAATTCGCTGTTTTGTCACTTCCGCTCGCCCTGGTATTTGGTTTCGATATCTATCTCTCCCCCTCCCCCCTCCACTTCTCCCATCACCCCTCTACCCAACTCCCCTCTCTCCTGCCCTCCCCTCTCTCCTGCCCTCCCCTCTCTCCCGCCCTCCCCTCTCTCCCGCCCTCCCCTCTCTCCCGCCCTCCCCTCTGCACCGCCTCAAATGTAGGACAAGTTTTGGTGTCAGGTGAAGGTCATGTGAGGGGAGGGGAGGGAAAGGAGAGGGGAGGGGACGTGAGAGTGTTGGACCTTGAGAAAGTGTCCTGCTGGGGAGGGGTTGATGGGTGTATGTCGGGGGGTAGGAGGGGGGGATACTAGAAAAAGGTGTTGGTGTGTTAAAGAATGGGAAGGGATCATACAAGGAGGGTATTCCAGGGATCAACGCCCCCGCGGCCCGGTCCACTACCAGGCCTCCTGGTGGATCAGGGCCTGATCAATGAGGCTGTTACTGCTGGCCGCACGCAGTCCAACGTACGAACCACAGCCCGGCTGATCCGGCACCGACTTTAGGTATCTGTCCAGCTGCCTCTTGAAGACAACCAGAGGTCTACTGGTAATGCTCCTTATGGCTGGTGGGAGGCTGTTGAACAGTCTTGGCGCCCATACTTTTCACTGGGGGTACGTTGCATCATCTGCCAAGTGTTTTGCTTTTGTATGGAGTGATTTATGTGTGCATATTAGGGATCGGTCCCTCCAGAATCTTCCAGGTGTAGATTATGATATATCTCTCTCGCCTGCGCTCCAGTGAGTATAAGTCTAGTGATTCCAGGCGTTCCCAGTAGTTAAGGTGTTTGATGGAACTTATACCTGCAGTAAAGGTTCTCTGTACATTCTCTAGATCAACAATTTCACCTGCCTTGAATGGAGATGTTAATGTACAGCAGTATTCTAGCCTAGAGAGAACAAGTGATTTAAAAAGGATCATCATTGGCTTAGCATCTCTTGTCTTGAATGTTCTCATTATCCCTCCTATCAGTTTCCTCGCAGATGTGATAGTGGCATTGTTGTGGTCCTTGAAGGTGAGGTCTTCGGACATTACCACTCCCAGGTTCTTCACATTACTTTTCTGCTCTATTGTGTGATTGGAGTTTGTAGTATACTTAGTCCTAGCTATTATTTCCTCCAGTTTTCCATAACAGAGTAGTTGGAATTTGTCTTCATTGAACATCATATTGTTCTCTGTTGCCCATTGGAAAACTTGGTTTATATCTTCTTGGAGATTTGCCGTGTCCTCAATGAATGACATTCTCATGCAGATCCTAGTATCTATGGTTTACATCTCTGACTATGTCTGATATGAGATATGGGCGATGTGAAGGGGAGATGGGGAAAAGTTGTTAGGATATAGGAAGAGAATGTTTTATGCAAGGAGAAGGGGAGGAGGGGGAGGACAAGATGGTAGTGCTGGTAGGAGGGGAATAAGGAAGGGGATGATAATAATAAGAAGATGGAGTATGAGGAAGGGGAGAAGGAAGGAAGGGATGGAGGGAGAGAGAGGGAGATGAAGGAAATTATAGAGGTTCATTACAGTATAAATATATATTGAAGGTTTCTTATACATTTTGTGTGTGTGTGTGTGTGTGTGTGTGTGTGTGTGTGTGTGTGTGTGTGTGTGTGTGTGTGTGTGTTATTACCTACAATAGTGTACAACTCGACTTGAGTTGTGGTGTCATCCACTACTGTGTTATTATTTATTGTCATTCACTTATTTACCGCATTTATGTGGAAGAAATGCTTCCTCTTCTTCGTGTGGGTCATTCCAGTATGTAAGATGTATCATGGCACCCTTGTTTGTGTCAGTGCCTGGCACTCTGTTACCTTGTTTATGCTGCCAGGTGTTTACCTCACGGTCGTAGCTCCTCTGGTTTACCATACTGCAGTGACGGAGAGTGTGCCTCTCTCTGGTTCTTCCTTCATGGTCCATCTCTCTCACTTGAAGCACCAGTCTCTGGTTCTTCCTTCATGGTCCATCCCTCTCACTTGAAGCACCAGTCTCTGGTTCTTCCTTCATGGTCCATCTCTCTCACTTGAAGCACCAGTCTCTGGTTCTTCCTTCATGGTCCATCTCTCTCACTTGAAGCACCAGTCTCTGGTTCTTCCTTCATGGTCCATCTCTCTCACTTGAAGCACCAGTCTCTGGTTCTTCCTTCATGGTCCATCCCTCTCACTTGAAGCACCAGTCTCTGGTTCTTCCTTCATGGTCCATCTCTCTCACTTGAAGCACCAGTCTCTGGTTCTTCCTTCATGGTCCATCTCTCACTTGAAGCACCAGTATAAATGCACTTCTCTTAACTTTGAGTTATTCCTTGTTTTGTCTGGTGAGGGCTTCACACGGGCGCTGCTTATTCAAAAATAGGTTGCACATGCAAGTCAGATTATTTTTTATTTTGAATGGGCTTTAGTTTAGGTTCCGGTGATGGGTATATCAAGGTCTACTACTACTGTTGGTATAGACCAGGGCTACTCAATTGGCGGCCCGCGGTCCGAATCCGGACCTTGTGAGTGTTGTAGTTGGACCGCGGGACTCAGGAGGAAGCTTAGTTAAATAACACCTGTTACCACGTTCACGATCACGTGGTACACAAGAACAGCATTAATACATACACTGAATGTAATACATACACTGAATGTAATACATACACTGAATGGAATACATACACTGAATGTAATACATACACTGAATGTAATACATACACTGAATGTAATACATACACTGAATGTAATACATACACTGAATGGAATACATACACTGAATGTAATACATACACTGAATGTAATACATACACTGAATGTAATACATACACTGAATGTAATACATACACTGAATGTAATACATACACTGAATGGAATGTATACACTGAATGGAATACATACACTGAATGTAATACATACACTGAATGTAATACATACACTGAATGTAATACATACACTGAATGTAATACATACACTGAGTGTAATACATACACTGAATGTAATACATACACTGAATGTAATACAGTCATCCAGGTGCTTCACCAAGTTACACTGTCATCCAGGTGCTTCACCAAGTTACACTGTCAGCCAGGTGCTTCACCAGGTTACACTGTCATCCAGGTGCTTCACCAAGTTACACTGTCATCCAGGTGCTTCTCCAGGTTACACTGTCATCCAGGTGCTTCACCAGGTTACACTGTCATCCAGGTGCTTCACAAGGTTACACTGTCATCCAGGTGCTTCACTAGGTTACACTGTCATCCAGGTGCTTCACCAAGTTACACTATCATCCAGGTGCTTCACCAGGTTACACTGTCATCCAGGTGCTTCACCAAGTTACACTGTCATCCAGGTGCTTCACCAGGTTACACTGTCATCCAGGTGTTTCACCAAGTTACACTGTCATCCAGGTGCTTCATCAAGTTACACTGTCATCCAGGGCTTCACCAGGTTACACTGTCATCCAGGTGCTTCACCAGGTTACACTGTCATCCAGGTGCTTCACCAGGTTACACTGTCATCCAGGTGCTTCACCAGGTTACACTCATCCAGGTGCTTCACTAGGTTACACTGTCATCCAGGTGCTTCACCAAGTTACACTGTCATCCAGGTGCTTCACCAGGTTACACTGTCATCCAGGTGCTTCACCAAGTTACACTGTCATCCAGGTGCTTCACCAGGTTACACTGTCATCCAGGTGTTTCACCAAGTTACACTGTCATCCAGGTGCTTCAACAGGTTACACTGTCATCCAGGTGCTTCACCAGGTTACACTGTCATCCAGGTGCTTCACCAGGTTACACTCATCCAGGTGCTTCAACAGGTTACACTGTCATCCAGGTGCTTCAACAGGTTACACTGTCATCCAGGTGCTTCAACAGGTTACACTGTCATCCAGGTGCTTCACCAGGTTACACTGTCATACAGGTGCTTCACCAAGTTACACTGTCATCCAGGTGCTTCACCAGGTTACACTCATCCAGGTGCTTCACCAGGTTACACTGTCATCCAGGTGCTTCACCAGGTTACACTGTCATCCAGGTGCTTCACCAGGTTACACTGTCATCCAGGTGCTTCACTAGGTTACACTGTCATCCAGGTGCTTCACCAGGTTACACTGTCATCCAGGTGCTTCACCAGGTTACACTGTCATCCAGGTGCTTCACCAGGTTACACTGTCATCCAGGTGCTTCACCAGGTTACACTGTCATCCAGGTGCTTCACCAGGTTACACTGTCATCCAGGTGCTTCACCAGGTTACACTGTCATCCAGGTGCTTCAAAAGGTTACACTGTCATCCAGGTGCTTCACCAGGTTACACTGTCATCCAGGTGCTTCACCAGGTTACACTCATCCAGGTGCTTCACCAGGTTACACTGTCATCCAGGTGCTTCACCAGGTTACACTCATCCAGGTGCTTCACCAGGTTACACTGTCATCCAGGTGCTTCACCAGGTATTTTTTATTCAAACTATTACGTGTAAATACATACAAATGACAGACAGCTGGAGATTGTACCATCTCCCGAGAAGTATTAACTACACTCTAGCTCATTTTCTGTTGAGATAGTTGAGGTAATGATAGTATAGCAGACGTCTCTCTCCCCATCCTCCGGCCACACTGCCGGCTTGCTCATTTGGCTTAAGAAACTGACCTTGCCCTCTTGTAGACATCTACAATTACCTTTAATGAGGAAAGTAGAAGCTCAGTTTGAGCTCCCAGTATCATTATTACTACCACTACCACCTCTACTACTACTACTACTTTTACCGTTATTACTGCTGCTACTATTACTGCTACTATTACTACTATTACTACTACTGCTGCTACTAATACTACTGCTGCTAATACTATTACTACTACTGCTGCTGCTGCTGCTGCTACTACTACTACTACTACTACTACTACTACTACTACTACTACTACTCTATTACTACTACTGCTGTTGCTGTTATTACCACCACTACTACTACTAACTGCTATTACTACTGGTACTACTACTAACTGTTGCTACTACTGCTACTACTAGTACTACTGTTACTACTACTATGCTACTATTGCTACTACTACTACTACTACTACTGTTACTACTACTACTGCTACTACCAATACTACTACTACTACTACTACTACTACTACTGTTACTACTACTGCTACTACCAATACTACTACTACTGTTACTACTACTACTACTGTTACTACTACTGTTACTACTACTGCTACTATTGTTATTACTACTACTGCTACTGCTACTATTGTTACTACTACTACTGCTACTATTGTTACTACTACTGTTACTACCATCATTTAGTCAAGTATCTTGTAAATTGTTTTTGTTGACACTAAGATTATGGAGAGGAAGCCCCTGCGTCTCTCGCGTGACCTCTGTTATTCTGGCATCTGTCTTGACAAGGCTTGACAGCCAGCGCCTTCCATTTCTGAAGCCAGACTGCACTGTTGCTAGCAACTTTCTACATGCTCTACTGCTAGTCTTCATATATTTTGTAGTCTGCGCGTTACACTGGGTATGCACTCTGAAGTGTGAGTTAGAGACAGTGAGACAGATTGACAGTGAGAGAGTGAGTGAGTTAGAGACAGTGAGAGACAGATTGACAGTGAGTAAGAGAGTGAGTTAGAGAGTAACACTGCTGCCTCTTTAACTTTCTTTGCAATGTTGCAGTCATCTGTACCTTGAAGAGTGTCCCGTACCTCGATTGCTAGCGCACTCAGCTCACACACTGAGGTCCGGGGTTCGATCCCCGGTACGGCTGGAAACATTAGGACGTGTTTCGTTAGGACGCTCGCTGTCTATGTTCACCCATCAGTAAATTGGGTACCTGGGTGTTAGTGGACTGGTGTGGGTCGCATCCTGGGACAAAACTGACCTAATTCAGGGAACTGGAGCTGATCTCCCCTTCCTCAGCTCAAACATCAGTGCCAAAACGTTGATTTTTACGGGTTTAGCGCTTACTTCTAAATATAACACTGTCACGTGTGTGTGTGTGCGCGCGTGTTTGTGTGTGTACGTGTGTGTGTGTGTGTGTGTGTGTATGTGTGTGTGTTTACGTGTGTGTATGTGTGTGTGTGTGTGTGTGTGTGTGTGTGTGTGTTACAAACACTATCCACCTGTCTAACTCTCGTTCCATCTCACTTATGCTCCTGTCTGTACCTCCCACCTTCCTCTTGTCTTCTCTCTCCATCTCCTTCCCTCATCTTTCCTCCTTAATCTCCCCTTCCTTCTGTCTCTCTCCCTCCTCCTTCACTGCCTCCCTCGGTGTGAGTAACCTCCCTTTAACTCCCTCACTGTTTTCTCTGGTTTCTCTTCTTCCAATACTATTTTCTGCTTGGAAGAAGAAGAAGAAGAAGAGAGAGAGAGAGAGAGAGAGAGAGAGAGAGAGAGAGAGTAAATTAACTTTAACTTGTGATTTGCATAAACATGACACAGGTACGTGGGAAGAACACAGTGGATGGGAGTAGGGAGGGAGGGAGGAGTGGTGTGAGGGCGAAGGGAAGGGTGGTAGGGAGGGTGGAAGGGAAGAGAGCGCCAGAGGGAAGGGGAGGTTTTCTCCCCTTTAAGGTGGATGTGTTGACGTCAGGGCTTTGAAGGGGAAGTGGGGGGATGGGTGAGGGCGTGGAGAAGGGAATAGTGGGGAGGGTGCGTGGATGGAAGGGGGAAGGAGGGGGTGGCACTAATGGTACCGTACTCAAGCACTTAGTGGTTGACTGATACTCACCTGATTCTCACACCTGATACTCACCTGACACCTGATACTCGCCTAATAATCGCCTGATACCTGACACTTGATACTCATTTGATATCTGATTTTTTTTCTGACAGGCATTAAGTTCTGCGATAAACCTACCTAGCCTGGGTTAGTAGGCCTACTATATTCTTATAGAATATTTTATATATATATATATATATATATATATATATATATATATATATATATATATATATATAATATTCCAGAGCCTGAAATAAAGGACATTTCGGGAACGCTCGTCCACAAAGCCAGATTCACAAAAATCCAAGAATATCCGCCAGTGGCGTTCGTGTGCGAGGTGTGACGTCACTGGTAGCCCACACCTGTTGGTGTGTGACGTCAGGCAGGCGTCAGGCAGCGTCAGGCAGGCATCAGGCAGGCATCAGGCAGCTCCCCATGTACGCATGTTGATAGGCTTGGTTCTGACATCTCAGAAGAAACAATGTTGCTGCCTGAAAGAGATCTTAAATTTCTCTCTCTCTCTCTCTCTCTCTCTCTCTCTCTCTCTCTCTCTCTCTCTGTCTCTCTCTCTCTCTCTGGTTGAGAAAGTCTCTCTCAGGGGAGGTGAGAGACTCACATCTTGAAGATGACAAGTTCAGTGCACTCTCAAGCAGTGTGTTCACTCTAGCTGCATCACAGTGTAGCAGTGGCAAGAGTGTGTTCACTCCCGGTGTTCACCGTGACGCACTAATCTCGTAGGGGCTGTATCCAAGGAAGATTAGCATTGCTCCACTTCCTTGGATGAAGAGCTCTTCCGCGGCATGTGCCGCCCGTCTAGATGGGCAGGTTTGTGACTGAGTGCTGAAGTTGGAGGCCGTGGAGTAAGTGAACTCTGTGGTGGAACACCGTAGAGTTCTGGCCACTACTCTGGCATATAGCTAAAATTTGCTGTTTTGGCTTAAATAGCAACGCTCTTCTTGCCGAATAAGGCAAGCGAAAATTTGTGTATGCAGTAATTTCGGAAAAAATCATTCTGAACCTAACGAAAAATTTGTATTTCGTTCTGTTTATTAAATTATTTTAAATTTATCTAAAATATATTTAGTTGGATTAGACTAAATTAAATTGCGCTTGTTATAATAAAGTTAGGTAAGTTTTCTAAGGTTCTTTTGGTAGAAAATTATTAATTTTTACATTAACATAAATGAAAAAAAATATCTTTAAACTTATAACATAAAATTTTAGGAAGGACTTAATTTTAAATGAGTTCTTACTAATTGACCAATTTTACCTACTCGGCACGACATATAAGTTACTTACTATATTGATACTCATATATTTATTCCATACTCAATATATAATTTATATATATATATATATATATATATATATATATATATATATATATATATATATATATATATATATATATATATATATATATATATAACGTGTGTTATTGTTGTTGTTGTTGGTTGTAGTAGTGGTGGTGATATTGGAAGTGATTTTTGGTTGTAGTTGTAGTGTGGGTTGTGGTAATTGTATAGTGATGGTGGTAGTGGTGAGAGTGTAAAGAGTTAACTAAAGAAAACAAGGCTAAATTGAAAGAGATAGAGAGAGAATATGAAAAGGTGAAGGTTGCCAGTTTCCTGTTCTTTCCCCCTCCTTCCTACAACCCTCTATGCCTCCTCTCTCTTTTACTCCTCACTCCTCTCTGGACTTTCTCACTTCCCTTTACCCCCCTTAACCTTTTCTACCCGCTCATGCCTTACACTTCTCTTACCTTTTCGACTCTGTGACCCCTCCCTCTTTCTAACCTCTTAATCCCATATCCACGCTCCCTTCCTCTCCTATTCCATCCCTCTTTACCCCTTTCACGAATTTTACACCTTCCCTGAACTCTGTCGATCCTTCACCCAACGACCTCACGCCCCCTCCCCGCGCCTGCGTTGTGGGGGCGCTTCCCCCTTTGAAGGTGCGTGGGCTGCTTGTGGTGGGGAGAGAGAGAAGGGGGGCGGGGATGCTCACCCCCTATTCTAGGAAGGGGTCGGGGATGAAGACGAACAGTGGACTGGTGAATGGATAGAAGGGTAGGGGTAGGCGAGTGGGAAGGAGAGAGGGATAGGAAGAGAAGCGCTATATATTGTATAGAATGGAAGAGAAGAGAGGCGGATGAGGAGCGTAGATGGAAGAAAATGAAGAGGAGGAGGAGAAGGTTGATAATGAGGTTAGACGGAAGTAGATAAGATAATTAACGCGCCTGTCACACACCTGTGTCACTTGTCACCTCTGTCACACACCTTTCACCTTTGTTACGCACCTGTCACCCCTTTCACACTGCCACCTCTGTCACCCCCCCACCTTTGTCACACACCTGTCACCCCTGTCACACACCTGTTACCCCTGTCACCCCTGTCACACACCTGTCACCCCTGTCACAACATTTTAGGCTTTTCTGTGGGAAAAAGGAAAAGGAGAGAAGAAAGGAGATAAAGGAAAGTATAAACATGGTCACAAGATTAGAAGAGAGAGAGAGAGAGAGAGAGAGAGAGAGAGAGAGAGAGAGAGAGATAATGAGAATAGAAGAGCAGCAGATGTGACATTGTAAGCCCCAGGAGTCAGATGGTGTTATGATAAGCAAGGTTCATCTAGAGTGTGTTTGTCATTCTCTCTCTCTCTCTCTCTCTCTCTCTCTCTCTCTTCTCTCTCTATCTATCTATCTATTTATCTATCTATCTCTCTCAGCTATCTGCCCCTCCCTTGCCTTCTCTTCTTTCGCCTTTCGTCTCCCTTTCTCACTTCTCTTCGTTTCCATTCGTGTCTGCCACTTCTCCCCAGCTCTCCCCTTCTCACTACCTTTCCTCTCCCCATTCCCACCTACCCATTGCCCTTCTTCCTTCCCCTCCTCCCCATCCCAACTAAATAAGTAACCGTAGGTAAGTGACTCTGTAATTCCCCAGATGATGACAGTTCTCCCCTCCCCTTTCCCTTTACCTCCTAGGGGGGGGGGAGGAAAAAGAAGAGGTCAAGGCACAGTGCCACTGCAGATAGTGAATATTAATCTCAAGTAACGAGGCTCTTAGAGGTGATAATGGCGTGGCACACTGCCTTGTTCTCAGGTGATGCGTAACAGCAGTGGTAAACTACCCTGAGTGGAGAGAGAGAGAGAGAGAGAGAGAGAGAGAGAGAGAGAGAGAGAGAGAGAGAGAGAGAGAGAGAGAGAGAGAGAGAGAGAGAGAGAGATATTGCCCAAGATTGCTGAGAAGTTGTGCAAACCAGCTAGCAGCACCTCTAACTTGCATCTTTCAGCAAGTGTAGTCCCTGTTCACAAAAAGAAGAGCAGAACAGAAATCAACAACTACAGACCAGTGTCAGTCCCGTCAATCACTGGCAAGATCCTTGAGACAATAATCTCCAGACAAATGATAGAGTTTTTTGACTACCACTCACTACTTTGTGACCGTCAATATGGCTTCAGGAAAGGTTACTCTGCTGTTGATCTGTTGTTAACCTCTCCACTAAATGGCACCAGTCATTGGACGAATCCAAAGTCAGCTGTGTGGTAGCACTGGACATTGCTGGTCCTTTCAACCGAGTGTGGCACCAGGGCCTCTTGACAAAACTGCAAGCACTGGGAATTGCAGGTTCTACACTATGTCTCCTCAGTGATTACCTTCAATGGGACACAGTCACCAAGACATCCTGTTTGGGCAAGTGTTCCACAAGGAAGTGTGCTGGGACCATTGTTGTGGAATGTCTACTTCAATGGCCTTCATCTCATCCCCGAACCCCATGTATATGCAGACGACTGTACTCTGACATTTACTTATCCAAGAGAAGAAATGCCATCTGCTCTAAGTTCTATCAATCACCAGCTAAGAGCTATATCAGCCTGGGGAAACCAATGGCAGGTAACATTTGCACCTGAGAAAACACAAATGATGATGGTCTCTAGGCACCATGATGGTAATGCCGGAGCAGTGGTAAATATGAACGGAAGAGTGTTGGTACCTGGGGATGAAGTTGTTATCCCTGGGGTGAAATTCGACTCCAAACTGACCATGAAGAACCACGTTGTAAATCTTGCAAACAAGGCTGCCAGGAAGCTTACAACACTTCGCCGTATCTCGCATCTGCTTGACAGTAGGGGTTGCAAGATTCTGTATGAGGCACAAGTACGCTCACACCTTGAGTATGCTCCACTTTCTTGGATTGCCTAACCCCCCCTCTCATCTGCGACTGCTTAACAGCGTAGAGAACAGAGCAAAACGACTCATCTCTCGCCTGGACCCATCCTGATAGATCTGTCATTTCAGCCGTCAACACAGGAGGGATGTGGGCGGCCTTACCGTCATGTACCATTCCAACATTGTCAAAGTACCACACTTGGCTCCACTTCGAGGACAGCGAGAAGCAAGCTTCTATACCACAAGACGGGCAGCAAGCAGCAACTTCACTCTGGCTGTACCCTTCTCCAGAACATCACTTCATCTGAGATCATTTATCCCCAGGATGACTCGAGTCTGGAACACATTCGTACAGCATTATGATGTCAACGAGATAAAGTCAGTTGATCAAATAAAAATACTGGCCCACAGATGGCTCCAACTTCATGCTGTTCCCTACTTGTATGTTTCATAACGATAAAAATGCTTTCAAATGAGCTGATGTAGGTAACAGCTCTTAGCTTGTCAATAAAGCTAGGAATCCTTAACCTAATCTTGTCAAACCTTGTGTAAAAAAAGGAAATGGAGAGAGAGAGAGAGAGAACAAAAAAAGAGAGAGGGGGAGAGCTACTGCAGTTACCATCTTGTGTAACAACTGACGTAAATGTCAACATTTTAAAGAAGTTATCACCGAGAGACTGCAAAGTTATGAGGTTATCGACGAACGTGTGAATGTCTTGAAGAAAGTTACCAGTGAAGGTGTGAATGTCTTAAAGAAAGTTACCAGTGAAGGTGTGAATGTCTTAAAGAAAGTTACCAGTGAAGGTGTGAATGTCTTAAAGAAAGTTACCAGTGAAGGTGTGAATGTCTTGAAGAAAGTTACCAGTGAACGTGTGAATGTCTTAAACAAAGGTACCAATGAAGGTGTGAATGTCTTGAAGAAAGTTACCAGTGAAGGTGTGAATGTCTTGAAGAAAGTTACCAGTGAAGGTGTGAATGTCTTGAAGAAAGTTACCAGTGAAGGTGTGAATGTCTTGAAGAAAGTTACCAGTGAAGGTGTGAATGTCTTGAAGAAAGTTACCAGTGAAGGTGTGAATGTCTTGAAGAAAGTTACCAGTGAAGGTGTGAATGTCTTGAAGAAAGTTACCATTGAAGATGTGAATGTCTTGAAGAAAGTTACAAGTGAAGGTGTGAATGTCTTGAAGAAAGTTACCAGTGAAGGTGTGAATGTCTTAAAAAAAGTTATCAGTGAAGGTGTGAATGTCTTGAAGAAAGTTACCAGTGAAGGTGTGAATGTCTTGAAGAAAGTTACCAGTGAAGGTGTGAATGTCTTAAAGAAAGTTATCAGTGAAGGTGTGAATGTCTTGAAGAAAGTTACCAGTGAAGGTGTGAATGTCTTGAAGAAAGTTACCAGTGAAGGTGTGAATGTCTTGAAGAAAGTTACCAGTGAAGGTGTGAATGTCTTAAAGAAAGTTACCAGTGAAGGTGTGAATGTCTTAAAGAAAGTTACCAGTGAAGGTGTGAATGTCTTAAAGAAAGTTACCAGTGAAGGTGTGAATGTCTTATAGGAAATCACTAATGTTTATATCTTAAAACTGAAAAATGTTTAGAGAAATTGCCTTAACAAAATGGTCAAAAGTGAGCTATTGAAGAAAGTGAGTGGGCGGCTTGGGTGGGTGGGAGGGTTAGTGGGCGGCTTGGGTGGGTGGGAGGGTTAGTGGGCGGCCGGTGATCTAATAATCTCTTGCTCCCTGCCATTCATTGTTGTGTGACGTCATTGTGGAGGCGGTTTGGTAGGGAGGGGAGTGGTGGGGGGGATGGGACGGTGTGGAGGAGGGGATGGGACGGTGTGGAGGGAGGGGATGGGACGGGTGGTGGGAGAGGATGGGACGGGTGGAGGGAGGGATGGGAGGGTGTGGTGGAGAGGATGGGACGGTGTGGAGGGAGGGATGGGACGGTGTGGAGGGAGGGATGGGACGGTGTGGAGGAGGGATGGGAGGGTGTGGTGGGAGAGGATGGGACGGTGTGGAGGGAGGGATGGGACGGTGTGGAGGGAGGGATGGGAGGGTGTGGTGGGAGAGGATGGGACGGTGTGGAGGGAGGGATGGGACGGTGTGGAGGGAGGATGGGACGGGTGTGGAGGGAGGGGATGGGAGGGTGTGGTGGGAGAGGATGGGACGGTGTGGTGGGAGAGGATGGGACGGGTGTGGTGGGAGGGATGGGACGGGTGTGGTGGGAGAGGATGGGACGGGATGGGACGGGTGTGGAGGAAGGGGATGGGACGGGTGTGGTGGGAGGGATGGGACGGGTGTGGAGGAAGGGGATGGGACGGTGTGGTGGGAGAGGATGGGACGGGTGTGGTGGGAGGGGATGGGACGGGTGTGGAGGAAGGGGATGGGACGGGTGTGGTGGGAGGGGATGGGACGGGTGTGGAGGAAGGGGATGGGACGGGTGTGGTGGGAGGGGATGGGACGGGTGTCGTGGGAGGGGATGGGACGGGTGTGGAGGAAGGGGATGGGACGGGTGTGGTGGGAGGGGATGGGACGGGTGTGGAGGAAGAGGATGGGACGGGTGTGGTGGGAGAGGATGGGACGGGTGTGGTGGGAGAGGATGGGACGGTGTGGTGGGAGAGGATGGGACGGTGTGGTGGGAGGATGGGACGGTGTGGAGGAAGGGGATGGGACGGTGTGGTGGGAGGGATGGGACGGGTGTGGAGGAAGGGGATGGGACGGTGTGGTGGGAGAGGATGGGAAAATGGGAGGGGAGGCTGAAGGAAGGATTGGAGGGGGAGGAAAGGGTGAGGTTGTTGGGTGAATGGAGAAGAATGGGGCAAAGTTTTCTTTTCTCGACGCTCCCTTCCCTTAACCCCTTCCCTTAACCCCTTCCCTTAACCCCTTCCCCTTGTTAGAACCCCCAACATACTAAACCTTCTCCTCAATCCACATTTCTCAGCCCCGTCCCTTATCCTCAGCCCCGTCCCTTATCCTCAGCCCCGTCCCTTATCCTCAGCCCCGCCCCTTATCCTCAGCCCCGCCCCTTATCCTCAGCCCCGTCCCTTATCCTCAGCCCCGTCCCTTATCCTCAGCCCCGTCCCTTATCCTCAGCCCGTCCCTTATCCTCAGCCCCGTCCCTTATCCTCAGCCCCGCCCCTTATCCTCAGCCCCGCCCCTTATCCTCAGCCCCGTCCCTTATCCTCAGCCCCGTCCCTTATCCTCAGCCCCGTCCCTTATCCTCAGCCCCGTCCCTTATCCTCAGCCCCGTCCCTAAACTCCGTGGAAACAAATGGTCTTGTGATGGCCACAATATGTTGATAGACAGTACAGTTAAGAACATTTATTAGATTAAACGTTTCAGCCAGAGTTCTTCAGTCATAATACAGAGATAACTAAGAACAAGTGTATATAATGGCAGGAGTCAAGTGGTAAACTGCGAGTGGTGGCGGCGGCGGCGGCAGCAGCAGCAGTGGTGGTAGTAATAGTAGTAGTGGTAGCAGTAGTAGTAGTAGCACTACTACTACTACTACTACTATTATTTCTATTACCACCACTACTAATGCTACCACTACTATTATTACTATTACTACCACCACCACTGCTGCTGCCGCCACCACCACTGCTGCTGCCGCCACCACCACTGCTGCTGCCGCCACCACCACTGCTGCTGCCGCCACCACCACTGCTGCTGCCGCCACCACCACTGCTGCTGCCGCCACCACCACTGCTGCTGCCGCCACCACCACTGCTGCTGCCGCCACCACCACTGCTGCTGCCGCCGCCGCCGCCACCACTCGCAGTTTACCACTTGACTCCTGCCATTATATACACTTGTTCTTAGTTATCTCTGTATTATGACTGAAGAACTCTGGCTGAAACGTTTAATCTAATAAATGTTCTTAACTGTACTGTCTTGATCCACATCTTAACTCCAGTCCTCATCACCAGTCCTCATCACCAGTCCTCATCACCAGTCCTCATCACCAGTCCTCATCACCAGTCCTCATCACCAGTCCTCATCACCAGTCCTCATCACCAGTCCTCATCACCAGTCCTCATCACCAGTCCTCATCACCAGTCCTCATCACCAGTCCTCATCACCAGTCCTCATCACCAGTCCTCATCACCAGTCCTCATCACCAGTCATCATCACCAGTCATCATCACCAGTCATCATCAGTCATCATCATTCCTCATCAGCCCTCCTGTGTGTGTGTGTGTACTCACCTATTTGTGGTTGCAGGGTCGATTCATATCTCCTGGCCCCGTGTCTTCACTTCTTGCTACTAGGTCCACTCACTCTCCATGAGATTTATCATACCTCTTCTTAAAGCTATGTATGGATCCTGTCTCCACTGCATCACTTTCCAGATTGTTGTACTTTCTCACAACTCTGTGGCTGAAGAAATACTTCCTAACATTCCTGTAACTCACCTGAGTTTTCAACTTCCAGCTGTGTTCCGTCTCTGAAACATTCTGTCAGTATTCACCTTGTCAATTCCTCTCAGCATTTTACGTCATTATCATGTCCCCCCTGTCCCTCCTGTCCTCCAGTGTCGTCAGGTTGATTTTCCTTAACCTCTCCACGTAGGACATTACCCCTAGCTCCGGGACTAGTCTTGTTACAAAACTTTCCACCTTCTCTAATTTCCTGATTTGTTTGACCATGTGTGGGTTCCACACTGGTGCTGCATACTCCAGTATGGGCCTGATGTACATGGCACACACTGTCTTGTTTGACTCCTTACTTACATGTCGAAAAGCTATTCTTAGGTTTGCTAGGAGCCCATATGCTACAGCAGTTATTTGATTGCGCGCGCGCGCGTGTGTGTACTCACCTATTTGTGGTTGCAGGGGTCGAGACTCAGCTCCTGGCCCCGCCTCTTCCCTGATCGCTACTAGGTCCTCTCTCTCCCTGCTCCATGAGCTTTATCATACCTCGTCTTAAAGCTATGAATGTTTCCTGCCTCCACTACATCCCTTCCCAGACTATTCCACTTCCTGACAACTCTGTGACTGAAGAAATACTTCCTAACATCCCTTTGACTCATAGGAGTTTTCAACTTCCAATTGTGGCCCCTTGTTTCTGTGTCCCCCTCCCTGGAACATCCTGTCTCTGTCCAACTTATCTATTCCACGCAGTATTTTGTATGTCGTTATCATGTCTCCGCTAACCCTCCTGTCCTACAGTGTCGTCAGGCCGATTTCCCTTAACGTTTCTTCGTAGGACATTCCCCTTAGCTCTGTTACTAGTGTGTGTGTGTGTGTGTGTGTGTGTGTGTGAGGTGGTTGCGTCTCAGTCACCAGCACAGGTCAAAGAGGTCTCACGGGATGATCACTCAAAGCAGGTCACTCTGAGTCACTGAAGGTTACAGGGCTGAACACGTGGTCATTGAAGGTCAAAGGCGGGGTCACACAAGGTCAAGGTCACACACCAGGACGAGGCGTCTCACATCACTGTTAAAGCATCACAAAAAATATTATTGCTCTCTTATGTTGGATAGTCTCTCTCTCTCTCATCATTTTCTTTTGTAATAATAAAAAAAGAGAGTTGTGTGTGTCTGTGTGAGACGTCACAGCCAGGGTAGACCTGTCTGTTGGAGGGGGAGGGGTGTTGGAGGCGTGTTGGAG
Source organism: Cherax destructor (assembly GCA_009830355.1). Lineage (NCBI taxonomy): Eukaryota > Metazoa > Arthropoda > Malacostraca > Decapoda > Parastacidae > Cherax > Cherax destructor. The sequence goes on from WNWK01000245.1 coordinate 327,762, forward strand.
GGAGAGGGGTGCTGGAGGCGTGTTGGAGGGGGAGGGGTGTTGGAGGCGTGTTGGAGGGGAGGGTGTGGAGGCGTGTTGGAGGGGAGGGGTGCTGGAGGCGTGTTGGAGGGAGAGGGTGCTGGAGGCGTTGGAGGAGGTGTTGGAGGCGTGTTGGAGGGAGAGGGTGCTGGAGGCGTGTTGGAGGGAGTGTTGGAGGCTGTTGAGGGAGGGTGCTGGAGGCGTGTTGGAGGGGAGGGGTGCTGGAGGCGTGTTGAGGAGGGTGCTGAGGCGTGTTGGAGGAGAGGGTGTGGAGGCGTGTTGGAGGGGGTGCTGGAGGCGTGTTGGAGGGAGGGGTGCTGGAGGCGTGTTGGAGGGAGAGGGGTGCTGGAGGCGTGTTGGAGGGTGTTGGAAGAGGGGTGCTGGAGGCGTGTTGAGGAGGTGCGAGGTGGGGGGAGGTGCTGGAGGCGTGTTGGAGTGAGGGGAGGGGGTGCTGGAGGCGTGTTGGAGAGGAGAGAGAGGGTGCTGGAGGCGTGTGCTGGAGGGTTGGAGGAGGGGTGCTGGAGGCGTGTTGGAGGGAGGGTGCTGGAGGCGTGTTGGAGGAGAGGGTGTTGGAGGCGTGTTGGAGGAGGGTGCTGGAGGCGTGTTGGAGGGGAGGGTGTGGAGGCGTGTTGGAGGGGAGGGGTGCTGGAGGCGTGTTGGAGGAGAGGGGTGCTGGAGGCGTGTTGGAGGGGAGGGTGCTGGAGGCGTGTTGGAGGGAGGGGTGCTGGAGGCGTGTTGGAGGGGAGGGGTGCTGGAGGCGTGTTGGAGGGGGGTGCTGGAGGCGTGTTGGAGGGAGAGGGGTGCTGGAGGCGTGTTGGAGGGGGGGGTGCTGGAGGCGTGTTGGAGGGGGAGGGGTGCTGGAGGCGTGTTGGAGGAGAGGGTGCTGGAGGCGTGTTGGAGGGGAGGGGTGCTGGAGGCGTGTTGGAGGAGAGGGTGCTGGAGGCGTGTTGGGGAGGGTGCTGGAGGCGTGTTGGAGGGGAGGGTGCTGGAGGCGTGTTGGAGGAGGGTGCTGGAGGCGTGTTGAGGAGGGTGCTGGAGAGCGTGTTGGAGGAGAGGGGATCTGGAGAGCGTTTGGAGGGAGAGGTGCTGGAGGCGTATTGGAGGCTGGAGGCGTGTTGGAGGAGGTGCTGGAGCGTGTTGGAGGAGGTGCTGGAGGCTGTAATTTGGGGACCCTGCACACATGGTATGACTACTAATGGGTAATAGATCTACAACCCCATGGATAATGAGACATGCAACACATGGGTAATGAGACATGCAACACATGGATAATGAGACATGCAACACATGGGTAATGAGACATGCAACACATGGGTAATGAGACATGCAACACATGGATAATGAGACATGCAACACATGGGTAATGAGACATGCAACACATGGATAATGAGACATGCAACACATGGGTAATGAGACATGCAACACATGGGTAATGAGACATGCAACACATGGGTAATGAGACATGCAACACATGGGTAATGAGACATGCAACACATGGGTAATGAGACATGCAACACATGGGTAATGAGACATGCAACACATGGGTAATGAGACATGCAACACATGGGTAATGAGACATGCAACACGTGGGTAATGAGACAAGCAACACATGGGTAATAAGACATGCAACACGTGGGTAATGAGACATGGAACACATGGGTAATGAGACATGCAACACATGGGTAATGAGACATGCAACACATGGGTAATGAGACATGCAACACATGGGTAATGAGACATGCAACACGTGGGTAATGAGACATGCAACACATGTATAATGAGACATGCAACACATGGGTAATGAGACATGCAACACATGGGTAATGAGACATGCAACACATGGGTAATGAGACATGCAACACGTGGGTAATGAGACATGCAACACATGGATAATGAGACATGCAAAACATGGGTAATGAGACATGCAACACGTGGGTAATGAGACATGCAACACATGGATAATGAGACATGCAACACATGGATAATGAGACATGCAACACATGGGTAATGAGACACGCAACACGTGAGTAATGAGACATGCAACACATGGGTAATGAGACATGCAACACATGGGTAATGAGACATGCAACACGTGGGTAATGAGACATGCAACACATGGATAATGAGACATGCAACACATGGGTAATGAGACATGCAACACATGGGTAATGAGACATGCAACACATGGGTAATGAGACATGCAACACGTGAGTAATGAGACATGCAACACGTGAGTAATGAGACATGCAACACATGGATAATGAGACATGCAACACATGGGTAATGAGACATGCAACACATGGGTAATGAGACATGCAACACGTGGGTAATGAGACATGCATCACATGGATAATGAGACATGCAACACATGGGTAATGAGACATGCAACACATGGGTAATGAGACATGCAACACATGGGTAATGAGACATGCAACACGTGGGTAATGAGACATGCAACACATGGATAATGAGACATGCAACACATGGGTAATGAGACATGCAACACGTGGGTAATGAGACATGCAACACATGGATAATGAGACATGCAACACATGGATAATGAGACATGCAACACATGGGTAATGAGCATGCAACACATGGGTAATGAGACATGCAACACGTGGGTAATGAGACATGCAACACATGGATAATGAGACATGCAACACATGGATAATGAGACATGCAACACATGGGTAATGAGACATGCAACACATGGGTAATGAGACATGCAACACATGGGTAAGGAGACATGCAACACATGGGTAATGAGACATGCAACACATGGGTAATGAGACATGCAACACGTGGGTAATGAGACATGCAACACATGGATAATGAGACATGCAACACATGGATAATGAGACATGCAACACATGGATAATGAGACATGCAAAACATGGGTAATGAGACATGCAACACATGGGTAATGAGACATGGAAAACATGGGTAATGAGACATGCAACACATGGGTAATGAGACATGCAACACGTGGGTAATGAGACATGCAACACGTGGGTAATGAGACATGCAACACATGGGTAATGAGACATGAAACATGTTCAAAGCAAGACACGCACGTCTCGCCCCTCTCCCTAATTCCTCATTTTGTTGATGCGCTAGAGGGGGTATCTCCTCTAGTGTATGTTTATGTTCTTGTGCTGTCACCCACGATGTTCTTGTGCTGTCACCCACGATGTTCTTGTGCTGTCACCCACGATGTTCTTGTGCTGTCACCCACGATGTTCTTGTGCTGTCACCCACGATGTTCTTGTGCTGTCACCCACGATGTTCTTGTGCTGTCACCCACGATGTTCTTGTGCTGTCACCCACGATGTTCTTGTGCTGTCACCCACGATGTTCTTGTGCTGTCACCCACGATGTTCTTGTGCTGTCACCCACGATGTTCTTGTGCTGTCACCCACGATGTTCTTGTGCTGTCACCCACGATGTTCTTGTGCTGTCACCCACGATGTTCTTGTGCTGTCACCCACGATGTTCTTGTGCTGTCACCCACGATGTTCTTGTGCTGTCACCCACGATGTTCTTGTGCTGTCACCCACGATGTTCTTGTGCTGTCACCCACGATGTTCTTGTGCTGTCACCCACGATGTTCTTGCTCTGTCACCTACGATGTTCTTGTGCTGTCACTCACGATGTTCTTGTGCTGTCACCCACAATGTTCTTGTGCTGTCACCCACGATGTTCTTGTGCTGTCACCCACGAAGTTCTTGTTCTGTCACCTACGATGTTCTTGTGCTGTCACCCACGATGTTCTTGTGCTGTCACCTACGACGTTCTTGTGCTGTCAGCCATAGAATGTTCTTGTGCTGTCAGCCACACAATGTTCTTGTGCTGTCAGATACACAATGTTCTTGTGCTGTCAGCCACACAATGTTCTTGTGCTGTCAGCCACACAATGTTCTTGTGCTGTCAGCCACACAATGTTCTTGTGCTGTCAGCCACACAATGTTCTTGTGCTGTCAGCCACACAATGTTCTTGCGCTGTCAGCCACACAATGTTCTTGTGCTGTCAGCCACACAATGTTCTTGTGCTGTCAGCCACACAATGTTCTTGTGCTGTCAGCCACACAATGTTCTTGTGCTGTCAGCCACACAATGTTCTTGTGCTGTCAGCCACACAATGTTCTTGTACTGTCAGCCACACAATGTTCTTGTGCTGTCAGCCACACAATGTTCTTGTACTGTCAGCCACACAATGTTCTTGCGCTTTCAGCCACAGAACGGAGTCAGCGATACAGTGACAGCTTCGACGGCAAAATCTAAATTTATGTTAGGACAGACATTCACCATCTTACTAAATCTAATTACAAGAATGTCGAGGCACTACAGTAGGCCTACTGGCCCGGGCTAGGCTGGTCCCTCTTAGAACCAGGCCTTCTCATATTGGCCTCCAACTCCTTTTTAAAGCACCCAAGAACCTGCTGGGCCAGTAGGCCTTCCACAAGTACGTGCCTAGCATGGACCAGTAGGCCTACCACAAGAACGTGCCTAGCATGGACCAGTAGGCCTACTGCAATGCTCCTGACACGTGTAAATAACCTGTGTATCGGACACCTGCTAACCTAGATATTCTTCACTTGTCCACAGGTGAGTTGACGCAAGTGACGCAGGTGACGCAAGTGTTCTGTCAGACGGTGAGTACCAGTCATGGTGTTAGTTTTTTCCTGCCACTCTGCCAAGTCTTTAGTAAAACAAAAAAAAATTACTTGTTAAATTTTCCCTCCCTGCTGTCTCTCCCTACCTGCTGTCTCTCCCTGCCTTCTGTTTCTCCCTACCTTCTGTCTCTCCCTGCCTGCTGTCTCTCCCTGCCTTCTGTCTCTCCCTGCCTTCTTTCTCTCCCTGCCTGCTGTCTCTCCCTGCCTTCTGTCTCTCCCTGCCTTCTGACTCTCCCTGCCTTTGTTTCCCCTGCCTTCTGTCTCTCCCTGCCTTCTGTCCCCCCCTGCATTTTGTCACTCCCAGCTTTCTGTCTCTCCCTGCCTTCTGTCTCTCCCTGCCTTCTGTCTCTCCCTGCCTTCTGTCTCTCCTGCCTTTGTTTCCCTGCCTTCTGTCTCTCCCAGCTTTCTGTCTCAACCTGCCTTCTGTCTCTCCCTGCCTTCTGTCTCTCCCTGTCTTCTGTTTCTCCCTCCTTCTGTCTCTCTTTGTCTTCTGTCTCAACCTGCCCTCTGTCTCTCCCTGCCTTCTGTCTCTCCCTGCCTTCTGTCTCTCTCTCTGCCTTCTGTCTCCCTGCCTTCTGTGTACCTTCCTTTTGTCTCTCCCTGCCTTCTGTCTCCCCTGCTCTGTCTTCTGTCTCAACCTGCCCTCTCTACTCTATGTCCTCTCTACTCCCTGTCTTCTTTAATCCCCGTCTTCTCTACTTCCTGTCCTCTCTACTCCCTGTCCTCTCTACTACCTGCCTTTTCTACTCCCTGTCCTCTCTACTCCCTGTATTCTCTACTTCCTGTCTTCTGTATTACATGTCTTTTCTACTCCCTGTCCTCTCTACTCCCTATCCTCTCTGCTTCTTGTTTTCTTCATCTTTGTTTAAAGACAAAGGGAGTGATAAAGATGAAAGGGGTGAGAGAAGGAAGAATTAAAATCGCAATCGCCAAGGTAGTAAGTGAGGGAGGGAGGGAGGGAGGGAGGGAGGGAGGGAGGGAGGGAGGGAGAGAAGAGAAGAGGGAGGGTAGAGGAATGAGAAAGAAAACGGATATATTTGGGGACTGCTGAGAGAGAGAGAGACAGACAGACACAGAGAGGCAGACACAGAGAAGGAGACAGGCAGACAGAGAGGGAGACAGGCAGACAGAGAGGGAGACAGGCAGACAGAGAGGGAGACAGGCAGACAGAGAGGGAGACAGGCAGACAGAGAGGGAGACAGGCAGACAGAGAGGGAGACAGGCAGACAGAGAGGGAGACAGGCAGACAGAGAGGGAGACAGGCAGACAGAGAGGGAGACAGGCAGACAGAGAGGGAGACAGGCAGACAGAGAGGGAGACAGAGTGAGACAGACAGAGACAGGCAGATAGAGAGATGCAAGTCACTACTCTTAACATTCTCACTCAGGAGACAACCTGGGAAGGAGAATGATAAGTGGGGAGGGGGAAGGAAGGGGAAGGGAAGAGCGAATTTAGGGGGGAAAATCTGAACGCAAAGTTCCAATACTTTGTTGAACTTGGCTGGAAAATCTGCTGGAGTTTGTTGCCACTCCAGATTTTGTTGACGTCAGAGAGCATTGATCAAGGGAGGGGAGGGGGTGGTGGAGCTGAGGGGAAACCTGGGGAGGAAGGTGAGGGGAAACCTGGGAAGGGAGGTAAAGGGAAACCTGGGGAGGGAGGTGAAGGGAAACCTGGGGAGGGAGGTGAAGGGAAACCTGGGGAGGGAGGGGAAGGGAAACCTGGGGAGGGAGGGGAAGGGAAACCTGGGGAGGGAAGTGAGGGAAAACCTGGGATGTGGTGGGAAAAACCTGGGGAGGGGAGGGGAGAAAGGGCAAACAGGACGTAAGGTGGAGAGGGAAAGAGAAATGAGAGAGAGAGAGAGAGAGAGAGAGAGAGAGAGAGAGAGAGAGAGAGAGAGAGAGAGAGAGAGAGAGAGAGAGAGAGAGAGAGAGAGAGAGTTACTGGAACATTAGGTCAGTTGAAGGTAGATTGAGGACAAGTGGAAGGATATAGGATTGTTGAAAGTGAGAGAAAGTGAGCCAGAGAAAGAGGAGAGGTAAGGGAGTTTACACGACCGAGGTGAGAGACAGAGCAGCTGATGATACAGTTTACAACAGCTGAGAGGAGAGCAGCTGATGATACAGTTTACAACAGCTGAGAGGAGAGCAGCTGATGATACAGTTTACAACAGCTGAGAAAAGAGCAGCTGATGATACAGTTTACAACAGCTGAGAGGAGAGCAGCTGATGGTACAGTTTACAACAGCTGAGAGTAGAGCAGCTGATGGTACAGTTTACAACAGCTGAGAGTAGAGCAGCTGATGGTACAGTTTACAACAGCTGAGAGGAGAGCAGCTGATGGTACAGTTTACAACAGCTGAGAGTAGAGCAGCTGATGGTACAGTTTACAACAGCTGAGAGGAGAGCAGCTGATGGTACAGTTTACAACAGCTGAGAGGAGAGCAGCTGATGGTACAGTTTACAACAGCTGAGAGGAGAGCAGCTGATGGCACAGTTTACAACAGCTGAGAGGAGAGCAGCTGATGGTACAGTTTACAACAGCTGAGAGAGAGCAGCTGATGGACAGTTTACAACAGCTGAGAGAGAGCAGCTGATGGTACAGTTTACAACAGCTGAGAGGAGAGCAGCTGATGGCACAGTTTACAACAGCTGAGAGAGAGCAGCTGATGGTACAGTTTACAACAGCTGAGAGAGAGCAGCTGATGGTACAGTTTACAACAGCTGAGAGGAGAGCAGCTGATGGCACAGTTTACAACAGCTGAGAGTAGAGCAGCTGATGGTACAGTTTACAACAGCTGAGAGGAGAGCAGCTGATGGTACAGTTTACAACAGCTGAGAGGAGAGCAGCTGATGGCACAGTTTACAACAGCTGAGAGGAGAGCAGCTGATGGTACAGTTTACAACAGCTGAGAGGAGAGCAGCTGATTGCACAGTTTACAACAGCTGAGAGTAGAGCAGCTGATGGCACAGTTTACAACAGCTGAGAGGAGAGCAGCTGATGGTACAGTTTACAACAGCTGAGAGGAGAGCAGCTGATGGTACAGTTACAACAGCTGAGAGGAAATTGATGTTAGGTCCGGGAAAGCTCTCTCGCTCTCTCTATCTCTCTCTCTCTCTCTCTCTCTCTCTCTCTCTCTCTCTCTCTCTCTCTCTCTCTTCATCTAGTAACATGTCATCTTCGTCGTTCAACTTTATCATCACTTAAAGTATCCCTCCTTCCTTCCCTCCTTCCCTCCTTCCTTCCTTCCTCTCTTCCCAATCATACCACCTCCACGTTCCTTCCTTCTGCCTCCCCCTCTTTACATCCCCTTCCTTTCCTCACTCTCCTCCCTCCCTTCCCTCCTCCTTCCCTTCCCTCTAGGTATGTGGTTCTCTGAAGTAATTCTTTGGTGGGAGGGAAGAATGTTGATGTTAGTGGGAGGGAAGAATGTTAATGTTAGTGGGAGGGAAGAATGTTGATGTTAGTGGGAGGGAAGAATGTTAATGTTAGTGGGAGGGAAGAATGTTAATGTTAGTGGGAGGGAAGAATGTTAATGTTAGTGGGAGGGAAGAATGTTGATGTTAGTGGGAGTGAAGAATGTTAATGTTAGTGGGAGGGAAGAATGTTGATGTTAGTGGGAGTGAAGAATGTTAATGTTAGTGGAGGAAGAATGTTGATGTTAGTGGGAGTGAAGAATGTTAATGTTAGTGGGAGGGAAGAATGTTGATGTTAGTGGGAGTGAAGAATGTTAATGTTAGTGGGAGGGAAGAATGTTGATGTTAGTGGGAGTGAAGAATGTTAATGTTAGTGGGAGGGAAGAATGTTGATGTTAGTGGGAGTGAAGAATGTTAATGTTAGTGGGAGGGAAGAATGTTAATGTTAGTGGGAGGGAAGAATGTTGATGTTAGTGGGAGGGAAGAATGTTAATGTTAGTGGGAGGGAAGAATGTTGATGTTAGTGGGAGGGAAGAATGTTAATGTTAGTGGGAGAGAAGAATGATGTTAGTGGGAGGGAAGAATGATGTTAGTGGGAGGGAAGAATGTTAATATTAGTTTGAGGGAAGAATGTTAATGTTAGTGGGAGGGATGAATGTTGATGTTAGTGGGAGGGAAGAATGATGTTAGTGGTAGGGAAGAATGTTGATGTTAGTGGGAGGGAAGAATGTTTATGTTAGTGGGAGGGAAGAATGTTGATGTTAGTGGGAGGGAAGAATGTTGATGTTAGTGGGAGGGAAGAATGTTGATGTTAGTGGGAGGGAAGAATGTTGATGTTAGTGGGAGGGAATAATGTTAATGTTAGTGGGATGGAAGAATGTTGATGTTAGTGGGAGGGAAGAATGATGTTAGTGGGAGGGAAGAATGTTAATGTTAGTGGGAGGGAAGAATGTTGATGTTAGTGGTAGGGAAGAATGTTGATGTTAGTGGTAGGGAAGAATGTTGATGTTAGTGGGATGGAAGAATGTTGATGTTAGTGGGAGGGAAGAATGTTGATGTTAGTGGGAGGGAAGCATGTTGATGTTAGTGGGAGGGAAGAATGATGTTAGTGGGAGGGAAGAATGTTAATGTTAGTGGGAGGGAAGAATGTTGATGTTAGTGGGAGGGAAGAATGTTAATGTTAGTGGGAGGGATAAATGATGTTAGTGGGAGGGAAGAATGTTGATGTTAGTGGGAGGGAAGAATGTTGATGTTAGTGGGAGGGAAGAATGTTGATGTTAGTGGGAGTGAAGAATGTTAATGTTAGTGGGAGGGAAGAATGTTGATGTTAGTGGGAGGGAAGAATGATTTAGTAGTAATAATAATAATAATAAGAAGAAGAAGAAACAGTTCGAAGAAGAAAGAGGAGTTAAGAGAAGAAGAAAAGGAATAAGAGAAGTTTGTGTTTACATGTGAGAGTGTCAGGGAAGAACACTAGTGCCACATGGAGCGCACTGGCACCTGGTGCCAAGCATGTGCCTTCAGGTAGACTCCTGCCCTCCCCCCTGCACCGGGATGGGGAGGGCAGGGGAGGGAAGGTGTGGGGGGAGGGGAGGAGACGTGGAGCGTAGCCCAAATGTTTTAGGTACGTTGTGCTAAATATGTGTGTGTGTGTTGCTTCTGCTATTATACATATATATATATATATATATATATATATATATATATATATATATATATATATATATATATATATATATATATATATATATATATATATATATATATATATTATGATAATTTTAATAATAATATTGGAAATAATGATTATTACCATGTTTTCGTTTTTATGCTTACCATGATTACTGTTTCTGTCATCTGTTACTGTGTTGCTGTCATCTGTTACTGTGTTTTTGTCATCTGTTATTCTGTTGCTGTCATCTGTTACTGTGTTGCTGTCATCTGTTACTGTGTTGCTGTCATCTGTTACTGTGTTGCTGTTATCTGTTACTCTGTTTCTGTCATCCAGGTTCTTCTTAAATTCAACTCTTTGATCTGAAATATTTGCCCACCAGCCTATTCTGAAGGGTAGCCAAGGTTATAATAACTGCGATAACTCTACTAACCCGGGTAGCCAAGGTTATAATAACTGCGATAACTCTACTAACCCGGGTAGCCAAGGTTATAATAACTGCGATAACTCTACTAACCCGGGTAGCCAAGGTTATAATAACTGCGATAACTCTACTAACCCGGTAGCAAGGTTATAATAACTGCGATAACTCTACTAACCCGGGTAGCCAAGGTTATAATAACTGCGATAACTCTACTAACCCGGGTAGCCAAGGTTATAATAACTGCGATAACTCTACTAACCCGGGTAGCCAAGGTTATAATAACTGCGATAACTCTACTAACCCATGGTGTACAAGGCCCATTCTAGTCCAACCCTTCTCGGTTTTATATCTGTCCTGACCTACGTTTAAAAACTGCCTAGTATTTTAGCTTCCATGACTCCCTACTTGGTAAGTTGTTGACCTCTGCGACCCATCACCTTGCTGCTCCCTCCTGACTCACCTGCTCCACCTTGACCTCTGCGACCCATCACCTTGCTGCTTCCTCCTGACTCACCTGCTCCACCTTGACCTCTGCGACCCATCACCTTGCTGCTTCCTCCTGACTCACCTGCTCCACCTTGACCTCTGCGACCCATCACCTTGCTGCTCCCTCCTGACTCACCTGCTCCACCTTGACCTCTGCGACCCATCACCTTGCTGCTTCCTCCTGACTCACCTGCTCCACCTTGACCTCTGCGACCCATCACCTTGCTGCTCCCTCCTGACTCACCTGCTCCACTTTGACTCATTGATTTGGAGTTCTTTCTTGGAGGGCAGTTCCCAGTGCCCTGTTTGAATCTCCTTTGTTTCTGTCTTCAGTATCTTCCACCTGCACGTACACTTGTGTCCTGTCTGACCCCCACGTACACTTGTGTCCTGTCTGACCCCCACGTACACTTGTGTCCTGTCTGACCCCACGTACACTTGTGTCCTGTCTGACCCCACGTACACTTGTGTCCTGTCTGCCCCCCACGTACACTTGTGTCCTGTCTGCCCCCACGTACACTTGTGTCCTGTCTGCCCCCACGTACACTTGTGTCCTGTCTGCCCCCACGTACACTTGTGTCCTGTCTGCCCCCACGTACACTTGTGTCCTGTCTGCCCCCACGTACACTTGTGTCCTGTCTGCCCCCACGTACACTTGTGTCCTGTCTGCCCCCACGTACACTTGTGTCCTGTCTGCCCCCACGTACACTTGTGTCCTGTCTGCCCCCACGTACACTTGTGTCCTGTCTGCCCCCACGTACACTTGTGTCCTGTCTGCCCCCACGTACACTTGTGTCCTGTCTGCCCCCACGTACACTTGTGTCCTGTCTGACCCCACGTACACTTGTGTCCTGTCTGACCCCCACGTACACTTGTGTCCTGTCTGCCCCCACGTACACTTGTGTCCTGTCTGCCCCCACGTACACTTGTGTCCTGTCTGCCCCCACGTACACTTGTGTCCTGTCTGCCCCCACGTACACTTGTGTCCTGTCTGCCCCCCACGTACACTTGTGTCCTGTCTGCCCCCACGTACACTTGTGTCCTGTCTGCCCCCACGTACACTTGTGTCCTGTCTGCCCCCACGTACACTTGTGTCCTGTCTGCCCCCACGTACACTTGTGTCCTGTCTGCCCCCACGTACACTTGTGTCCTGTCTGCCCCCACGTACACTTGTGTCCTGTCTGCCCCCACGTACACTTGTGTCCTGTCTGCCCCCACGTACACTTGTGTCCTGTCTGCCCCCACGTACACTTGTGTCCTGTCTGCCCCCACGTACACTTGTGTCCTGTCTGCCCCCACGTACACTTGTGTCCTGTCTGCCCCCACGTACACTTGTGTCCTGTCTGCCCCCACGTACACTTGTGTCCTGTCTGCCCCCACGTACACTTGTGTCCTGTCTGCCCCCACGTACACTTGTGTCCTGTCTGCCCCCCACGTACACTTGTGTCCTGTCTGCCCCCACGTACACTTGTGTCCTGTCTGCCCCCACGTACACTTGTGTCCTGTCTGCCCCCACGTACACTTGTGTCCTGTCTGCCCCCACGTACACTTGTGTCCTGTCTGCCCCCACGTACACTTGTGTCCTGTCTGCCCCCACGTACACTTGTGTCCTGTCTGCCCCCACGTACACTTGTGTCCTGTCTGCCCCCACGTACACTTGTGTCCTGTCTGCCCCCACGTACACTTGTGTCCTGTCTGCCCCCACGTACACTTGTGTCCTGTCTGCCCCCACGTACACTTGTGTCCTGTCTGCCCCCACGTACACTTGTGTCCTGTCTGCCCCCACGTACACTTGTGTCCTGTCTGCCCCCACGTACACTTGTGTCCTGTCTGCCCCCACGTACACTTGTGTCCTGTCTGCCCCCACGTACACTTGTGTCCTGTCTGCCCCCACGTACACTTGTGTCCTGTCTGCCCCCACGTACACTTGTGTCCTGTCTGCCCCCACGTACACTTGTGTCCTGTCTGCCCCCACGTACACTTGTGTCCTGTCTGCCCCCACGTACACTTGTGTCCTGTCTGCCCCCACGTACACTTGTGTCCTGTCTGCCCCCACGTACACTTGTGTCCTGTCTGCCCCCACGTACACTTGTGTCCTGTCTGCCCCCCACGTACACTTGTGTCCTGTCTGCCCCCCACGTACACTTGTGTCCTGTCTGCCCCCACGTACACTTGTGTCCTGTCTGCCCCCACGTACACTTGTGTCCTGTCTGCCCCCACGTACACTTGTGTCCTGTCTGCCCCCACGTACACTTGTGTCCTGTCTGCCCCCACGTACACTTGTGTCCTGTCTGCCCCCACGTACACTTGTGTCCTGTCTGCCCCCACGTACACTTGTGTCCTGTCTGCCCCCACGTACACTTGTGTCCTGTCTGCCCCCACGTACACTTGTGTCCTGTCTGCCCCCACGTACACTTGTGTCCTGTCTGCCCCCACGTACACTTGTGTCCTGTCTGCCCCCAGGTACACTTGTGTCCTGTCTGCCCCCACGTACACTTGTGTCCTGTCTGCCCCCCACGCTGCCTCTTACAAGAGTCTGTCCAGGCTCACGGATCTCTCTCTCTCTCTCTCTCTCTGCTGTCAGAAGAGGTTTCTTATGCAGTGTATTAATTTTGTCATTCTTCTCTGCATGTTCTTCATGTTTCCTCTTATTACTCTTTGTTTCTGTCACTCGTTGCTTCTTGTCTTTCCTCTTGTTACTCTTTCTTACATATGTTGTCTCTTATGTCACTCTCGCCCTCATTAATCTTTCTCTTTAAAAAACACAAATAAATTTCTTAAAAATATGAGTGTAAATTTAGCAGGAGTTCATTGGAACAAGAGCCAAGATGGTTATTCTCACTGGTTACTGTATTCAAGTTTGTTTGGTGAAGATAACTGCGGAATTATCTGATTGTTGGTGAAGATAACTGCGGAATTATCTGATTGGTGTTGAAGATAACTGCTGATTTATCTGATGGTGAAGATAACTGCTGAGTTATCTGATGGTTGGTGAAGATAACTGCTGAGTTATCTGATGGATCATAATAATGCTTTGTTTCTGTGATCATGCAGATAATGTAGATACATAGGTAGATAGATACATGAGTAGGTAGATACAAAGATAGATACATGGGTAGATAGATACACGAGTAGGTAGATACATGGGTAGATAGATATGAGTAGGTAGATACATGGATAGATAGATACATGGGTAGGCAGATGCATGGGTAGACAGATACATAGGTAGATAGATATTTGTGTATAATAGTAGGCACCAAAGAAAGTCATTAATTATACAATGTATTTTGGGCAAGTAATGATAAGACTAAGAAAGCAGTTAACCAGACCCAGCATGGTATAGTGAGCACTGTCGTACCTTCAACAAGTAAGGTACGTAGCAGCTGATGACAACAGTGGTCAGTTAGTATTTAAACCGCTTCAGTGACCTTTAGTTTTATGGCGTGATTCAATATAGTGAAATTACAGTTACTGAAATCACAATACAAATACAATGGGACAGTATGTGACCAATTATATATGAGAGTTGAAATAAGACTGGAAGAAGAACACGGATGTCAGTGGAGCCTTGTTGGACTGGTGGCACAGCCAGTGGCCCCCCAGAACCACAACTACCGATGCCAATAACAAAATCCCCGCAACAAACACAAAATACAACCTCGTTTATATTTGCTAATATACATGGCCTTAAACCATCCATCAACAACAAAATACCTGTTATCACTTGACTTATAGAGGAGTCAAATGCGATGTTTACAGCCTTCACAGAGACCCACACAAAAGATCACTTTGACAACGAAATATGGATAAATGGGTACAACCTTTTTAGATGCGACAGAAAGAACAGGGGGGGGGGGGCTGGCTTGTACCATGTCAAAGAGTCGCTCATCTTCACGGAGATGCTGAACACCACAAATGACAAATGATGTAGTTGAAGTTCTAACAATAAAAATCGAGAACCAAAACTTAGTCACCGTGGTTGTATATAAACCACCAGATGCAACCTACCAACAGTTCAAGGAACACCAGCTGAAAATTGATTACTGTCTGGAAAACCTTCCTACTCCGTCCCAGACATCTTACTGCTTACTGATTTCAACCTAAGACATACACAATGGAAGAATGTAGCAAATAATGTTATAGCAGAAACAATCCCTGGAGGCAGCGCAGATGAAAGGTCACACACACATGAGCTACTAAATCTCTGTGATAAACACATCCTAAGTCAGCAGATAGTGGAGCCAACAAGACTGGAAAACACACTTGACCTTATCTTCACAAATAATGAAGACCTGGTAAGAAACATAACAATATCAAAAACAACTAATTCCGATCACAATCTGATCGAAGTTCAGACTTACATGAACAGGCGTCGTCGTGATCAGCAAGGTGCACGTAGCTGTGAGGGTGTCTTCACCAAATACAACTTCAACAACAAGAACATCAACTGGGACCAGGTGAACCATGTCTTAAATGAAACATGTTGGGAAGATATCTTAAATAACACGGATCCAAACCAGTTCCTTAAAAGGATCAACTTCCTGGCAGCTGAAGTATGTTCGAGGCAGATTACCCTCAGAAAGAAGAAGAGAACAAGTAAACTGGAGAAAGACGTTCCCTCTACAGAAGACGACGAAGAATCACTGAGCTCCTCAAGAACGCAAGATTATCTGATACACGGAAGGCAGCGCTGACCAGGGAAGTGGAAAGTATCGAACTTACGTTAAAAGACTCTTACAGGATCCACGAGAAACAGGACGAGCTAAAAGCGATTAGTGATTTTGAAAGAAATTCGAAAAATTTCTTTTCATATGCCAAAAACAAGACAAATTCCAAGACAAGATGGAACTTACGTAGATGACAACAAATAAATGAATGAGATACTGAAATCCCAATACGACTCTGTGTTTAGTGAGTCACTAGTCACTCGAAAGATCGACAATCCAAATGATTTTTTTTCATGAATGAACCTCAAAACTCCATCAATGTTTGCCAGATTTCCGACATTACCCTAACTCCGATAGACTTTGAGAAAACCGTTGACAACATGCCCATGCACTCAGCCCCAGGCCCAGACTCGTGGAACTCTGTGTTCATTAAGAACTGCAAGAAACCCCTTTTGCAGTATACTTAGGGCATGGTTGACATGGGTGAAATTCCAGTCACTAAAAACAACTATAAACAAATAGCTTTAACGTCCCACATCATAAAAATCTTTGAAAGAGTTCTAAGAAGCACGATTGCAAACCACTTGGATTCCCAAAAACTGCACAATCCAGGGCAACATGGGTTCAGAGCAGGTCGCTCCTGTCTCTCACAACTACTGGACCACTATGATATGGTCTTGGATGCACTGGAAGACAAACAATGCAGATGTAATATACACAGACTTTTCAAAAGCCTTTGACAAGTGCGATCATGGTGTAATAGCACACAAAATGCGTGTTAAAGGAATAACTGGCACAAAGAGTAGTGGTAAACAGAGTTAAATCGGATGCCGCCATAGTGAAAAGCTCTGTTCCACAAGGCACAGTACTCGCCCCCATCCTGTTCCTCATCCTCTTATCAGACATAGACAGAGATGTAATCCACAGCACCGTGTCATCATTTGCAGATGATACTAGGATCTACATGAGACTGTCATCAATTGAGGACACGGTTAACCTCCAAGAAGATATAAACCAAATTTTCCGTTATGGAAAAATGGAGGAAATAATAACTAGAACTGAGTATACTACAAACTCTGATCATACAATAGAGCGGAAAAATAATGTGAGGGACCTGGGAGTGGTAATGTCCGAAGACCTCACCTTCAAGGACCACAACAATGCCACTATCACATCTGCGAGGAAACTGATAGGATGGATAATGAGAACATTCAAGACAAGAGATGCTTAGCCAATGATTATCCTTTTCAAATCACTTTGTTCTCTCTAGGCTAGAATACTGCTGTACATTAACATCCCCATTCAAGGCAGGTGAAATTGCAGATCTAGAGAATGTACAGAGAACCTTTACTGCACGTATAAGTTCCATCAAACACCTTAACTACTGGGAACGCCTGGAAGCACTAGACTTATACTCACTGGAGCGCAGGCGAGAGAGATATATCATAATCTACACTTGGAAATTCCTAGAAGGAATGGTCCCGAATCTGCGCACAGAAATCACTCCCTACGAAAGTTAGACTGGGCAGGTGATGCAAAATAACCCTAATGAAAAGTAGGGGCGCCATTGGTACACTAAGAGAAAACACAATAAGTGTCCGGGGCCGAAGACTGTTCAACAGCCTCCCACCATGCATAAGGGGAATTACCAATAGACCCCTGGTTGTCTTCAAGAGGGAGCTGGACAGATACCTAAAGTCAGTGCCAGATCAGCCGGGCTGTGGTTCGTACGTTGGACTACGTGCAGCCAGCAGTAACAGGCTGGTTGATCAGGCCCTGATCCACCGTGTGGCCTGGTGGTGGACCGGGCCGCGGGGGCGTTGATCCCTGGAATACCCTCCAGGTAGACTCCAGGTCGTTAACAGATGTTTGATTGGTGAAGATAACTGCTCAGTGAAGTTTAGAAAAACTTTTTACTTTCCTGTTACGTCATGGCGACAGTCTAGAAGACTGATCGTGATTGGTTTAGACAGTTCTTTGCTGGCCACTGACAGCTCGCGTTACAAGACCGCTGTAACACACAGGGTAAACAAAGCCTGGTTAAGACTACATTAAGTCCCAATAAACGCGTGTGAGGTCTTAATATACATTAACAATACAAGCTTCTTTAATGACCTTAATTGGGGAAACTAATGAACATCTACTTAATTCTAAATTATACATAATTAAGAAAAAATGAGAGTGCTTGAAGTGGCCTACAACGACTGGTAGATTTACTTTCGCAACGGATGATGTGTGCACAGGTGTGTGCCTTGCACGCACATACCTGCACACACACACCTGCACACACACACAAGGCCAGTACTGTTCCACTTCATGTATTTTCTTTTCCTAATCTTTCACTAAAGGGTTGTGACACACTTCCTTAGGAGGGAGGGATGTGGGGTGGGGGAGGGAGGGGAGAAGGGGTCTAGTGCCTTGCATTAAGTGACTGTGTGTTTATGTACCGGTTGATTTTTACTTACTGATTTGTGTTTGCGGGGGTTGAGTCATGGTTCCTGGCCCGGTCGGATGACCTTCAATGACCAGCAGTACAGAGTTCACTCATATTTTTTCTTGAAACTCACAGCTGTTGGACATATTGCAAACTTTTCCTACGGTACAAGTACACACATGAATACACACTTATTGTCTTCCACCACACTGTTGTCTTCCACCACTCTGTTGTCTTCCACCACACTGTTGTCTTCCACCACACTGTAGTCTTCCACCACACTGTTGTCTTCCACCACACTGTTGTCTTCCACCACACTCTTGTCTTCCTCATACCTTCCATGTGTTCACTTCCATCATACTGACACTAATGCTCTTCGTGTCCCATTGTCTCTTTTCTGCTTGTAGTTCCCATTTGTGTTCTCTCATTCTGTGTACTTCCACCTCACATACTCAGTCCCTATCAACTCTGTTAATATTTCTAAGCATTTTACATGTTGTGATTATATTTGCTCAGGTTCTCTTGTCTTCTAGTGATGTCAGCCCTGGAATTCTTACCTTCCTTCCCCACCCTTCGTAGCTCCTCGACTAATTTTGTAGCAAACCCCTGAACCTTCTGAGGTTTGCTTTTACGCTTGATGGCGCCCTGTATTGATCTGACGTATGTTGAGTACAGTGGTCTGAATGCCTCCTTGCTCAGAGTCCTGGAGGCTGTTGTGGTATCTTCCTGCTTGGCGTATGCTGTCACTGGTGTTCTCTTTACCTCTGCTTCACATCAAAGATTTGGTGTCATGTCTAAACCTTTGTTCTGCACTCTTTCTGATTTAGCGAGTTGTAGCCTACCTTTCAGGTAGGCTTTCCCTGGTCTACCTCTCAGGTGGTAGTTTTCCCTTGGTCTACCTCTCAGGTGGTAGTTTTCCCTTGGTCTACCTCTCAGGTGGTAGTTTTCCCTTGGTCTACCTCTCAGGTGGTAGTTTTCCCTTGGTCTACCTCTCAGGTGGTAGTTTTCCCTTGGTCTACCTCTCAGGTGGTAGTTTTCCCTTGGTCTACCTCTCAGGTGGTAGTTTTCCCTTGGTCTACCTCTCAGGTGGTAGTTTTCCCTTGGTCTACCTCTCAGGTGGTACTTGCGGATGTAGTGTATTTGTATATAATATAAATGCTCACGCAAACTGTGTGACGCACACACACACACACACACACACACACACACACACACAGTGTTTATTCAGGAGAGTGAAGGGAGGACCCATAATGAAAAATGGCAGAAAGAAAACCAGGAGATTGAAAACATCAAATAAATAGGCGAGGAGGATATAACTGAGATAGTAAATTTTCAGAGAATAGGAGAGTACTTGAAGGGTAGAAATTGGCCGGTCAAACTGGTTTTCAGGACAGAAGTGGTGCAGAACAGGATCCTGCAAGAGAAACCACAGCTGAAGGAATCATCATACAATAGGGTGTTCCAAGACTGCGACAGAACAAGAACAGAACGACAGCAGCTGAGGGAGAAGACACAGAAACGAAAGGGGGCTAGGAAGAGACAAGGACAGAGTCAGCAGAGGACAACCAGAGCCGGGCACAGCAACAAGCGCAAACACACACACAACCACCATCAGAACCCCACAGCCAAAAAATGCCATCCCAACACAAACCACAATCCACACTTACATCCCCGATCTCACAATATGCTGTAGAATCCCACATCACACTACCAGGCCCCCCGCCCCCACAGACCCCCCAGAACACAGTGTTGGAGAGGAAACTGAAAGTATGGTACACCAATGCTGATGGAATAACTAATAAGTGGGAGGAAAGAATCAAAGAGGCACAAAAGAATCAGAGAGGCAACACCGGACATCATAGCTCTCACCGAAACCAAGCTTACAGGAATGATAACAGATGCCATCTTTCCAACTGGATATCAGATCCTGAGGAAAGACAGAAGGAACAGAGGGGTTAGAGAAGTGGCACTGCTCATCAAAAAACAATGGAATTTTGACGAGCTGCAGAGAGGAGGGAGAGGAGAAGCAAGAGACTACATAATAGGAACACTTCAGTCTGGAGGTCCCAAGGTGGTAATTGCAGTGATGTGTAACCCACCACAGAACAGCAGGAGGCCAAGGCAAGAGTATGATGAGAGGAACAGAGCGATAATTGACACACTGGCTGAAGTGGTCAGAAGGACTCATGCGAGCAGGGCAAAGCTATTGATTGTAGGTGACTTCAGTCACAAAGAAATTGACTGGGAGAACCTGGAGCCACATGGGGGCCCAGAAACGTGGAGGGCTAAGATGACGGAGGTGGTACTGAAAAACCTCATGTACCAACATGTAAGGGACACTACCCGAGAGAGAGGAGAGGATGAACCAGCAAGACTAGACCTAGCATTCACCTTGAGCAGTGCAGATATTGAGGACATCACATATGAAAGACCCCTCGAGGCCAATGACCACGTGGTTACAAGTGGAGAGGGAACTACACAGGCATGAAGAATTTCCTGCACGAGGTTCAGTGGCAGGGAAGTCAGTAAATGAGATGATGGAATATGTGACAAAAATATGCAAGGAAGCTGAGGAGAGGTTTATACCCAAGGGTATCAGAAATAACGAGAAGGCCAGGATGAGCCCTTGGTTCACTCAAAGGTGTAGAGAGGTCAAAACCAAGTGTGCTAGAGAATGGAAGAAGTATAGAGGGCAAAGGACCCAGGAGAATAAGGAGAGCAGTTGTAGAGCCAGAAATGAATATGTACAGGTAAGAAGGGAGGCCCAACGACAATACGAAAACGACATAGCAGCGAAAGCCAAATCTGACCCGAAGCTGTTGTACAGCCACATCAGGAGGAAAACAACAATCAAGAACAAGTAATCAGGCTGAGGAAGGAAGGAGGAGAGATCACAAGAAACGACCGTGAAGTGTGTGAGGAACTCAACATGAGATTCAAAGAAGTGTTGGACACACTACATACAACCGAGGAAGAAGTGAAGAGGCTACTAAGTGAGCTAGATACCTCAAATGCGATGGGGCCGGATAACATCTCTCCATGGGTCCTGAGAGAGGGAGCAGAGGCGCTGTGTGTGCCACTAACAACAATCTTCAACACATCTATCGAAACAGGGCGACTACCTGAGGTATAGAAGACAGCAAATGAGTCCCAATTTTTAAAAAAGGAGACAGACACGAAGCACTAAACTACAGACCCGTGTGCAAAGTCATGGAGAAGATTATAAGAAGAGTGGTGGAGCACCTAGAAAGGAATGAACTTATCAACGACAACCAGCATGGGTGGGTAGATTGCATTTTCTTGGACTGTAAGAAGGCGTTTGACACAGTTCCACACAAAAGATTGGTGCATAAGCTGGAAGACGATGCAGGTATAACAGGGAAGGCACTGCAATGGATCAGGGAATACCTGTCGGGAAGACATCAGCGAGTCATGGTACGTGAAGAGGTGTCAGAGTGGGCGTCTGTGACGAGCGGGGTTCCACAGGGGTCAGTCCTAGGACCGGTGCTGTTTCTGATGTTTGTGAACGACATGACGGAAGGAATAGACTCCGAAGTGTCCCTGTTTGCAGATGATGTGAAGTTGATGAGAAGTATTCAATCTGACGAAGACCAGGCGGAACTACAAATGGATCTGGACAGGCTGTAAGCCTGGTCCGGAAACTGGCTCTTGGAGTTCAACCCCACCAAGTGCAAAGTCATGAAGATTGGGGAAGGGCAAAGAAGATCACAGACGGAGTACAGTCTATGGGACCCGAGACTACAAACCTCACTCAAGGAAAAGGATCTTGGGGCGAGTATAACACCGAGTACATCTGAGGCGCACATCAACCAAATAACTGCTGCAGCATACGGGCGCCTAGCAAACCTAAGAACAGCATTCCGACATCTCAATAAGGAATCGTTCAGGACCCTGTATACTGTGTACGTTAGGCCCATATTGGAGTATGCAGCACCAGTTTGGAACCCACACCTAGTCAACCATGTAAGAAAATTAGAGAAAGTGCTAAGGTTTGCAACAAGACTAGTCCGGTGCTAAGGGGGCATATCCTACGAGGAGAAGCTTAGGGAAATCCACCTGACGACACTGGAGGACAAGAGAGATAGGGGGGATATGATAACGACATATGAAATACTGAGAGAAATCGACAAGGTGGGCAGAGACAGGATGTTCCAGAGATGGGACACAGCAACAAAGGGTCATAGTTGAAAGTTGAAGACTCAGATGAATCACAGAGATGTTAGGAAGTATTTCTTCAGTCCCAGAGTTGTCAGGAAGTGGAATGGTCTGGGAAGTGATTTGAGGCAGGATCCATAAATAGCTTTACGAAGAGGTATGACAAAGCTCATGGAGCAGGAAGAGTGACCTAGTAGTGACCAGTGAAGAGGCGGGATCAGGAGCTGTGACTCGACCTCTGCAGCCAGAACTAGGTGGGTACAACTAGGTGAGCACACATAGCGCCCCCTAACAACAAGAACCATAAACCTGGCCCACAATACCTGCCCGAATTCCACGAGTTTTTAAACTGTTGAATTAGATGGTGGGGATGAATGTGTGTGAGTGTGGCACTGGGTCAGTAGGGCGGTGTTGTGAGTGCCAGGGTGCCACTCACCAGGGCACAGGGCAGAAGAGAAGGACCGAGCCAGGGAAAGTGTGTGTTGGCACTCCTGACAATTTCACGGCAAGATGGGGCATTTTGCTGGGGGGGCATTTTGCTGACTATAGTCAGCAGTAAGTAGCTACTCTATGGAGTGCTGACGTTAGGTATACATTGACTGATATACCTAGCTAATGCGGTACTTTCTTACTGAAGAAGTGGTCCCTTGGTGCTGGTGAAGGGTACTTAGAAAGTGGTACCTTCGTGCTGGTGAAGGGTACTTACTCAGGAAGTGGTACCTTGGTGCTGGTGAAGGGTACTTACTCAGGAAGTGGTACCTTGGTGCTGGTGAAGGGTACTTACTCAGGAAGTGGTACCTTGGTGCTGGAGAAGGGTACTTACTGTGGAAGGGGTACCTTGGTGCTGGTGAAGGGTACTTATTGAGGAAGTGGTACCTTGGTGCTGATGAAGGGTACTCATTGAGGAAGGGGTACCTTGGTGCTGGTTAAGGGTAATCATTGAGGAAGGGGTACCTTGGTGCTGGTGAAGGGTAATCATTGAGGAAGGGGTACCTTGGAGCTGGTGAAAGGTACTTACTGTAGGCTGACACTACTGTAGTCTACCAGCTCAGACTGACACTACTGTAGTCTACCAGCTCAGACTGACACTACTGTAGTCTACCAGCTCAGACTGACACTACTGTAGTCTACCAGCTCAGACTGACACTACTGTAGTCTACCAGCTCAGACTGACACTACTGTAGTCTACCAGCTCAGACTGACACTACTGTAGTCTACCAGATCAGACTGACACTACTGTAGTCTACCAGCTCAGGCTGACACTACTGTAGTCTACCAGCTCAGACTGACACTACTGTAGTTTACCAGATCAGACTGACACTACTGTAGTCTACCAGCTCAGACTGACACTACTGTAGTTTACCAGATCAGGCTGACACTACTGTAGTCTACCAGTTCAGACTGACACTATTGTAGTCTACCAGCTCAGGCTGACACTATTGTAGTCTACCAGCTCAGGCTGACACTACTGTAGTCTACCAGCTCAGACTGACACTACTGTAGTCTACCAGCTCAGACTGACACTACTGTAGTCTACCAGTTCAGACTGACACTATTGTAGTCTACCAGCTCAGGCTGACACTACTGTAGTCTACCAGTTCAGACTGACACTATTGTAGTCTACCAGCTCAGACTGACACTACTGTAGTCTACCAGCTCAGACTGACACTACTGTAGTCTACCAGCTCAGACTGACACTACTGTAGTCTACCAGCTCAGACTGACACTACTGTAGTCTACCAGCTCAGGCTGACACTACTGCAGTCTACCAGCTCAGACTGACACTACTGTAGTCTACCAGATCAGACTGACACTACTGTAGTCTACCAGCTCAGGCTGACACTACTGTAGTCTACCAGCTCAGACTGACACTACTGTAGTTTACCAGATCAGACTGACACTACTGTAGTCTACCAGCTCAGGCTGACACTATTGTAGTCTACCAGCTCAGGCTGACACTACTGTAGTCTACCAGCTCAGACTGACACTACTGTAGTCTACCAGCTCAGACTGACACTACTGTAGTCTACCAGTTCAGACTGACACTATTGTAGTCTACCAGCTCAGGCTGACACTACTGTAGTCTACCAGTTCAGACTGACACTATTGTAGTCTACCAGCTCAGACTGACACTACTGTAGTCTACCAGCTCAGACTGACACTACTGTAGTCTACCAGCTCAGACTGACACTACTGTAGTCTACCAGCTCAGACTGACACTACTGTAGTCTACCAGCTCAGGCTGACACTACTGCAGTCTACCAGCTCAGACTGACACTACTGTAGTCTACCAGATCAGACTGACACTACTGTAGTCTACCAGCTCAGGCTGACACTACTGTAGTCTACCAGCTCAGACTGACACTACTGTAGTTTACCAGATCAGACTGACACTACTGTAGTCTACCAGCTCAGGCTGACACTGCTGGTGTATTCAATTTTGTTTAAAAGATAGTCTCTCTCTCTCTCTTCCTCTTCTCCCTCTCTCTGGGTCTCTTCCTCTCTGGGTGGGTCTTAATCACTATACAACCTAAGTAATTATGTAGCTATGTTGACGTTTGTGTGTGTTTCTGCGCAACACTGGATCACTGACGTTTGCAACACTGGATCAATGACGTTTGCAGCACTGGATCAATGACGTTTGCAACACTGGATCAATGACGTTTTCAACACTGGATCAAAGGCGTCTGCAATACTGGATCAGTGACGTCTGCAATACTGGATCAGTGACGTCTGCAATACTGGATCAGTGACGTCTGCAATATTGGCTCATTGACGTCTGGAACACTGGATCAATGACATCTTCAACACTGTATCAGTGACGCCTGCAACACTGGATCAATAACGTCTGCAACACTGGATCAATGACGTCTGCAATACTGGATCAATGATGTCTGCAACACTGGATCAATGATGTCTGCAATACTGAATCAATGACGTCTCCAATACTGGATCAGTTGCACCTGCAACACTGGATCATTGACGCCTGCAACACTGGATCAGTGACACATGCAACACTGGATCAATAACGTCTGCA
This sequence comes from Cherax destructor, assembly GCA_009830355.1. NCBI lineage: Eukaryota > Metazoa > Arthropoda > Malacostraca > Decapoda > Parastacidae > Cherax > Cherax destructor. The sequence goes on from WNWK01000245.1 coordinate 352,765, forward strand.
ACACTAATAAAACATCTTAGTACTCCTCATTAGCTGACAGTCATAAGTCAATTGTCAAAAACATTCTCTGACAGTAGTTGTGGGTGTGAAGAATGTTCGACTCCCTGGCAGGTAGTTGGGTGGCGCTGCTGACGTCACTGAAGGAATTGACCAATTATGCACGCTCCTCGTAAGTCACTGGAAGAACTGACCTATCAGCTGCTTCTAGAGTACGTCGCTGATGATGAGCCAATCAGATATCGCGTCGTGCGTCACCGATGCCGTTGACCAGTCAGGAGAGGGTTTAGTTAACGTCACGGGTGTAGGCGACCAATCATGGACTGTTTAGTTGGCGTCACGGATGCAGTCGACCAATCATGGGCTGTTTAGTTGACGTCACAGATGCAGGCGACCAATCTTGGGGTGTTTCTGTGACGTCACAAATGCAATCGACCATCAGTGGGTGTTTACGTGACGTCACGAATACAGTCGACCAATCCTGGTGACTTAAACACACTCTTCATTGTAGTGAAGCAGTGAGATAGTGTTTGTGTGAGGTTAGTGATGCAGGAATGCAGCGAGCAGTGCTTCCTGGCATCTTCTTTGTGTACTACCATGATGGGGGTCAGGGTGTTGCATGATGGGGGGTCAGGTTGTTGCATGCTGGGGGTCAGGGTGTTGCATGATGGGAGTCAGGGTGTTGCATGATGGGGGTTAGGGTGTTGCACGATGGGGGGGCAGTGGTACTTTTTATTGTTACCCCTCTCACACCTCTCTCCCTTCATCCCCCTTTCCTTATCTCATCCCTTTTTCCTTTCTCTCGTCTCCTCCCTCCGTCACCCCTTCCCTCCTTTCCTCCCCTCCCTCCATCTCTTTCTCCTCCCTCCCTACCTTCCTTCCTACCTCCCTTCCTTCCTTCTACCTCCCTACCTTCCTACCTACCTCCCTTCCTACCTCTATTCTTACCTCCTTCTCTTCCTACCTTCCTTTCTACCTTCCTACCTCTCTCTCTTCCTACCTTCCTTCCTTTCTACCTCCCTTCCTTCCTTCCTTCCTTCCCTCACTCCAGCTCTTTCTCCTCCCTCCCTACCTTCCTTCCTACCTCCCTTCCTTCCTTCCTTCTACCTCCCTTCCTACCTCTATTCTTACCTCCTTCTCTTCCTACCTTCCTTTCTACCTTCCTACTTCCCTTCCTACCTCTCTCTCTTCCTACCTTCCTTCCTTTCTACCTTCCTACCTCCCTTCCTTCCTTCCTTCCCTCACTCCAGCTCTTTGCAATGTTATGTTTACATTATATCTATTACTGTTGGTTGCCTCTCCCCATGGCTCTTCCCTCGCTTATAACGCCACACAAACATGACTGAGGCTAGGGACAAAAACTGCTTTGTAGGGAAAAAAATGAAGTGTGTGGGAAAATCTTTGACTGGGGGGGGGGGAAATAAGAGCATGAGAAAATTTTAACTGGTTTAAACTTCTAAAAAAAATATTAAGTTCGTGGGAAAAATATAAATAGCGTGGGAAAAAGACTAAGGTCGTGGGAAAACGAACATGGTCGTGGAAAAACCATCGTGGTCGTGGGAAAAACCATCGTGGTCGTGGGAAAAACCATCGTGGTCGCGGGAAAAACCATCGTGGTCGTGGGAAAAAACATCGTGGTCGTGGGAAAAAACATCGTGGTCGTGGGAAAAACCATTGTGGTCGTGGGAAAAACCATCGTGGTCGTGGGAAAAACCATCGTGGTCGTGGGAAAGAAGTGAAATGCACTGAGAAAACAGGTTGTCTTGTGGAAACGGTGAGAAGGATAAGGAGAGAGAGAGAGAGAGAGAGAGAGAGAGAGAGAGAGAGAGAGAGAGAGAGAGAGAGAGAGAGAGAGAGAGATTAAAGGAGGTGTATAGTAGTGGAAAGGTGAGCTTTAAAGTGTTTCACCCTCACTGTTGCTCCAACCTCACTGGTGCTTCACCCTCACTGGTGCTCCAACCTCACTGGTGGTTCACCCTCACTGGTGGTTCATCCTCACTGGTGCTCCACCCTCACTGGTGCTCCACCCTCACTGGTGCTCCACCCTCACTGGTGCTCCACCCTCACTGGTGCTTCATCCTCACTGGTGCTTCACCCTCACTGGTGCTCCAACCTCACTGGTGCTCCATCCTCACTGGTAGTTCACCCTCACTGGTGCTCCATCCTCACTGGTGCTCCATCCTCACTGGTGCATCACCCACACTAGTGTTTCATCATTGGTGCTTCATTATTGGTGCTTCACCCTCACTGGTGCTTCATCACTGGTGCTTCACCCTCACTGGTGTTTCATCACTGGTGCTCCACCCTCACTGGTGCTTCACCCTCACTGGTGCTTCACCTCTCGCTGGGGCTTCACTGGTGCTCCGCTCTCACTGATGCTTCACCCTCACTGGTGCTTCACCTCTCGCTGGGGCTTCACTGGTGCTCCGCTCTCACTGGTGCTTCACAATCATTGGTGCTTCACTATCACTGAAGCTTCATCACTGGTGCTTCACCATCGTTGCTTCATTATCACTGGTGTTTCATTACTGGTGCTTAACTATCACTGGTGCTTCACCATCATTGGTGTTTCACTATTACTGGTGCTTCACCCTACATGGGCGAGGCATGAAATAAACAGCCTCACTGATTATCACACCACCACCACTACTGCCCCTGTCACCACCACCACTACTACTACTGCCCCTGTCACCACCACCACCACCACTACTGCCCTGTCACCACCACCACTACTACTACTGCCCCTGTCACCACCACCACTACTACTACTGCCCCTGTCACCACCACCACCACCACTACTACTACTGCCCTGTCACCACCACCACTACTACTACTGCCCCTGTCACCACCACCACCACCACTACTGCCCCTGTCACCACCACCACTACTACTACTGCCCCTGTCACCACCACCACTACTACTACTGCCCCTGTCACCACCACCACCACCACTACTACTACTGCCCCTGTCACCACCACCACTACTACTACTGCCCCTGTCACCACCACCACTACTACTACTGCCCCTGTCACCACTACTACTACTGCCCCTGTCACCACCACCACTACTACTACTGCCCCTGTCACCACCACCACTACTACTACTGCCCCTGTCACCACCACCACTACTACTACTGCCCCTGTCACCACTACTACTACTGCCCCTGTCACCACCACCACTACTACTACTGCCCCTGTCACCACCACCACTACTACTACTGCCCCTGTCACCACCACCACCACCACTACTACTGACCCTGTCACCACCACCACCACCACCACTACTACTACTGCCCCTGTCACCACCACCACTACTACTACTGCCCCTGTCACCACCACCACCACTACTACTGCCCCTGTCACCACCACCACTACTACTACTGCCCCTGTCACCACCACCACCACTACTACTGCCCCTGTCACCACCACCACTACTACTACTGCCCCTGTCACCACCACCACTACTACTACTGCCCCTGTCACCACCACCACCACCACTACTACTGCCCCTGTCACCACCACCACTACTACTACTGCCCCTGTCACCACCACCACCACTACTACTGCCCCTGTCACCACCACCACTACTACTACTGCCCATGTCACCACCACCACTACTACTACTGCCCCTGTCACCACCACCACCACCACTACTACTGCCCCTGTCACCACCACCACTACTACTACTGCCCCTGTCACCACCACCACCACTACTACTGCCCTGTCACCACCACCACTACTACTACTGCCCTGTCACCACCACCACTACTACTACTGCCCCTGTCACCACCACCACCACCACTACTACTGCCCCTGTCACCACCACCACTACTACTACTGCCCCTGTTACCACCACCACCACCACTACTACTGCCCCTGTCACCACCACCACCACCACCACCACTACTGCCCCTGTCACCACCACCACTACTACTGCCCTGTCACCACCACCACCACCACTACTACTGCCCCTGTCACCACCACCACTACTACTACTGCCCCTGTCACCACCACCACTACTACTACTGCCCCTGTCACCACCACCACTACTACTACTGCCCCTGTCACCACCACCACCACTACTACTACTGCCCCTGTCACCACCACCACTACTACTACTGCCCTGTCACCACCACCACCACTACTACTACTGCCCTGTCACCACCACCACTACTACTACTACTGCCCTGTCACCACCACCACTACTGCCCCTGTCACCACCACCACTACTACTACTGCCCCTGTCACCACCACCACCACTACTACTACTGCCCTGTCACCACCACCACTACTACTACTGCCCTGTCACCACCACCATTACTACTACTGCCCTGTCACCACCACCACCACTACTACTGCCCTGTCACCACCACCACTACTACTACTGCCCTGTCACCACCACCACTACTACTACTGCCCTCACCACCACCACCACTACTACTGCCCTGTCACCACCACCACTACTACTACTGTCCTGTCACCACCACCACTACTACTACTGCCCTGTCACCACCACCACCACTACTACTACTGCCCTGCACCACCACCACCACTACTACTGCCCTGTCACCACCACCACTACTACTACTGCCCTTCACCACCACCACCACTACTACTACTGCCCCTGGCACCACCACCACCACTACTACTACTGCCCCTGTCACCACCACCACTACTACTACTGCCCCTGCCACCACCACCACCACCACCATCACCACCACCACTACTACTACCACCATT
>WNWK01000245.1:360000-410000 GCA_009830355.1 Cherax destructor
TCCTGTTGATATCTACACTCCTCCTGTTGATATCTACACTCCTCCTGTTGATATCTACACTCCTCCTGTTGATATCTACACTCCTCCTGTTGATATCTACACTCCTCCTGTTCATATCTTCACTCCTCCTGTTGATATCTACACTCCTCCTGTTGATATCTACACTCCTCCTGTTCATATCTTCACTCCTCCTGTTGATATCTACACTCCTACTGTTGATATATACACTCCTACTGTTGATATCTACACTCTTACTGTTGATATCTGCACTCTTACTGTTAATATCTGCACTCTTACTGTTGATATCTGCACTCTTACTGTTGATATCTGCACTCTTACTGTTGATATCTACACTCTTACTGTTGATATCTACACTCATACTGTTGATATCTGCACTCTTACTGTTGATATCTGCACTCTTACTGTTGATATCTGCACTCTTACTGTTGATATCTACACTCATACTGTTGATATATACACTCCTACTGTTGATATCTACACTCCTCCTGTTGATATCTACACTCCTCCTGTTGATATCTACACTCCTCCTGTTCATATCTACACTCTTACTGTTGATATCTGCACTCTTACTGTTGATATCTGCACTCTTACTGTTGATATCTACACTCCTACTGTTGATATCTACACTCCTACTGTTGATATCTGCACTCTTACTGTTGATATCTGCACTCTTACTGTTGATATCTACACTCCTACTGTTGATATATACACTCCTACTGTTGATATCTACACTCTTACTGTTGATATCTACACTCCTACTGTTGATATCTGCACTCTTACTGTTGATATCTACACTCCTACTGTTGATATCTACACTCTTACTGTTGATATCTACACTCCTACTTTTGATATCTACACTCTTACTGTTGATATCTACACTCCTACTGTTGATATCTACACTCTTACTGTTGATATCTACACTCCTACTGTTGATATCTACACTCCTACTGTTGATATCTACACTCTTACTGTTGGTGACAGTGCTGGCTGGCAGTGACTTGGACTTTATTTGACGGATAATTTCTGCAAGTTGTTTACTGACCTTACTTGAAGAAGACAAGATGCAACACAGAAAGATGAAGAGGAAGACAAGGTGCAACACAGAAAGATGAAGAGGAAGACAAGGTACAACACAGAAAGATGAAGAGGAAGACAAGGTGCAACACAGAAAGATGAGGAAGACAAGGTGCAACACAGAAAGATGAGGAGGAAGACAAGGTGGAACACAGAAAGATGAAGAGGAAGACAAGGTGCAACACAGAAAGATGAGGAGGAAGACAAGGTGCAACACAGAAAGATGAAGAGGAAGACAAGGTGCAACACAGAAAGATGAGGAAGACAAGGTGGAACACAGAAAGATGAAGAGGAAGAAGACAAGGTGGAACACAGAAAGATGAAGAGGAAGACAAGGTGCAACACAGAAAGATGAGGAGGAAGACAAGGTGCAACACAGAAAGATGAAGAGCTTCACAAGGTGCAACACAGAAAGATGAAGAGGAAGACAAGGTGCAACACAGAAAGATGAAGAGGAAGACAAGGTGCAACACAGATGAAGAGGAAGACAAGGTGCAACACAGAAAGATGAAGAGGAAGACAAGGTGCAACACAGAAAGATGAAGAGGAAGACAAGGTGCAACACAGAAAGATGAAGAGGAAGACAAGGTGCAACACAGAAAGATGAGGAGGAAGACAAGGTGCAACACAGAAAGATGAAGAGGAAGACAAGGTGCAACACAGAAAGATGAGGAGGAAGACAAGGTGCAACACAGAAAGATGAAGAGGAAGACAAGGTGCAACACAGAAAGATGAAGAGGAAGACAAGGTGCAACACAGAAAGATGAAGAGGAAGACAAGGTGCAACACAGAAAGATGAAGAGGAAGACAAGATACAACACAGAAAGATGAAGAGGAAGACAAGGTGCAACACAGAAAGATGAGGAGGAAGACAAGGTGCAACACAGAAAGATGAAGAGGAAGACAAGGTGCAACACAGAAAGATGAAGAGGAAGACAAGGTGCAACACAGAAAGATGAAGAGGAAGACAAGGTGCAACACAGAAAGATGAAGAGGAAGACAAGGTGCAACACAGAAAGATGAAGAGGAAGACAAGGTGCAACACAGAAAGATGAAGAGGAAGACAAGGTGCAACACAGAAAGATGAGGAGGAAGACAAGGTGCAACACAGAAAGATGAAGAGGAAGACAAGGTGCAACACAGAAAGATGAGGAGGAAGACAAGGTGCAACACAGAAAGATGAAGAGGAAGACAAGGTGCAACACAGAAAGATGAAGAGGAAGACAAGGTGCAACACAGAAAGATGAAGAGGAAGACAAGGTGCAACACAGAAAGATGAGGAGGAAGACAAGGTGCAACACAGAAAGATGAAGAGGAAGACAAGGTGCAACACAGAAAGATGAGGAGGAAGACAAGGTACAACACAGAAAGATGAGGAGGAAGACAAGGTGCAACACAGAAAGATGAAGAGGAAGACAAGGTGCAACACAGAAAGATGAAGAGGAAGACAAGGTGCAACACAGAAAGATGAGGAGGAAGACAAGGTACAACACAGAAAGATCAAGAGGAAGACAAGGTGCAACACAGAAAGATGAGGAGGAAGACAAGGTGCAACACAGAAAGATGAAGAGGAAGACAAGGTGCAACATAGAAAGATGAAGAGGAAGACAAGGTGCAACACAGAAAGACGAGGAGGAAGAAGAACAGTGAAAGAAGAGAGTAAGAACAAAGGATGAGGAAGAGTAAGATTAAAGAAGGATAGAAAAGAAGAGAAGACGATATGAGAAAAGGGGTTAAGAAGGATAACAAGAGGCAGGTGGACAATTGTCAGTGATGAGTGAGGAGCCAATATGAAAGGTGGGAGAGGTGGGTAGGAGTGAAGTGTGGGTGGGAGGAAAGAAGTGGGTGGGAGAGAGTGAAGTGTAGATGGGAGGGAGGGAGATGTGGTTGGGATGGTGGTAGTGGAGAAGGATTCAGCAGGAAGTAGGAAGTGGATGAGTAATTACCGTGGGAGGGAGGGAGGGGTGAGGTAGTATATCCCATCTGTGCCTCCTGGTGTACTGGGAGGGAAGAAGAGGTGGGAAGGAGAGGAGGGAAGAGGGAATAAGGACTGGAGATGGATAGAGAGGAAGCAGGTGTTGTGGAGGAGGAGAGGAAGGAGGGTACCTGGAGAGGGTTTCGGGGGTCAATGCCCCCTCGGCTCGGTCTGAGACCAGGCCTCATGGTGTATCAGGGTCTGATCAACCAGGCTGTTACTGCTGGCCAGGGGAGGTGTAGAGGAGAGAGGATGGAGGGTAGGGGAGGTGTAGAGTATATGTACAAGGTATATGTACAAGGTATATGTACAAGGTATATGTACAAGGTATACAGTCATAGCTGACATCAGTGACATACTACTATATAGAAAGCCACTTGTTATGCTGAGCATTTCCCGCAAATTAGGTCAATTTTGTCCCAGGATGCGACCCACACCAGTCCACTAACGTCCAGGTACCTATTTTACTGCTAGGTGAACATGGATAGCAGGTGTCTTAAGGAAACACGTCCTAATGTTTCCCGCCGTATCAGGGATCAACCCCCGGACCTCAGTTTGTGAGCTGAGTGCGCTAGCAATCGAGGTACTGGATACAAAGGAAGGGGTGGGTGGTTAGGGGGTTATAAAGGGGAGGAGGTAAGGGGAGGCGTGCCGGAAATACTTTTTTTTTTTAAGTGTGTGGGTGATGGGTGTGGGAGGAGTGTTGAGGACGGGGGTGTAACACTGCTGGCTGGGTGGGTGTAGAAACAATATGTGGGAGGAGGAAGACGGGTGGGAGTGGGGGATGAGCGGGAGAGTGATATGTGGGAGAGGAAGGGGTGGGTGGGGGGATGGGTGGAGGAATGAAGGGAAAGTAGGTCATAGGGGTAATGAGAGATAATGAGGGGAGAGGGGGGGAGGGATCTCCAGGTGGGTGGAGGAGGCCATTAATGGAGTGGGGAAAACACAAGGGAGGCATGATAGAAATAGGAGAGTCAGTGGAGGGTAAACAGTGGAGCAGAGTCAGCAGAGTGAAGCATTTTGAAACATTAACTGAGGGAGTGGAAGGATAGGTACAACAAATCATTACTTACATAATAAGTAGAGACAGAGAGAGAGAGAGAATAAAGAGAGGAGTTTTTGACTGTGTGTGTGTGTGTGTGTATGTGTGTGTGTGTGTGTATCTCCTTACAAATTTCTCCATTACTTACTCAAGTATGAATGTTAGTTTATTGCTTCCTATCTATCCCTCTTCTATATAGATACTATATAATCTATACAGAAACTATATCAGCTAAATATTCCAGCTATCCAGTGATTGTTTCAGCTCCAGTGACAGTGTTGATGATCCTCAGTGTAGGTTCATACAGTGTTTCAGCTCCAGTGACAGTGTTGATGATCTTCAGTGTATGTTCATACAGTGTTTCAGCTACAGTGACTGTGTTGATGATCCTCAGTGTAGGTTCATACAGTGTTTCAGCTCCAGTGACTGTGTTGATGATCCTCAGTGTAGGTTCATACAGTGTTTCAGCTCCAGTGACAGTGTTGATGATCTTCAGTGTAGGTTCATACAGTGTTTCAGCTCCAGTGACTGTGTTGATGATCCTCAGTGTAGGTTCATACAGTGTTTCAGCTACAGTGACTGTGTTGATGATCCTCAGTGTAGGTTCATACAGTGTTTCAGCTCCAGTGACTGTGTTGATGATCTTCAGTGTAGGTTCATACAGTGTTTCAGCTCTAGTGACTGTGTTGATGATCCTCAGTGTAGGTTCATACAGTGTTTCAGCTCCAGTGACAGTGTTGATGATCCTCAGTGTAGGTTCATACAGTGTTTCAGCTCCAGTGACTGTGTTGATGATCTTCAGTGTAGGTTCATACAGTGTTTCAGCTCCAGTGACTGTGTTGATGATCCTCAGTGTAGGTTCATACAGTGTTTCAGCTCCAGTGACAGTGTTGATGATCCTCAGTGTAGGTTCATACAGTGTTTCAGCTCCAGTGACAGTGTTGATGATCCTCAGTGTAGGTTCATACAGTGTTTCAGCTCCAGTGACTGTGTTGATGATCCTCAGTGTAGGTTCATACAGTGTTTCAGCTCCAGTGACTGTGTTGATGATCCTCAGTGTAGGTTCATACAGTGTTTCAGCTCCAGTGACAGTGTTGATGATCCTCAGTGTAGGTTCATACAGTGTTTCAGCTCCAGTGACTGTGTTGATGATCTTCAGTGTAGGTTCATACAGTGTTTCAGCTCCAGTGACAGTGTTGATGATCCTCAGTGTAGGTTCATACAGTGTTTCAGCTCCAGTGACTGTGTTGATGATCCTCAGTGTAGGTTCATACAGTATTTCAGCTCCAGTGACAGTGTTGATGATCCTCAGTGTAGGTTCATACAGTGTTTCAGCTCCAGTGACTGTGTTGATGATCCTCAGTGTAGGTTCATACAGTGTTTCAGCTCCAGTGACAGTGTTGATGATCCTCAGTGTAGGTTCATACAGTGTTTCAGCTCCAGTGACTGTGTTGATGATCCTCAGTGTAGGTTCATACAGTGTTTCAGCTCCAGTGACAGTGTTGATGATCTTCAGTGTAGGTTCATACAGTGTTTCAGCTCCAGTGACAGTGTTGATGATCTTCAGTGTAGGTTCATACAGTGTTTCAGCTCCAGTGACAGTGTTGATGATCCTCAGTGTAGGTTCATACAGTGTTTCAGGTACTTCCCTCAGTCTTCATGGGGATGTGTTGCCAGAGGTCTCGTGACTTCTTTTATCAAGCTACTTACATAGCCATCAGTTGTCTTCTGTGTTCCTCCCTCCCTCCTTCCTTCCTTCAGTGTTCCTCCTCCGTTCCTTCAGTGTTCCTCCTTCCTTCAGTGTTATCACGCAGTTATACACCTGACACGTGGTCACTGGTAATCATTTTTCAAATTCTCTCTCTGTATTAATGGTCGTCCTCGCCTCTTCTTTATTTAGCTCCTTTATTTTGTCTTCTGTGCCCTGTATGTCTTCCATGCGCTTTTTTTCCTTGCGTTATTCTTCTACAGCAGAGATTGAATCTCGTTTGTGTGTGTACTCACCTATTTGTGGTTGCATGGGTCGATTCACAGCTCCTGGCCCCGCCTCTTCGCTGGTCGCTACTAGGTCACTCTCCCTCTGCCCCATGTGCTTAGCGTTGTGTGTGTGTGTGCGTATGCGTGTGTATGCGTGTGCGTGCGTGCGTGCGTGTGCCTGTCATGCCGCGGGCTGAACGAATCATTGTGGGAAGTGTTCGCTCGCGCCGCACTTCCCGTTGCTTGCGGCTGTGTGTCGCAAGTACCAGGGTGCGGCGCCCCGTGAACGAAACTCAACGAGACGTAGACGATGAATCGTGGCACATCAGCGCCTCTCTTCCCCCCTTCACCCTCCCCACCCCACCACCCCTGTCTTCCCCCACTCCCCCCCACACCTGGAAGACCTTGGGCTGGTTCATTCACTCTCCTCTTCGTCTGTTACGTACAAAGGAGTAGAGCCGTCCGTTAGCGCGGCTGCGGCGCCCCAGCGCTGGCCTGCGGCCACTCACAACGCCCACGGCACGCCGCACCGCCCTTGTGATTGGCTGGTAGCGACAGGTGCACACCGGCAAGGGCGGACGCTCCTCTCTTGTGTAATTATTCACCTATAAAAGAGTAGGTAACCAGGTAGTGAGGTGACCAGGAGTAGGTGGCGGGGTTTCTGCTCCGTGGTGTGGGTGTGTGTTGGGTGGGGGTGGGGGTGGTGGGGTGTGTTGGGTGTGGGTGGTGGGTGTGTATATGTTGGGTGGCGGCGGTGTGTGTTGGGTGGGGACGATACTTAGCTCCTGGTCCCGCCTCCTAGACCACCTTGATCTGCATCACTGATTTCTGTCCTCTCGGGGTCTTGTCATATCTACTCTTGAAACTGTGTATTGAGTTTGCCTCCAGCACTGCCTCGTCCAAGTCATTCCACTATCAAGCAGCCTGAGACTAAAGAAATACTTCCTAACATCACTATGATTTATCTGCGTCTTCAGGTTGTACCTGTGTCATGGAGCCTGGTCACGAGCCTGGTCACGAGCCTGGCCACGAGCCTGGCCACGAGCCTGGCCACGAGCCTGGTCACGAGCCTGGTCACGAGCCTGGTCACGAGCCTGGTCACGAGCCTGGTCACGAGCCTGGTCACGAGCCTGGTCACGAGCCTGGTCACGAGCCTGGTCACGAGCCTGGTCACGAGCCTGGTCACGAGCCTGGTCACGAGCCTGGTCACGAGTCTGGCCACGAGCCTGGTCACGAGCCTGGTCACGAGCCTGGTCACGAGCCTGGTCACGAGCCTGGCCACGAGCCTGGTCACGAGCCTGGTCACGAGCCTGGTCACGAGCCTGGTCACGAGCCTGGTCACGAGCCTGGCCACGAGCCTGGCCACGAGCCTGGTCACGAGCCTGGTCACGAGCCTGGCCACGAGCCTGGCCACGAGCCTGGTCACGAGCCTGGTCACGAGCCTGGTCACGAGCCTGGTCACGAGCCTGGCCACGAGCCTGGTCACGAGCCTGGTCACGAGCCTGGTCACGAGCCTGGTCACGAGCCTGGTCACGAGCCTGGTCACGAGCCTGGCCACGAGCCTGGTCACGAGCCTGGTCACGAGCCTGGTCACGAGCCTGGTCACGAGCCTGGTCACGAGCCTGGTCACGAGCCTGGTCACGAGCCTGGTCACGAGCCTGGTCACGAGCCTGGTCACGAGCCTGGTCACGAGCCTGGCCACGAGCCTGGTCACGAGCCTGGTCACGAGCCTGGTCACGAGCCTGGTCACGAGCCTGGTCACGAGCCTGGTCACGAGCCTGGCCACGAGCCTGGTCACGAGCCTGGTCACGAGCCTGGTCACGAGCCTGGTCACGAGCCTGGTCACGAGCCTGGTCAAGTAGTTGTTGCTACGAGTTCTCTCCTCTCACATAACCTCTGTATTAACCTGTGTGATAACCTCTGTGTTAACCTGTGTGATAACCTCTGTGTTAACCTGTGTGATAACTTGTGTGGTCGTGAGCAATGGTTTATGTCGCTGATTATGTCAGATGTTAGAGTGAGAAAGAGAAGTGGGGAAGGGGGGAGCAGCGTGCCTTGGGGAGCAGCGTGCCTTGGGGAGCAGCGTGCCTTGGGGAGCAGCGTGCCTTGGGGAGCAGCGTGCCTTGGGGAGCACAACTCTTGAGTGTAAGAGCCCATAACTTCACTCTGTCTACCAACTTTGTGTTCTGTTAGGAAGTTTAATATCCATCTGTCCACCTTACCATTGTGTATTCACTTAGTTGTGGTTGCCGGGGTCGAGGCTCTGGCACCCGCACCACAACATGTGTTACTGATGAAGAGGCGCGCGCTCTTCATCAGTATTATATCTACTCTTAAAACTATGTATGGGATCTGCTTGCACACGTTCCCCTTGCTGACTAGTTACCATAGTTCTTGACGTCCCTCTGACTCTTTGTCTTCTGACATCAACACCACCTCTGTGTGTGTGTGTGTGTGTGTGTGTGTGTGCGTGTGGGTGTGCGTGTGGGTGTGCGTGTGTGCGCGTGTGTGTGTGCGTGCGTGCGTGCGTGCGTGTAAGGAGCGCAAATGTGTGCATTCACACTTCCGGGACAACTCACCTACGCATAAAATCCTCCTCCTCCTCCACCACCACGTCCCCCTCGACCCTCGCAACCCCTCCCACGCTCCTCCCACAATCTTCGCATCCCCCACACCATCCCGCTACTCCCCCATGTACCTCCCTCTTGACTATAACAACAAAGAATAAGTCTGTATACTGGGACCTGTCCTATCACACACACGCACACGCACGCACAAACACATACACACACTCGCACACATACACGCACACATACACGCACACATACACGTACACGCACACATACACGCACACATACACGCACATATACACATATATTTCTGGGAGACAGAAATAGTGGTTCACCTAGACAGTACTCGTAGGGGTACACCATCCCGGGTACAGCAGTGGAAGGTCGTACCTTCCAAGGCTTCGGAATCAGAGTATTTCACTGTTGCTGAGATAATCACTGTTTAACGGGTCTTAAAAATAGTGATTATAATCTAATATTTCTTATCCCAGTGTTGACGGTGGGTCTCGGTGTTATAAACCACGGTTCTGGTGGGGTTAGAACCGTGGTTTGTTGGTAGTCGTGTTATTATGATTGGACGAGTCCCGGCGTTGTGTTCCTACCTCACGACACCTTATAGTGTCTGTCGTTTATACTGTACTTAATTACCGTAGACAGAAGTGTGGTTAAGTAACAGGTATGAGGGAGGATACATTATTATTATAATAAAAAAGAACCGCTAAACCCACTAGGGTCATACAGTGCTGCAGGGCAGGGAGTGATGCTGGAACATGGAGTAGCAAGGGTGGAGAGAATAGCAGAGGGAGAAGTAGAAGGGGGCATGAGGAGTGCTGAAGGAGTGAGGGAGGATACAGAGGCGTGGGGAGGGGCAAAAGAGCCGGACTGTGTGTTAGTAACCATGCCACAATACCGTGACAGCTACCGTACACAAATAACCCGCACATAGAAGACCGAAAGATGTGACCACGTTTCGATCCGACTTGCCCCATTGACTAACTAGTTACAACGAAAACGTCGTAACGAGTTTGAGTCGCCAACGTGAGGGTTACCTGTGTTCGTGAACTTCTAAGATACCTTCCCAAGAAACTGGTAAAACAGCCAAGATATTACGTAAGCTGAATACAGTAGCGTGGATAATACAAGATGTATCTGGGTGGCAGTGTAGTGGAGTACTACAAGGATCTTTCTTGCCACCTAGACGTTGGTAAATATTGATGACCTCCTTGTAGGATGAAGCACCTGTATGTTCTTATTGACGCCTCTGATGGCAAAGTAATGGAGATGGCAGGGTGAAGAAGAGGAGATGGCAGGGTGAAGAAGAGGCAACAGCAAGATCAGCACTCGTAGTATTGTATGAGGCAGGGAAACAGGGAGTGGCATGGAGCGAGTGAGAGGCAGTGATGGAAGGAGCGAGGGAAGGAGAGGCAGTGATGGAAGGAACGAGGGAAGGAGAGGCAGTGATGGAAGGAGCGAGGGAAGGAGAGGCAGTGATGGAAGGAGCAGGAAGGAAGGCAGAGGAAGGACGAGGGAAGGAGAGCATGATGGAAGGACAGGAAGGAAGGCAGTGATGGAAGGAGCGAGGGAAGGAGAGGCAGTGATGGAAGGAGCGAGGGAAGGAGAGGCAGTGATGGAAGGAGCGAGGGAAGGAGAGGCAGTGATGGAAGGAGCGAGGGAAGGAGAGGCAGTGATGGAAGGAGCGAGGGAAGGAGAGGCAGTGATGGAAGGAGCGAGGGAAGGAGAGGCAGTGGAAGGACGAGGAAGGAGAGGCAGTGATGGAAGGAACGAGGAAGGAAGGCAGTGATGGAAGGAACGAGGAAGGAGAGGCAGTGATGGAAGGAGCAGGGAAGGAAGGCAGTGATGGAAGGACGAGGAAGGAGAGGCAGTGATGGAAGGAGCGAGGGAAGGAGAGGCAGTGATGGAAGGAGCGAGGGAAGGAGAGGCAGTGATGGAAGGAGCGAGGAAAGAGATGATAGAAGGACAGGAAAGGAAGAGAACATGAAGGAAGGCAAGAGCGAGGGAAGGATGCAGAGAACTAGGGTAGGAGAGGCAGTGAGCGAGGAAGAGACAGGGCAAGGAGATGCAATGATGGAAAGGGGGTGAGGAAGGGAGAGGAGTAGGTAGGTAGGTAGGTAGGTAGGGAGGGAGGGAGGGAGGAAGGAGGGAGGGAGGGTTGTAAGGTGCAACATCATGGTTGTGAGTGATCCCTAGACAAGAGGTGGTTAAAACTTGTGTGATCTACCAGGTTGAAGAACACTAAGCCTGACACAACGACTATAAGGACGACAGGCAGGCAGGCAGGCAGGCAGGCAGGCAGGCAGGCAGGCAGGCAGGCAGGCAGACAGACAGACAGGGAGGCAGGCAGGGAGGAAGGGAGGCAGGCAGGGAGGAAGGGAGCAGCAGGCAGGCAGGCAGGCAGGAAGGAAGGAAGGCAGGCAAGGCAGACAGAGAGGGAGGGAGGGAGGGACGGAGGGAGGGAGGCAGGCAGGCAGGCAGGCAGGCAGGCAGGCAGGCAGGCAGACAGACAGACAGACAGACAGACAGGGAGGCAGGCAGGCAGGCAGGGAGGAAGGGAGGCAGGCAGGCAGGCAGGCAGGCAGGCAGGAGGAAGGGAGGCAGGCAGGCAGGCAGGCAGGAAGGAAGGAAGGAAGGAAGGCAGGCAGACAGGAGGGAGGAGGGAGGGAGGAGGGAGGCAGACAGGCAGGCAGGCAGGCAGGCAGGCAGGCAGACAGACAGACAGGGAGGCAGGCAGGCAGGAAGGGAGGCAGGCAGGCAGGCAGGCAGGCAGGCAGGCAGGCAGGCAGGAAGGAAGGAAGGCAGGCAGGCAGACAGAAGAGGAGGGAGGGAGGAGGACGGAGGGAGGGAGAGGGAGGGAGGGAGGCAGGCAGGCAGGCAGGCAGGCAGGCAGACAGACAGACAGACAGACAGACAGACAGGGAGAGGCAGGCAGGAGCAAGGCAGGAGGAAGGAGGCAGGCAGGCAGGCAGGCAGGCAGGCAGGCAGAGCAGGCAGAGCAGAGGCAAGGACAGAGCAGGCAGAGCAGGGGGAGGGAGGGAGGAGGGAGGGACTGAGGAGGAGGCAGAGGCAGACAGGGAGGGAGGGAGGAGGGAGGAGGACTGAGGAGGAGGCAGGCAGAGAAAGGAGATGCAGGGGAGAGGAGAAATAAGGAGGAAGGGTAGAGGAAAGGTAAGAAAGAGGAGGGAGGAAAGGTAAGAAAGAAGGGAGGAGGAAAGGTAAGAAAGAAGGGAGGAGGAAATGTAAGAAAGAAGGAGGGGGGAAAGGTAAGAAAGAAGGGAGGGAGGAAAGGTAAGAAAGAAGGGAGGAGGAAAGGTAAGAAAGAAGGGAGGGAGGAAAGGTAAGAAAGAAGGGAGGAGGAAAGGTAAGAAAGAAGGGAGGGAGGAAGGTAAGAAAGAAGGGAGGGAGGAAAGGTAAGAAAGAAGGGAGGGAGGAAAGGTAAGAAAGAAGGGAGGGGGGAAAGGTAAGAAAGAAGGGAGGGAGGAAAGGTAAGAAAGAAGGGAGGGAGGAAAGGTAAGAAGAAGGGAGGGAGGAAAGGTAAGAAAGAAGGGAGGGAGGAAAGGTAAGAAAGAAGGGAGGAGGAAAGGTAAGAAAAGAAGGGAGGGAGGAAAGGTAAGAAAGAAGGGTAGGAGGAAAGGTAAGAAAGAAGGGAGGGAGGAAAGGTAAGAAAGAAGGGAGGGAGGAAAGGTAAGAAAGAAGGGAGGGAGGAAAGGTAAGAAAGAAGGGAGGGAGGAAAGGTAAGAAAGAAGGGAGGGAGGAAAGGTAAGAAAGAAGGGAGGGAGGAAAGGTAAGAAAGAAGGGAGGGAGGAAGGTAAGAAAGAAGGGAGGGAGGAAAGGTAAAAGAGGGGGAGAAAGGAAGGAGGGAGGAGGAAAGGTAAGAAAGAAGGAGGGAGGAAAGGTAAGAAGAAGGGGGGGAGGAAAGGTAAGAAAGAGGGAGGGAGGAAAGGTAAGAAAGAAGGGAGGGAGGAAAGGTAAGAAAGAAGGGAGGGAGGAAAGGTAAGAAAGAAGGGAGGGAGGAAAGGTAAGAAAGAAGGGAGGGAGGAAAGGTAAGAAAGCAGGGAGGGAGGAAAGGTAAGAAAGCAGGGAGGGAGGAAAGGTAAGAAAGAAGGGAGGGAGGAAAGGTAAGAAAGAAGGGAGGGAGGAAAGGTAAGAAAGAAGGGAGGGAGGAAAGGTAAGAAAGAAGGGAGGGAGGAAAGGTAAGAAAGAAGGGAGGGAGGAAAGGATGTAGGAAGTTAGGAAGGTGTTAATGGAAGTGCTACTGGAATGTAGTCTGTCTCGCACTTATAATTACACCCGCGAGGCTTACTTCACCTAGCAAGCTTTAATACACCTGGCAAGCTTTAATACACCTGGCAAGCTTTAATACACCTAGCAAGCTTTAATACACCTGGCAAGCTTTAATACACCTGAATAACAGCAAGCTTTAATACACCTGCAAGCTTTAATACACCTGGCAAGCTTTAATACACCTGGCAAGCTTTAATACACCTGGCAAGCTTTAATACACCTAGCAAGCTTTAATACACCTAGCAAGCTTTAATACACCTAGCAAGCTTTAATACACCTGGCAAGCTTTAATACACCTGGCAAGCTTTAATACACCTAGCAAGCTTTAATACACCTGGCAAGCTTTAATACACCTGGCAAGCTTTAATACACCTGCAAGCTTTAATACACCTAGCAAGCTTTTAATACACCTGGCAGCGTTTAATCACCTGGCAAGCTTTAATACACCTGCAAGCTTTAATACACCTGGCAACCTTTAATACACTCCAATTGCAAGCTTTAATACACCTGGCAAGCTTTAATACACCTGGCAAGCTTTAATACACCTGGCAAGCTTTAATACACCTGGCAAGCTTTAATACACCTAGCAAGCTTTAATACACCTGGCAAGCTTTAATACACCTGGCAAGCTTTAATACACCTGGCAAGCTTTAATACACCTGGCAAGCTTTAATACACCTGGCAAGCTTTAATTCACCTGGCAAGCTTTAATACACCTGACAAGCTTTAATACACCTGGCAAGCTTTAATACACCTGGCAAGCTTTAATACACCTGCAAGCTTTAATACACCTGGCAAGCTTTAATACACCTGACAAAGCTTTAATACACCTGGCAAGAATAGCTTTAATACACCTGGCAAGCTTTAATACACCTGGCAAGCTTTAATACACCTGACAAGCTTTAATACACCTGGCAAGCTTTAATACACCTGGCAAGCTTTAATACACCTGACAAGCTTTAATACACCTGGCAAGCTTTAATACACCTGGCAAGCTTTAATACACCTGGCAAGCTTTAATACACCTGGCAAGCTTTAATACACCTGGCAAGCTTTAATACACCTGGCAAGCTTTAATACACCTGGGTTAACACCAAGCTTTAATACACCTGGCAAGCTTTAATACACCTGAAGCTTAATACACCTGGCAAGCTTTAATACACCTGCAAGCTTAATACACCTGGCAAGCTTTAATACACCTGACAAGCTTTAATACACCTGGCAAGCTTTAATACACCTGAGCTAAGCTTTAATACACCTGGCAAGCTTTAATACACCTGGCAAGCTTTATACACTAGCTTTAACACCTGGCAAGCTTTAATACACCTGGCAAGCTTTAATACACCTGGCAAGCTTTAATACACCTGGCAAGCTTTAATACACCTGGCAAGCTTTAATACACCTGCAAGCTTTAATACACCTGGCAAGCTTTAATACACCTGGCAAGTTATACACTTTAATACACCTGGCAAGCTTTAATACACCTGGCAAGCTTTAATACACCTGGCAAGCTTTAATACACCTGGCAAGCTTTAATACACCTGGCAAGCTTTAATACACCTGGCAAGCTTTAATACACCTGGCAAGCTTTAATACACCTGGCAAGCTTTAATACACCTGGCAAGCTTTAATACACCTGGCAAGCTTTAATACACCTGGCAAGCTTTAATACACCTGGCAAGCTTTAATACACCTGGCAAGCTTTAATACACCTGGCAAGCTTTAATACACTGCAAGCTTTAATACACCGGCAAGCTTTAATACACCTGGCAAGCTTTAATACACCTGGCAAGCTTTAATTCACCTGGCAAGCTTTAATACACCTGGCAAGCTTTAATACACCTGGCAAGCTTTAATACACCTGGCAAGCTTTAATACACCCTAAGGCTTTCAAGCTTTAATACACCTGGCAAGCTTTAATACACCTGAGCAAGCTTTAATACACCTGGCAAGCTTTAATACACCTGGCTTTAACACCTGGCAAGCTTTAATACACCTAGCAAGCTTTAATACACCTGGCAAGGCTTTAATACACCTGGCAAGCTTTATACACCTGGCAAGCTTTAATACACCTGGCAAGCTTTAATACACCTGGCAAGCTTTAATCACCTGGCAAGCTTTAATACACCTGCAAGCTTTAATACACCTGGCAAGCTTTAATACACCTGGCAAGCTTTAATCACCTGCAAGCTTTAATACACCTGGCAAGCTTTAATACACCTGGCAAGCTTTAATACACCTGGCAAGCTTTAATACACCTGGCAAGCTTTAATACACCTGGCAAGCTTTAATACACCTGGCAAGCTTTAATACACCTGGACAAGCTTTAATACACCTGCAAGCTTTAATACACCTGCAAGCTTTAATACACCTGGCAAGCTTTAATACACCTGGCAAGCTTTAATACACCTGGCAGCTTATGGCAAGCTTTAATACACCTGGCAAGCTTTTAATACACGCAAGCTTTAATACACCTGCAAGCTTTAATACACCTGACAAGCTTTAATACACCTGGCAAGCTTTAATACACCTGACAAGCTTTAATACACCTGGCAAGCTTTAATACACCTGGCAAGCTTTAATACACCTGGCAAGCTTTAATACACCTGGCAAGCTTTAATACACCTGGCAAGCTTTAATACACCTGGCAAGCTTTAATACACCTGGCAAGCTTTAATACACCTGGCAAGCTTTAATACACCTGGCAAGCTTTAATACACCTGGCAAGCTTTAATACACCTGGCAAGCTTTAATACACCTGGCAAGCTTTAATACACCTAGCAAGCTTTAATACACCTAGCAAGCTTTAATACACCTAGCAAGCTTTAATACACCTAGCAAGCTTTAATACACCTAGCAAGCTTTAATACACCTGACAAGCTTTAATTCACCTGACAAGCTTTAATACACCTGGCAAGCTTTAATACACCTAGCAAGCTTTAATACACCTGGCAAGCTTTAATACACCTAGCAAGCTTTAATACACCTGGCAAGCTTTAATACACCTAGCAAGCTTTAATACACCTAGCAAGCTTTAATACACCTGGCAAGCTTTAATACACCTAGCAAGCTTTAATACACCTGGCAAGCTTTAATTCACCTGACAAGCTTTAATACACCTGGCAAGCTTTAATACACCTAGCAAGCTTTAATACACCTGGCAAGCTTTAATACACCTAGCAAGCTTTAATACACCTAGCAAGCTTTAATACACCTAGCAAGCTTTAATACACCTAGCAAGCTTTAATACACCTGGCAAGCTTTAATTCACCTGACAAGCTTTAATACACCTGGCAAGCTTTAATACACCTAGCAAGCTTTAATACACCTGACAAGCTTTAATACACCTAGCACGCTTTAATACACCTAACAAGCTTTAATACACCTGGCAAGCTTTAATTCACCTGACAAGCTTTAATACACCTGGCAAGCTTTAATACACCTGGCAAGCTTTAATACACCTGGCAAGCTTTAATACACCTGGCAAGCTTTAATACACCTGGCAAGCTTTAATACACCTAGCAAGCTTTAATACACCTAGCAAGCTTTAATACACCTAGCAAGCTTTAATACACCTAGCAAGCTTTAATACACCTGGCAAGCTTTAATTCACCTGGCAAGCTTTAATTCACCTGGCAAGCTTTAATGCACCTGGCAAGCTTTAATACACCTAGCAAGCTTTAATACACCTGGCAAGCTTTAATACACCTAGCAAGCTTTAATACACCTAGCAAGCTTTAATACACCTGGCAAGCTTTAATGCACCTGGCAAGCTTTAATACACCTAGCAAGCTTTAATACACCTAGCAAGCTTTAATACACCTGGCAAGCTTTAATACACCTGGCAAGCTTTAATGCACCTGGGAAGCTTTAATACACCTGACAAGCTTTAATTCACCTGGCAAGCTTTAATACATCTGAGAAGCAGAGGGATCTGGGTCATTAAGGAAGGCAGCAGCAGGATTTGGGTCATTAAGGAAGACAGCAGCAGGGTCTGGGTCATTAAGGAAGGCAGCAGCAGGATTTGGGTCATTAAGGAAGACAGCAGCAGGGTCTGGGTCAATAAGGAAGGCAGCAGCAGGATTTGGGTCATTAAGGAAGACAGCAGCAGGATCTGGGTCATTAATAAGGAAGGCAGCAGCAGGGTCTGGGTCATTAAGGAAGGCAGCAGCAGGGTCTGGATCATTAATAAGAAAAGCAGCAGCAGGGTCTGGGTCATTAAGGAAGGCAGCAGCAGGGTCTGGATCATTAAGGAAGGCAGCAGCAGGGTCTGGGTCATTAAGGAAGGCAGCAGCAGGGTCTGGATCATTAAGGAAGGCAGCAGCAGGGTCTGGATCATTAAGGAAGACAGCAGCAGGGTCTGGATCATGAAGGAAGGCAGCAGCAGGGTATGGATCATTAAGGAAGGCAGCAGCAGGATCTGGGTCATTAATAAGGAAGGCAGCAGCAGGGTCTGGGTCATTAAGGAAGGCAGCAAGAGGGAAGGACTCTGTGGCAGGAGTTCTCATACAAAAGGATATAATGAGTTTATAGATGCACTTAATTTTAATATATACCTTTGATATACCTTTGAAGAGTTTCGAGAGTATCTACTCTCTGAGCCCGGCCATGGGCCAGGCTCGTCTGGTGCTTGCCTGGTCAACCAGGCTGTTGCTGCTGGAGGCCCGCTGCCCCACATATCTATCACAGCCTGGTTGATCTGGCAACTGGTGAAGATATTTGTCCAGTTTCCTCTTGAAGGCTTCTACACTGGTTCCAGCCGTGTTTCGGATATCTTCTGGTAAGATGTTGAATAGTCTGGGACCCCGGATGTTAATACAGTGCTCCCGTATTGTCCCCACCGCACCCCTGCTCCTCACTGGGTTTATTTTACACTTTCTCCCATATCTCTCACTCCAGTATGTTGTTATGGCAGTGTGCAGATTTGGGACCAGGCCCTCAAGTACTTTCCATGTATATATTATCATGTATCTCTCTCTCCTCCGCTCCAATGAGTACATGTTCAAGACTTGAAGGCGTTCCCAATAATTTAGATGTTTCAATGGCTCAATGTGAGCCGTAAACGATCTCTGGATTTGTTCCAGCTCTGCTATTTCTCCTGCCCTGAACGGGGCCGTCAGCACTGAGCAGTATTCTAAGTGAGGGAGCACTAGCGATTTGAATAGTGTCACCATCGGCATTATTTCCCTTGTTTTGAAAGTTCTCAATACCCACCCCGTCATCTTCCTGGCTGTTGTGATCTTTGTCTTGTTATGGTCTTTAAACGACAGATCAGCTGACATAATTATTCCCAAGTCCTTTACGTGTTCCTTTCGTTCTATGTGGTGACCCTCTTGCGTTTTGTATATAGTGTTCCTTTTGAGTTCTTCATTTTTTCCATACCTAAGCAGCTGAAACTTATCACCATTGAACGTCATGTTGTTCTCCACTGCCCACTGGAAGACCCTGCTTATGTCCTCCTGTAATTTTTCAGTGTCTTCTACCGTAGTGACTTTCATGCTTATTTTAGTGTCATCTGCAAATGATGATACAAAAGTGTGCTGGGTGTTTTTATCTATGTCTGCTATGATGATGAGAAACAGCAGAGGTGCCAGGACAGTGCCTTGGGGCACTGAGCTTTTGACCTCGCTGATGCTGGATCTTGCCCTGTTCACTACTACTTTTTGTGTTCTTTGTGTTAGGAACTCAAAAATCCATCTGCCTACCTTCCCCGTAATGCCTATGGCCCTCATTTTGTGCGCTATCACTCCATGATCGCATTTGTCAAACGCCTTTGCAAACGCAAGACGCAAGATATTTTGATAACTAGTGTGTGTGTGTGTGTGTGTGTGTGTGTGTGTGTGTGTGTGTGTGTGTGTGTGTGTGTAGGGAGGGTATGTATGGTAGGAGTGATAGTACACTAAGCACAGTAGTCATTGAGACGAAATAACTTATATCACGTCTTCTGTGCTTCTCTCTCTCTCTCTCTCTCTCTCTCTCTCTCTCTCTCTCTCTCTCTCTCTCTCTCTCTCTCTCTCTCTCTCTCTCTCTCTCTCTCTTTCTTTCTCTCTCTCTAATATACAGTGTTATAGAGTGTTTGTGAACTTTTACGAACGAAATTGTTTGCTATCAAGCGTGGATGTCTCTCCCCCCCCCCCTTCCCTCCTCCCCTCCCCCAGAGGAGCTGGTAATCCCCAAAAGGACCCGTTGAATGTCAAGGAAATTTGCACACTGGCAACCACCCCCTCTCCTCCTTCTTTCCCCCCCCCTCCCTCCATACCGCGACTCCCTCCCCCTCCTCCGTACCCCTCCCGGGGCGCCGTACATAAGAGCATCAGGGAGAGACCTTAGCCCTGGTGATGACACTTGAGAACGCGAGTTATTGCTTCCTACTCACACCTTGCTGACTTATAAAGCAAGGCTGCCACCCACTCCAACTCTCCCTCTAAACTATTCTTTCACTCTTGCAAAAATCAGCCTGGAACAGTACCGTGGCTGGAACAATACCGTGGCTGGAACAATACCGTGGCTGGAACAATACCGTGGCTGGAACAATACCGTGGCTGGAACAATACCGTGTCTGGAGCGGTACCGTGTCTGGTGCAGTACCGTGACTAGACCAATACCGAGGCTGGAACAATACTGTGGCTGGAACAATACTGTGGCTGGAACAATACTGTGGCTGGAACAGTACCGAGGCTGGAACAATTGACAAATAACTCACACTTAAAGGGAGAAACTTTAGACGACGTTTCGGTCCGTCTTAACCATTGTCAAGTTACAACTGAGCGAGAAAAGTTGAGAAGACCAGATGAGAAGTCGGGGAAAAGGAAGGGCAAGTAGACGCAGTAACAGTAGTGGTAGACATAGTAGACACACTTGTAGTAGACGCAGTAATAGACGCAGTAATAGTAGACGCAGTAGTAGTAGACATTGCAGTAGTAGACGCAGTAATAGTAATAGACGTAGTAGACGCAGTAGTAGTAGACGAAGTAATAGACGTAGTAGTAGTAGACGAAGTAATAGACGCAGTAGTAGTAGACGAAGTAATAGACGCAGTAGTAGTAGACGAAGTAATAGACGCAGTAGTAGTAGACGAAGTAATAGACGCAGTAGTAGTAGACAAAGTAATAGACGCAGTAGTAGTAGACGAAGTAATAGACGCAGTAGTAGTAGACGAAGTAATAGACGCAGTAGTAGTAGACGAAGTAATAGACTCAGTAGTAGTAGACGAAGTAATAGACGCAGTAGTAGTAGACGAAGTAATAGACGCAGTAGTAGTAGACGAAGTAATAGACGCAGTAGTAGTAGACGAAGTAATAGACGCAGTAGTAGTAGACGAAGTAATAGACGCAGTAGTAGTAGACGAAGTAATAGACGCAGTAGTAGTAGACGAAGTAATAGACGCAGTAGTAGTAGACGAAGTAATAGACTCAGTAGTAGTAGACGAAGTAATAGACGCAGTAGTAGTAGACGAAGTAATAGACGCAGTAGTAGTGAGACGAAGTAATAGACGCAGTAGTAGTAGACGAAGTAATAGACGCAGTAGTAGTAGACGAAGTAATAGACGCAGTAGTAGTAGACGAAGTAATAGACTCAGTAGTAGTAGACGAAGTAATAGACGCAGTAGTAGTAGACGAAGTAATAGACGCAGTAGTAGTAGACGAAGTAATAGACGCAGTAGTAGTAGACGAAGTAATAGACGCAGTAGTAGTAGACGAAGTAATAGACGCAGTAGTAGTAGACGAAGTAATAGACGCAGTAGTAGTAGTAGACCCAGTAATAGTAGTAGACGTAGTATTTGTAGGTTCCTGCTTACAGTAGAAACGGAACGCATCGCAACATCCTTTACCATGGGACTCACATCAAAGTAATTAAATAAAACATACCCAAACAAAATATTTCATTCGATAAGTTTATAGAAGCTTTATCATTAATATCATACTATATATATATATATATATATATATATATATATATATAATAACTAAAATATTAATACTTCTCAAAGGTGACAATATCACGTCATTTACACTCTCAACTTGTTTCTGCAGTCTCCAATATTTGTCACCTTTGTGTTCGACTGAAGAAGCCTTCAGAGCAGACGAAAAGTTTCGGCAACAAAGGTAGGCAAGAGTTGCGCGTGTATCTTACTGGAATCTTCAAGAACACTGTCGAAATGTCGATCAAGGTAGAGAGTTAGTCGCGTTCACCCAGCTTTCTCAACGCCTGCGTCTCCACGCCTGCGTCTCCACGCCTGCGTCTCCACGCCTGCGTCTCCACGCCTGCGTCTCCACGCCTGCGTCTCCACGCCTGCGTCTCCACGCCTGCGTCTCCACGCTGACTGGAGGTTTCCTATGTTATCAGTCTGGCCTTTTCCCAGGTGTACTGAAACGTGAGAAAGTGGACGTTCAGTGTTATAGCACCTGGCTGAGAGTGACAGTCTACATAACTAAACCCAATCTCAGTGCAATTAAAAGCTGAGGTTAACAAGGCACTGTGGTGGCCCCTGCACTCTTTCTCATCCTCACGGCAACAAACATCTTCTGGTCTTTATTTATAGATGACACTAGAAGAAGTATAAAAGTAATGGAGACGAGGAAGGTACCTTGGAATATTCACAGTGGTCCATGGTACCTTGGAATATGCACAGTGGTCCATGGCACCTTGGAATATTCACAGTGGTCCATGGTACCTTGGAATATTCACAGTGGTCCATGGTACCTTGGAATATGCACAGTGGTCCATGGTACCTTGGAATATTCATAGTGGTCCATGGCACCTTGGAATATTCACAGTGGTCCATGGCACCTTGGAATATTCAGTGGTCCATGGTACCTTGGAATATTCACAGTGGTCCATGGTACCTTGGAATATTCACAGTGGTCCATGGTACCTTGGAATATTCACAGTGGTCCATGGTACCTTGGAATATGCACAGTGGTCCATGGTACCTTGGAATATTCACAGTGGTCCATGGCACCTTGGAATATTCACAGTGGTCCATGGCACCTTGGAATATTCAGTGGTCCATGGTACCTTGGAATATTCACAGTGGTCCATGGTACCTTGGAATATTCACAGTGGTCCATGGTACCTTGGAATATTCACAGTGGTCCATGGTACCTTGGAATATTCACAGTGGTCCATGGTACCTTGGAATATTCACAGTGGTCCATGGTACCTTGGAATATTCACAGTGGTCCATGGTACCTTGGAATATTCACAGTGGTCCATGGTACCTTGGAATATTCACAGTGGTCCATGGTACCTTGGAATATTCAGTGGTCCATTATCTGTTCCGCAGATTACCATAGCAATTTTCTAGAGTACCGAAGCAGGTGTAGAAGAAACTAAGGAATGTGTTAGCTTTAAAAAATAGGCAACTGTAAAAGGTAGATGGGTCAGGTACATGAGTGGAAGTGGGTGGGTGGGAGTAACTTCATAAATTGATATAAAGTACAGACATGATGGAAAAATAGACAGTGAAACGTAGTCAATAAAGGATCACACTATATTCCATTTGTCGTATATTAATAATAATAATAATATCTTTATTTACTACAAGTATATGTACAAGGTATACAGTCCTAGCAGACATCAGTGACATACTACTATATAGAAAGCCACTTGTTATGCTGAGTATTTCCCGCAAATTACGTCAGTTTTGTCCCAGGATGCGACTCACACCAGTCCACTATTTTACTGAAAAGTAGACACATAAAGGTACCCAGATGTTGCACTTGTGTCTAATTCTACTGTATTTGTGTCAATTTGTTCGATGTAAGACTTTCTTGCCCTGGCTAGTAGACCCACCCCAGCGATCCTCTCTCCTGACGTTCTAGGTGACAGACACGTATTGTTGAGTGCAACAAACACCCAGGTGGCGTCATTGAAGCTTTAAAAATAGGTTGGGGGGGGGCATGCGTGTGTGTGTGTGAGGTGGACCTGCCTAGCACGGTCCGGTAGGCCTGTTACGGTGCTCCTTCTGTAGCGCCGGAGCAGCTTAGGTGGGTGTGCAGAACTGTAGGCTGCAGGCAGCAATAGCTTGGTTGATAAGAGGGTCATCAGAAGTGTGGTCACTACCGTGTTTCTGCCGCACCATTGGAAGTGTGCTGGCCACCTGTTGGCCTCGTTTACGTGTGACGGCATCACCGTTGATAGTCTGTTGCCCGACGGCTGCCCACACTTCCGTTACTCCTGTTAGCGGACAAAGGACAGTAATAACTGCCCACGACTCCATAGTTGGTGCTCAGGTGAGCATCCGCCCACACCCGCTCTATCACCCGTCTGTACCCGCCCACCCCTCACACGCCCACACCCATCACTCGGCCAATCAGGCCTCAGCGCTGGCTGGTGGGCGTGGGCGTCTGGAGCAACAAAAGTCTGTTATGAAGTGTGTTGTATTTGAGATATTTACGCCTACGGCAGTCACACCTTAGATTAAAGTCCAGAATTATAACCTACACAAATACAAAGACATTTTGAGCTCAACTCAACACAGTTTCTCACCACAACACAAATTTCCTCTCCAGAGTTACATTCAACACCCTGAGAGTGACATAGATCTTAGTAATATACTACCTGTTCAAGGAAAGTGAAATGTACCACGCTGTTCAGGAGGATGTAGTGAACACTGTGACGTTCATGTTCAGGAGGATGTAGTGAACACTGTGACGTTTATGTTCAGGAGGATGTAGTGAACACTGTGACGTTTATGTTCAGGAGGATGTAGTGGACATTGTGACGTTTATGTTCAGGAGGATGTAGTGAACACTGTGACGTTTATGTTCAGGAGGATGTAGTGGACATTGTGACGTTTATGTTCAGGAGGATGTAGTGAACACTGTGACGTTTATGTTCAGGAGGATGTAGGGAACACTGTGACGTTTATGTTCAGGAGGATGTAGTGAACACTGTGACGTTTATGTTCAGGAGGATGTAGTGGACATTGTGACGTTTATGTTCAGGAGGATGTAGTGAACACTGTGATGTTTATGTTCAGGAGGATGTAGTGAACACTGTGACGTTTATGTTCAGGAGGATGTAGTGAACACTGTGACGTTTATGTTCAGGAGGATGTAGTGAACACTGTGATGTTCATGTTCAAGAGGATGTAGTGAACACTGTGACGTTTATGTTCAGGAGGATGTAGTGAACACTGTGACGTTTATGTTCAGGAGGATGTAGTGAACACTGTGATGTTTATGTTCAGGAGGATGTAGTGAACACTGTGACGTTTATGTTCAGGAGGATGTAGTGAACACTGTGATGTTCATGTTCAGGAGGATGTAGTGAACACTGTGACGTTTATGTTCAGGAGGATGTAGGGAACACTGTGACGTTTATGTTCAGGAGGATGTAGTGAACACTGTGACGTTTATGTTCAGGAGGATGTAGTGAACACTGTGACGTTTATGTTCAGGAGGATGTAGTGAACACTGTGACGTTTATGTTCAGGAGGATGTAGTGAACACTGTGATGTTTATGTTCAGGAGGATGTAGTGAACACTGTGACGTTTATGTTCAGGAGGATGTAGTGAACACTGTGACGTTTATGTTCAGGAGGATGTAGTGAACACTGTGATGTTTATGTTCAAGAGGATGTAGTGAACACTGTGATGTTCATGTTCAAGAGGATGTAGTGAACATTGTGACGTTTATGTTCAGGAGGATGTAGTGAACACTGTGATGTTCATGTTCAAGAGGATGTAGTGAACACTGTGATGTTCATGTTCAAGAGGATGTAGTGAACACTGTGATGTTCATGTTCAAGAGGATGTAGTGGACATTGACATATATATAATATATAATATATGATATATATATATATATATATATCTATATATATATATATATATATATATATATATATATATATATATATATATATATATATATATATATATATATATATATATATATATATATATATATATATATATATATATATATATTATATATATACGTATATATATATATATATATATATATATATATATATATATATATATATATATATAGTATATATATATATATATATATATATATATATATATATATATATATATATATATATATATATATATGTAGATACACATCCGTCTGACTGTTTTTCCTCTGATATTATTAGTGATTGTTGTTGCTCATACACGTGTTTGCTGTTTGCTTAGTAACTGTTTTATTTAAGGACTTGTCGTGTTTATATCCGTGTTTTTTTATAGCCTTGTTTTATAGTGGTCTTTCTTTATTAGGCTATATCTATCCCTGTTTGAGTTTTGTTTATATATCAGTGTTTTTTATGACAGCGTATGTGTGTGTGTGGGGGGGGTGGATGTACTCACCTAGTTGTGGTTGCAGGGATTGAGTCATAGCTCCTGGTCATAGATAGCTCCTGTGTGTGTGTGTGTGTGTGGATGTGTATGTATCTGTGTACTCACCTAGTTGTGGTTGCAGGGGTCGAGTCATAGCTCCTGGTCATAGATAGCTCCTGTGTACTCACCTATTTGTACTCACCTATTTGTGGTTGCAGGGGTCGAGTCATAGCTCCTGGCCCCGCCTCTTCACTGATTGCTACTAGGTCCTCTCTCTCCCTGCTCCATGAGCTTTATCAAACCTAGTCTTAAAACTATGTATGGTTCCTGCCTCCACTATGTCGCTTTCCAAGCTATTCCACTTCCTGACAACTCTATGACTGAAGAAATACTTCCTAACATCCCTTTGACTCATAGGAGTCTTCAACTTCCAATTGTGACCCCTTGTTTCTGTGTCCCCTCTCTGGAACATCTTGTCTCTGTCCACCTTATCTATTCCTCGCAGTATTTTATATGTCGTTATCATGTCTCCCCTAACCCTCCTGTCCTCTAGTGTCGTCAGGCCGATTTCCCTTAACCTTTCTTCGTAGGACAATCCCCTTAGCTCTGGGACTAGTCTTGTTGCAAACCTTTGCACTTTCTCTAATTTCTTGACGTGCTTGACCAGGTGTGGGTTCCAAACTGGTGCTGCATACTCCAGTATGGGCCTGACGTATATGGTATACAGAGTCTTGAATGTGTGTGTGTATGTGTGTGTGTGTGTGTATGTGTGTATGTGTGTGTGTGTGTGTGTATGTGTGTATGTGTATCTGTGTACTCACCTAGTTGTGGTTGCAGTGGTCGAGTCATAGCTCCTGGTCATAGATAGCTCCTGTGTGTGTGTGTGTATGTGTATGTGTATCTGTGTACTCACCTAGTTGTGGTTGCAGGGGTCGAGTTATAGCTCCTGGTCATAGATAGCTCCTGTGTGTGTGTGGATGTACTCACCTAGTTGTACTCACCTAGTTGTTGTTGCAGGGGTCGAGACATAGCTCCTGGCCCCGCCTCTACACTGGCCGCTACTGGGTCACTCTTCCTGCGCCATGAGCTTTATCATACCTATTCTTAAAGCTATGTATGGAACCTGCCTCCACTACATCGCTTCCCAAACTATTCCACTTCCCGACCACTCTGTGACTGAAGAAATACTTCCTAACATCCCTGTGATTCATCTGAGTCTTCAACTTCCAACTGTGTCCCCATGTTGCTGTGTCCCATCTCTGGAACATTGTGTGTGTGTGTGTGTGTGTGTGTGTGTGTGTGTGTGTGTGTGTATGTGTGTGTGTCTCTGTGTGTGTCTGTGGAGTGGAACACACAGGGGAAGTACCAGGACTAGATGAGATGGAAGGAAGAGAAATGGAGAGATGGAAGGGAGGGAGGATAGACGGAGGGAAGAGAGATGGAGGGAGGATAGATGGAGGGAAGCGAGATGGAGGGAAGAGAGACGGAGGGAGGAGAGATGAAGGGAGGATGAGTGTGGTGAGGACAAGACTCAGAGGATGAGTGAGTGTTGCTTCAGTGACCGAGACAGGGGAAGGGAACTTCTGTAGGGAAGGGGGAGGGATAAGAGGAAAGGAGAATATGGTTTAGG
Source organism: Cherax destructor (assembly GCA_009830355.1). Taxonomy (NCBI): domain Eukaryota; kingdom Metazoa; phylum Arthropoda; class Malacostraca; order Decapoda; family Parastacidae; genus Cherax; species Cherax destructor. The sequence goes on from WNWK01000245.1 coordinate 386,882, forward strand.
GGGTGTAAGGGGATTATGAGGGAGTTTGCAGGGAGTCTGTAGGGAGAATAAGAGGAAAAATGATGGAGTGTCAGGGCTTACAGTCTAGATTAGCCTAGAAGTTAACGTTGTCGCCACTACAAACATCAACAGTCTACAAGGGCTACCAGGTCCACCAGGGTAACCAGGGTCACCAGGTCCAGCAGAGTAACCAGGTCCACCAGGGTAACCAGGGTCACCAGGTCCAGCAGTAACCAGGTCCTCCAGGGTTACCAGGTCCACCAGGGTAACCAGGGCTACCAGGTCCACCAGGGTAACCAGGTCCACCAGGGTAACCAGGGCCAGTGTCCTGAAGCAGCCTGGTAGATAATTGCCGCCACTGGTAGTACCTGCAGGACCTTGACGAGTGTTGAGCGGGCCAGGTATAACACGCCAGAGCAGCGACAATGCTCACTTCATATATACTTCATGTCTAACATGTCTCCTCTTTGTCCCTCTAACTTGCTGCATTACCATCCCACTTTTGTTACTTAGCAGCAGGTGTCGTCGACAGTTAGAAGTAGTGATGGAAGAAGGACCCCACTGGGTAGTTTTGGTGAATAGCAAGACAAGAGGTATATTTAAGGAAAGATTGTAGCGTAGCAGGAGGCCAGGATGCAGGAGGAACGTGCACGGATGATGATGATGAAGCAAAAGCCACAGCAGCCACTGAGGAGAGCGTGTCCTGTATGTCTGCACCTGCTTATTGTTCTTCAAGTTACTGAGCAGCAGGAGCTGATCCCTGCACACCATGTCTAGCAACTCATAATGCAACCACTAGTATAGCTGAAACATTCTAGAAAACTAGCACAACCACTAATATTGAACCTAAGGAAGGAGCACTGCTGCAGTCCTACTGGCCCAAGGTAAACACGTCGACCTCACACCCACTCATGTTTAAAACTACATAAGGTTTTATCTTCAGTGACGCTACTCGGGAGTTTGTTGCACTCATTTACAACTCTACCAAGCCATTACTCTCCTATATCCTTTCTAAATCTAATTTTTTCCAACTTGAACCCCGTTGCTGCGAGTCTTATCTTAGATATTTTTAGCACGTCATTTACATCCCCTTTATTTATTCCTGTTTTCCATTTATACGACTCAATCATATCTCTCCTAATTCTATGCCATTTCTAGAGAATTCAGATTCAGGGCTTCAGTCTATCCTCGTAGGGAAGATTTCTGATACATGGGATTAACTTTGTCCTTATCTGTACGTTTTCCAGTGCATTTATATCCATTCTGTAATACTGTGACCAGAACTGTGCAGCATAATCTAAATGAGGCCTAACCAACAATATATAGAGTTGAAGAATAATCTGAGGATTCCTTTTATTTATACTTCTTGATATGAAGGATATGAAGGTAAGAAAGAATTCTGTTCGCTCTGTTGCGAACACTTACTCACTGTTGTCTTGGTTTTAGATTACTACTAACCAGAACTCCTAAATCTTTTCCACATTCAGACTGATTAAGATTTACATTATTTAGTTTATAAGCGCCATGGTTATTTTCTTTTCTAAGGCTTAGAACTTTGCATTTGTCTATATTAAATTGCATTTGCCACTTTTCCGACCACTGCATCAGTCTATTCAGATCTTCCTGCAGCGCTCTAGTGTCCTCGTCAGAATTAATCCGGCAAACTATTTTGGTGTCGTCGGCAAACTTGGTATGTCACTATTTATTCCCTCATCTTTGTCGTTTATGTTTATTGTGAACAACAAAGGGCCCAACACTGACCCCTGTGGAACACCTCTTGTGACGTGTCTCCACTCTGATTTCTCAACATGTATACAAACGCTGTTGCCTCTCTGTCAACCATTGCACGATCCAGGAAACTTTTCTCCTATTCAGTGAGTCTCAACTTTCCTCAACAGTCTCTGATGTGGAACTCTATCAAAAGCCTTACTGAAGTCCATATACACAATATCATAGTCATTACCATGATCTACCACCTCAAATACTTTGGTGGAAAAAAGTAAATTCGTAAGTTAGGAACGTCCCTTTGTAAAACCTTGCACAGATTCATTAATCAATTTGTGTCTTTCAAGATGGCTTCGAATAGCCATTAGCAATTATTGATTCCATCAGTTTTCCAACAGGTGTCACATTTGCCATTTTCCACTAATCTGGAACTACGCCAATTTATAGTGATATGTTGAAAGGACCAGCTGAAGGTTTGCCAAGTTCCTCCTTACATTCCTTTATAACCCTTGAGAACAGTTTATCAAGGTCTGGAGATTTGTTTGGTTTAATCTATTTGTGTAAGAACCATGCGACCAGTGACTTTGTGCATAATGTATTTTCCGGAATTTCTCTGGTATCTTCCTGCGAAAAGACTGAGAGGTAATAAGTGTTGAAGATTGTACAGACTTGTCATTAACATTAAGCTGACCTGAGCAACTTTTAAGTGGGTCTATCTTGTCCTTAATCTTGCTCCTGTATACCAGAAAGATTTTTTTGGGTTGTTAATCCTCAAATCCCTTGCAACTTTAACTTCATAATCTCTTTGGTGGCATTTATTCATTGTTTTTTGTTTTTTATCTTTTTAATTTAATATATTGATTTCTTCTCTTTTGAGTAGCCTGTAAATGCTTCTCTTTTTACTTGTGAGATGTTTTAATTTATTGTTGATTCATTTAAGGTCAATTTTGTTCGATCTAATTTCCTTGTGTGGAACATAAGTAGCTTGGGCACCTTGAACTGTGTTGTCACATTGACAACCATCACCATCTACCTGACTCACAGGAGCAGTCAGGTCACACCAGTTTACCCCACCCAGGTAATTTCTTAGTCCTATAAAATCGGTCAAGCGAAAGTCAGGGACATTGACTTGGTTGTAGTTATTAAGGTAATTCCTAATACATTGAAACTGTGATTTGTGATCACTTTTCCCAAGCTCATCGTTATTAACCTCAAGATTATTAGTGATTCCTTGTTGCCAGAACCAAGTTAAGTAAGTTATCTCTTCTAGTTGGTTCTACCACAAACTGATAAAAAAAATCCTGGATCTTATAAAGAAAGTTGCTAGACTCAAGATTTTCTGTCAAAATGCTCCAGTCAATTTGTCTAAAGTTAAAATCTCACACTAACACAACGTTTTCGTATCTAGACGCTTTAGTAATTTTGTCACATAGAAGTTAAAGTTTACCGTGTTCCTTATCATGGGTTGGGGACCTGTAAATCACATCTAAAATTAGTTTTTACGTCCCTTGAGAAACTTCTAGTAGAATTCCTAGAATTGCTGAGAGAAATCTGTAGGTTACCTGTAGTCACTTCCAGAGATCATCCCTCCTCCCGGCTCGGTCCTAGTCCAGGCCTCCTGGGTGCTGGACTGTTAGATCAGGCTGTTGACCGCTGCCAGCAGTGCAACACATACACCACAGCTAGGTTGATCAGGAACTGATTTGAGGAATTTGTCAAATTCCCTCGTGAAGACAGCAAGGAGTCTGTTAGTAACCTTTTTATGCACGAGGGAAGAGTGTTGAAGAGTCGAGTGTATACGGGCTGTGAAAGTTTTCCAGTTTGGCAATTGATCCTGCCTTGAAGAGGGCCGCTAGTACACAGTAATAATTCAGCCTAGAGAGAACAAGTGACTGGAAGAGTTCCATCATTGGCTTGGCGTTTCTGCTTTTGAAAGTTCTATTTATTTAGTTTATCATTTTCCTTGCAGATGCAAAAATGACATTATTGTGCTCCTTGAATGTGAGAGCTTCTGTCATTATCGCTTGCAGGTCTTTCCACATCGCACTTATGCTTTATTGAGTGACTTGAGTTTGTCTTGTACTCCGATCTTGTTTTTGTTTCCATAATCCTTCCGTGGCGTAATAAGTGAATTTTTCATCACTGAATATCTTATTGTTGTCAGTAGGTCACTGGAAGACTTGCTTTATCAACTTCTTGGAGGTTCACTGTGTCTTCTATGGACGTTACTCTCGTACAGATTCTGGTATCGTCTGCAAAGAATGATACAGTAAGTTCAATGGTTTAGGTCGCTGTCTAGGTCAGATATGAGAAAGAGAAGTGGGGCGAGCATCATGCCTTGGGGGACACAACTCTTCACTGTAGCAGCTCCTGGTTTGACTTTCTCTCTCTTTACTATTACTCACTGAGTTCTTTTAGTTAGGAAGTTAAATATCCATGTTGCCCACCTTACCATTTTTTTCCATTGCAGACTTTGTGCCCATTTACCGCCTGGTCACATTTGTCAAAGGCTTTTCTAAAGTTGGTGTACACATCTGCATTTTGTTTGTTTTCCAGTGTATCCATGTCAAAATGTTCCAGAAATTGAGAGAGGTAGAAGCGGCCTCTTTTCAGCCCCTGCTGACTTGAGTTGTGCAACTTCTGTGATTCCATATGACTGGCATTTCTACTTAAAACCCTTTCAAAAATCTTGATAATGTGGGAGAGTCAGCAATATCGGTGTAAAGTTGTTTGCAGCTCCTTTACTGCCACCTTTGTGGAGTAGGGTTATATTAGTTTTTGATGACTGTGGGATACTACAGTCTCCAAGCTCCTCCATAAGATATTAAGGCATGTGATAATAGCTTCATGCAGTTCCTGATGAGTCTGGGCCTGGGCAGAGTGCATGGGCATGCTGTCAAGGGTTCCTTTGGAGTCAGGTGAGGTTAGGGTTATATCAGAGATTATGGAGATATCTGTAGTATTTTGCGTCTCGTTGATGCATATGTCACTGAGCACTAAATCATATTGCGATTTGAGTATTTAACTCATATGTTTGTTGTCGTCAAAGTATCATCCGTGTTCTTTAATCAAAGCCCTGATACTGTTTTTTTCTTTTCCATGGATTTTGGATATAAAAAATATTTTGGATTTCTCCCAAATTCGTTTATTGCTTCTGGCTCTCTCTGTCTCTCTTCCATTTCTATAGCGAGTCTTGTTTTCTGTTCTTCAGAGTCTGCTGCCTTCGAGAAGCTCTGTTATCCGTCGCGTTCGCCTATAAAAGGCGCGCCTCTTCCTTTCCAACCTGCACCTTCTCCTTCGTAATAGTGTCTAGAGCATACTACTTCTAGTGCCGTTGAGCTTATTCTCTCGGAGTACTGGTTCAGGTTCTCGCTCATCATGTTGTCTTCAAACACCATATTTCAGTAAACTCACGATTTATTAGATCCAAGTTGATGGTCTTGTTAAGGCTAAATTTGTTAACCATACCTTCATGACTGATGAGTGGATTTTGTTGATTAGCACCAGTGAGTGTACTTGTCTGAACTTATGTTAGGCTGTGGTCTGAGTTTACTGTTCTAGTACACTAGTATTACTGAGAGATACCTAGGAAAGTCCTCGCACAACCAACAGTATAGTTGTTGAGGGATACTTCGGATGTCCTAGCAGAATTATTGGAAAAGGTGAAGGATATCCGCGGAACTCTTAGAAGAACCATCAGGATGTGTGAGAAATACCATGGAACTTTTAGTTCAACCATCAGGATATGTGAGGGATTCCTTAGGAACTTCTCGTTAAGGCACTGGAATGGGTGAAGGATACCTTGGTACCGCCTTGCGGAGCAGTTATGATCGGTGTGAAATACCTACGGAGTACCTAGCAGAACCATCCGGATAGTTTGAAGGATTCCTTAGAAAGGCTTCTAACTTTTCTAGGTGGAAATGTTAGATTGTTTGAGGGAATTGTCCTTGGAGACTAGTGCCCTATCCAGAGAGAGGAAAACTTGGTGTGTCCTAGAAAGACTTTACGACTCTTTAAAAGGACCACAGACTTGTCTTGGAGTTGCTGAGGAACCTCAAGATTGGTTAGTGGGGTTTAAAGACTATCGACCACACGAGGGTTATTAAGACTGTATCTTACCTATTCATCATCAGTCAAAATTATTTTATTCCTTGAAATAGGGATTAAAGTGTCTGAGAGACTCACCTCACGTGGATATATCCTTCAAGGATAGTGGCTTTAGGACAGTAAGCGTGGAAGACCGGGATATGTAGTGGAAATACCACTTTACAAGCCTAGAAAGACCACACAATACCCTAGGAGGGACCACTTTAGCGAAACAAAGGAACCCAAAGGATATCCTGGGAGGACTACTATAGGATAAACACCAAGACCTCGAAAATATCTCTGGATGGGGATATCAAATCCGGACTCCGGCGTATTTGATGGGGCTTCACATAGCGGACTGAACAAGGTCACATGAATCCTGAACAGGTGAGTGTGCGTGTGTGTTAAGCACCTAGGCGCCTAGGGGAGGGGGCACCTGCTGTTAGGAAAATACCCAGGAACGTCTGAGATGCAAGAAACTGGTCCTCGTGAGCCCTGGGGATACCAAACACTAGGGGAATATCAAGGAATACCACAAGGGTGACTGCTGACCGCATGAGGGCGATACCTCAGTAATGAGTTGGTAGAGTATAATGGATGAGGTGATGGTGTATGGTAGTGTATGATGGATGAGGTGGTGGTGTATGGTAGTGTATGATAGATGAGGTGGTGGTGTATGATAGACGAGGTGGTGGTGTATGGTAGTGTACAATGGATGAGGTGATGGTGTATGGTAGTGTATGATGGATGAGGTGGTGGTGTATGGTAGAGTATAATAGATGAGGTGATGGTGTATGGTAGTGTATGATGGATGAGGTGGTGGTGTATGATAGACGAGGTGGTGGTGTATGGTAGTGTACAATGGATGAGGTGATGGTGTATGGTAGTGTATGATGGATGAGGTGGTGGTGTATGGTAGTGCATGATAGACGAGGTGGTGGTGTATGGTAGTGTATGATGGATGAGGTGGTGGTGTATGGTAGTGTATGATGGATGAGGTGGTGGTGTATGGTAGAGTATAATAGATGAGGTGATGGTGTATGGTAGTGTATGATGGATGAGGTGGTGGTGTATGATAGACGAGGTGGTGGTGTATGGTAGTGTACAATGGATGAGGTGATGGTGTATGGTAGTGTATGATGGATGAGGTGGTGGTGTATGGTAGTGTATGATAGACGAGGTGGTGGTGTATGGTAGTGTATGATGGATGAGGTGGTGTTGTATGGTAGTGTATGATGGATGAGGTGGTGGTGTATGGTAGTGTATGATGGATGAGGTGGTGGTGTATGGTAGTGCATGATAGACGAGGTGGTGGTGTATGGTAGTGTATGATGGATGAGGTGGTGGTGTATGGTAGTGTATGATGGATGAGGTGGTGGTGTATGGTAGTGTATGATGGATGAGGTGGTGGTGTATGGTAGTGCATGATAGACGAGGTGGTGGTGTATGGTAGTGTATGATGGATGAGGTGGTGGTGTATGGTAGTGCATGATAGACGAGGTGGTGGTGTATGGTAGTGTATGATGGATGAGGTGGTGGTGTATGGTAGTGTATGATGGATGAGGTGGTGGTGTATGGTAGTGTATGATGGATGAAGTGGTGGTGTATGGTAGTGTATGATGGATGAGGTGGTTGTGTATGGTAGTGTATGATGGATGAGGTGGTGGTGTATGGTAGTGTATGATGGATGAGGTGGTGGTGTATGGTAGTGTATGATGGATGAAATGGTGTATGGTAGTGTATGATAAACGAGGTGGTGGTGTATGGTAGTGTATGATGGATGAGGTGGTGGTGTATGGTAGTGCATGATAGACGTGGTGGTGGTGTATGGTAGTGAATGATGGATGAGGTGGTGGTGTATGATGGATGAGGTGGTGGTGTATGGTAGTGTATGATGGATGAGGTGGTGGTGTATGGTAGTGTATGATGGATGAGGTGGTGGTGTATGGTAGTGTATGATGGATGAGGTGGTGGTGTATGGTAGTGTATGATGGATGAGGTGGTGGTGTATGGTAGTGTATGATGGATGAGGTGGTGGTGTATGGTAGTGTATGATGGATGAAATGGTATATGGTAGTATATGATAGACGAGGTGGTGGTGTATGGTAGTGTATGATGGATGAGGTGGTGGTATATGGTAGTGTATAATGGATGAGGTAGTAGTGTATGATGGATGAGGTGGTGGTGTATGGTAGAGTATAATGGATGAGATGGTGGTGTATGGTAGTGTATGATCGATGAGGTGGTAGTGTATGATGGATGAGGTGGTGTATGGTAGTGTATGATGGATGAGGTGGTGGTGTATGGTAGTGTATGATTGATGAGGTGGTGGTGTATGGTAGTGTATGTTGGATGAGGTGGTGGTGTATGGTAGTGTATGATGGATGAGGTGGTGGTGTATGGTAGTGTATGATGGATGAGGTGGTGGTGTATGGTAGTGTATGATGGACGAGGTGGTGGTGTATGGTAGTGTATGATGGATGAGGTGGTGGTGTATGGTAGTGTATGATGGATGAGGTGGTGGTGTATGGTAGTGTATGATGGATGAGGTGGTGGTGTATGGTAGTGTATGATGGATGAGGTGGTGTATGGTAGTGTATGATGGATGAGGTGGTGGTGTATGGTAGTGTATGATGGATATGGCGGTGTATGGTAGTGTATGATGGATGAGGTGGTGGTGTATGGTAGTGTATGTTGGAGGTGGTGTATGGTAGTGTATGATGGATGAGGTGGTGGTGTATGGTAGTGTATGATGGATGAGGTGGTGTATGGTAGTGTATGATGGACGAGGTGGTGTATGGTAGTGTATGATGGACGGGGTGGTGGTGTATGGTAGTGTATGATGGATGAGGTGGTGGTGTATGGTAGTGTATGATGGATGAGGTGGTGGTGTATGGTAGTTTATGATGGATGAGGTGGTGGTGTATGGTAGTGTATGATGGATGAGGTGGTGGTGTATGGTAGTGTATGATGGATGAGGTGGTGGTGTATGGTAGTGTATGATGGATGAGGTGGTGGTGTATGGTAGTGTATGATGGATGAGGTGGTGGTGTATGGTAGTGTATGATGGATGTGGCGGTGTATGGTAGTGTATGATGGACGAGGTGTGGGGTGGGTGGTGGGGATGGTGGTTGTGGTGGGGAGGTGGATGGGGTGTGGGGGTGGTTGGTGGGGATGATGGTTGAGGTGGGGAGGTGGATGGTGGTTGGGGTGGGGGTGGTTGGTGTAGTTGAGTGCATTACAGACAACTCTGGCTGGTGTTGGGGTTTGATGGTGAGGTGTAGTGTTTGGGTGAGGTGTAGTGTTGGGGTGGGGTGTAGTGTTGGGGTGGGGTGTAGTGTTAGGGTGGGGTGTAGTGTTGGGGTGGGGTGTAGTGTTGGGGTGTTATGTTGTGGTGGGGTATAGTGTTCGGGTGGGGTGTAGTGTAGTGTTGGGGTGGGTTCTAGTGTTTGGGTGGGATGTGATGTTGGGGTGGGGTGTAGTGTTGGGTGGGGTGTTGGGTTGGGTGGGGTGTGGTTTTGGGAAGGGAAGGGGAGGTAATGAAGGGAACTGGAGATAACGAAGGGAAGAAGAGGTAACGAAGGGAAGGGGAGGTAAATAATGGAATGGGAGGTAACGAAGGGAACTGGAGATAACGATGGAAAGAGGAGGTAACGGAGGGAAGAGGTAACGAAGGGAAGGGGAAGTAACGAAGAGTAGGGAGGTAACGAAGGAAAGGGGAAGTAACAAAGGGAAGGGGGATTTAACGAAGGGAAGGGTAGGTAACGAAGGGGAGATGAAGGGAAGGACAATGTTTCTGTCACTATCATCGTGGTCACCAGGAAGATCTCGTCTACCTGTGTTACTTTACTACACTGTACTTCTTCCTTCTTCCTCTTGTTCTTGAAACTTGTTCTTACTGCAACTGTTGTTGATACGTTGCTGTTACTGTTGCTGTGACCTCAGGTGTTACTGTTGGTGGTGTTACTGCTACTGTTGTTGATACGTTGCTGTTACTGTTGCTGTGACCTCAGGTGTTACTGTTGGTGGTGTTACTGCTACTGTTGTTGTTGATACGTTGCTGTTACTGTTGCTGTGACCTCAGGTGATACTGTTGGTGGTGTTACTGCTACTGTTGTTGTTGATACGTTGCTGTTACTGCTGCTGTGACCTCAGGTGATACTGTTGGTGGTGTTACTGCTACTGTTGTTGTTGATACGTTGCTGTTACTGTTGCTGTGACCTCAGGTGATACTGTTGGTGGTGTTACTGCTACTGTTGTTGTTGATACGTTGCTGTTACTGCTGCTGTGACCTCAGGTGATGCTGTTGGTGGTGTTACTGCTACTGTTGTTGTTGATACGTTGCTGTTACTGCTGCTGTGACCTCAGGTGATACTGTTGGTGGTGTTACTGCTACTGTTGTTGTTGATACGTTGCTGTTACTGCTGCTGTGACCTCAGGTGATACTGTTGGTGGTGTTACTGCTACTGTTGTGATACGTTGCTGTTACGCTGCTGTGACCTCAGGTGATACTGTTGGTGGTGTTACCTGCTGTTGTTGTTGATACGTTGTTGTTACTGCTGCTGTGACCTCAGGTGATACTGTTGGTGGTGTTACTGCTACTGTTGTTGTTGATACGTTGCTGTTACTGCTGCTGTGACCTCAGGTGATACTGTTGGTGGTGTTACTGCTACTGTTGTTGATACGTTGCTGTTACTGCTGCTGTGACCTCAGGTGATACTGTTGGTGGTGTTACTGCTGCTGTTGTTGTTGATACGTTGTTGTTACTGCTGCTGTGACCTCAGGTGATACTGTTGGTGGTGTTACTGCTACTGTTGTTGATACGTTGCTGTTACTGCTGCTGTGACCTCAGGTGATACTGTTGGTGGTGTTACTGCTGCTGTTGTTGTTGATACGTTGTTGTTACTGCTGCTGTGACCTCAGGTGATACTGTTAGTGGTGTTACTGCTACTGTTCCTATTGCCGCTGCTGCTGAGTTTTTTTTCCTATTTTGCTACTGTTGCTATTGTTACTCGTCATTGTTGCTACTACTGTTGTAACTGCTGCCGTTGTTACTGCCGCTGTTGTTGGTGCTGTTGCTGCTTTTCTGTTACGGTGGTCAGTTGTACCTCATAGTGAAGGTCAGTTGTACCTCACAGTGAAGGTCAGTTGTACCTCACAGTGAAGGTCAGTTGTACCTCACAGTGAAGGTCAATTGTACCTCACAGTGAAGGTCAGTTGTACCTCACAGTGAAGGTCAGTTGTACCTCACAGTGAAGGTCAGTTGTACCTCATAGTGAAGGTCAGTTGTACCTCACAGTGAAGGTCAGTTGTACCTCACAGTGAAAGTTGTACACAGATCTGTACCTCACAGTGAAGGTCAGTTGTACCTCACAGTGAAGGTCAGTTGTACCTCACAGTGAAGGTCAGTTGTACCTCACAGTGAAGGTCAGTTGTACCTCACAGTGAAGGTCAGTTGTACCTCACAGTGAAGGTCAGTTGTACCTCACAGTGAAGGTCAGTTGTACCCACAGTGAAGGTCAGTTGTACCTCACAGTGAAGGTCAGTTGTACCTCACAGTGAAGGTCAGTTGTACCTCACAGTGAAGGTCAGTTGTACCTCACAGTGAAGGTCAGTTGTACCTCACACAGTGAAGGTCAGTTGTACCTCACACAGTGAAGGTCAGTTGTACCTCACACAGTGAAGGTCAGTTGTACCTCACACAGTGAAGGTCAGTTGTACCTCACACAGTGAAGGTCAGTTGTACCTCACACAGTGAAGGTCAGTTGTACCCACAAGTGAAGGTCAGTTGTACCTCACACAGTGAAGGTCAGTGTGACTCACCAGTGAAGGTCAGTTGTACCTCACACAGTGAAGGTCAGTTGTACTCACAGTGAGTCAGCTCACACAGTGAAGGTCAGTTGTACCTCACACAGTGAAGGTCAGTTGTACCTCACACAGTGAAGGTCAGTTGTACCTCACACAGTGAAGGTCAGTGTACCTCACACAGTGAAGGTCAGTTGTACCTCACACAGTGAAGGTCAGTTGACCTCACACAGTGAAGGTCAGTTGTACCTCACACAGTGAAGGTCAGTTGTACCTCACACAGTGAAGGTCAGTTGTACCTCACACAGTGAAGGTCAGTTGTACCTCACACAGTGAAGGTCAGTTGTACCTCACACAGTGAAGGTCAGTTGTACCTCACATGAAGGTCAGTTGTACCTCACACAGTGAAGGTCAGTTGTACCTCACACAGTGAAGGTCAGTTGTACCTACACAGTGAAGGTCAGTGTACTCACAGTGAAGGTCAGTTGTACCTCACACAGTGAAGGTCAGTTGTACCTCACACAGTGAAGGTCAGTTGTACTCACACAGTGAAGGTCAGTTGTACCTCACACAGTGAAGGTCAGTTGTACCACACAGTGAAGGTCAGTTGTACCCACACAGTGAAGGTCAGTTGTACCTCACACAGTGAAGGTCAGTTGTACCTCACACAGTGAAGGTCAGTTGTACCTCACACAGTGAAGGTCAGCTTGTACCTCACACAGTGAAGGTCAGTTGTACCTCACACAGTGAAGGTCAGTGTACTCACACAGTGAAGGTCAGTTGTACTCACACAGTGAAGGTCAGTTGTACCTCACACAGTGAAGGTCAGTGTACTCACCAGTGAGGTCATGCCTCACACAGTGAAGGTCAGTTGTACCTCACACAGTGGAAGGGGTCAGTTGTACTACACAGTGAAGGTCAGTTGTACCTCACACAGTGAAGGTCAGTTGTACTCACACAGTGAAGGTCAGTTGTACCTCACAGTGAAGGTCAGTTACTCACACAGTGAAGGCAGTTTTACCTCCACGTGAAGGTCAGTTGTACTCACAGTGAAGGTCAGTGTCCCCACAGTGAAGGTCAGTTGTACCTCACTGAGCAGTGTAAGGTCAGTGTACTCCAGTGAAGGTCAGTGTACCTCACAGTGAGGTCAGTTGTACCACTGCAGTGAAGCAGTACCACACAGTGGGTCAGTTGCTAACAGGAGGCAGTACCTGACCAGTGGGTCAGTTGTACTGCAGGAGAAAGCACTCAACAGGTGGTGTGGTGCTGCAGGAAGCACCAACAGGTGGGTGGGTGCTACAGGAGAGCACCGATAGGTGGGTGGGTGCTGCAGGAGAGCACCAACAGGTGGGTGGGTGCTGCAGGAGAGCACCGACAGGTGGGTGGGTGCTGCAGGAGAGCACCGACAGGTGGGTGGGTGCTGCAGGAGAGCACCGACAGGTGGGTAGGTGCTGCAGGAGAGCACCGACAGGTGGGTGGTTGCTGCAGGATAGCACCGACAGGTGGGCGAGTGCTGCAGGAGAGCACCGACAGGTGGGTGGGTGCTGCAGGTGAGCACCGACAGGTGGGTAGGTACTGCAGGAGAGAACCAATAGGTGGGTGGGTGCTGCAGGAGAGCACCGACAGGTGGGTAGGTACTGCAGGAGAGAACCAATAGGTGGGTAGGTGCTGCAGGTGAGCACCGACAGGTGGGTAGGTGCTGCAGGTGAGCACCGACAGGTGGGTGGGTGCTGCAGGAGAGCAACGACAGGTGGGTAGGTGCTACAGGAGAGCAACGACAGGTGGGTAGGTACTGCAGGAGAGAACCAATAGGTGGGTGGGTGCTGCAGGTGAGCACCGACAGGTGGGTAGGTACTGCAGGAGAGAACCAATAGGTGGGTGGGTGCTGCAGGAGAGCACCGACAGGTGGGTGGGTGCTGCAGGAGAGCAACGACAGGTGGGTAGGTGCTGCAGGAGAGCAACGACAGGTGGGTAGGTACTGCAGGAGAGCACCGACAGGTGGGTGGGTGCTGCAGGAGAGCAACGACAGGTGGGTAGGTACTGCAGGAGAGAACCAATAGGTGGGTGGGTGCTGCAGGAGAGCACCGACAGGTGGGTGGGTGCTGCAGGAGAGCAACGACAGGTGGGTGGGCTTTCGTTGAGGCGGGTGGGCTTTCGTTGAGGCAGGTGGGCTGGCCGGTGGGCTTCCGAAGACAGAGAAAAAAATAATTTGACGTTTGCTAGTTATTACTAGTATAGTTATAAATATAATTAGGTATTTTAAGAGCATTGATGGTCGTTTAAGATGGAGGGTCGTTTAAATATAGTTATCATAGTATACAATTATTATCAATATAGTATTGTTATCATTTTATGTTATAATCATAAGAGCAAAGTTTATTAAGGATACTTATGCAAAATATGTATCTCCTCACATTGTTAGTCTCCTCACATTGTTAGTCTCCTCACATTGTTAGTCTCCTCACATTGTTAGTCTCCTCACATAGTCTCCTCACATTGTTAGTCTCCTCACATAGTCTCCTCACATTGTTAGTCTCCTCACATAGTCTCCTCACATTGTTAGTCTCCTCACATAATCTCCTCACAGTCTCCTCAAATAGTCTCCTCACATAGTCTCCTCACATTGTTAGTCTCCTCACATAGTCTCATCACATTGTTAGTCTCCTCACATAGTCTCCTCACATTGTTATAGTCTCCTCACATTGTTATAGTCTCCTCACATTGTTATAGTCTCCTCACATTGTTATAGTCTCCTCACATTGTTATAGTCTCCTCACATAGTCTCCTCACATTGTTAGTCTCCTCACAGTCTCCTCACATAGTCTTCTCACATTGTTAGTCTCCTCACATAGTCTCCTCACATTGTTATAGTCTCCTCACATTGTTATAGTCTCCTCACATTGTTATAGTCTCCTCACATTGTTATAGTCTCCTCACATTGTTATAGTCTCCTCACATTGTTATAGTCTCCTCACATTGTTATAGTCTCCTCACATAGTCTCCTCACAGTCTCCTCACATAGTCTTCTCACATTGTTAGTCTCCTCACATTGTTAGTCTCCTCACATAGTCTCCTCACATAGTCTCCTCACATAGTCTCCTCACATTGTTAGTCTCCTCACATAATCTCCTCACAGTCTCCTCACATAGTCTCCTCACATAGTCTCCTCACATAGTCTCCTCACATAGTCTCCTCACATTGTTAGTCTCCTCACATAGTCTCCTCACAGTCTCCTCACATAGTCTTCTCACATTGTTAGTCTCCTCACATAGTCTCATCACATTGTTAGTCTCCTCACATAGTCTCCTCACATTGTTATAGTCTCCTCACATAGTCTCCTCACAGTCTCCTCACATAGTCTTCTCACATTGTTAGTCTTCTCACATTGTTAGTCTCCTCACATTGTTAGTCTCCTCACATAGTCTCCTCACATTGTTAGTCTCCTCACATAGTCTCCTCACATTGTTAGTCTCCTCACATAATCTCCTCACAGTCTCCTCACATAGTCTCCTCACATAGTCTCCTCACATTGTTAGTCTCCTCACATAGTCTCATCACATTGTTAGTCTCCTCACATAGTCTCCTCACATTGTTATAGTCTCCTCACATTGTTATAGTCTCCTCACATAGTCTCCTCACATTGTTATAGTCTCCTCACATAGTCTCCTCACATTGTTAGTCTCCTCACATTGTTATAGTCTCCTCACATTGTTATAGTCTCCTAACTGTGTTATAGTCTCCTCATATTGTTATAGTCTCCTCACATTGTTATAGTCTCCTCACATTGTTATAGTCTCCTCACATAGTCTCCTCACATTGTTATAGTCTCCTCACAGTGTTATAGTCTCCTCACATTGTTATAGTCTCCTCACATTGTTATAGTCTCCTCACATTGTTATAATAGTCTCCTCACATTGTTATAGTCTCCTCACATTGTTATAGTCTCCTCACATTGTTATAGTCTCCTCACATTGTTATAGTCTCCTCACATTGTTATAGTCTCCTCACAGTGTTATAGTCTCCTCACAGTGTTATAGTCTCCTCACATTGTTATAGTCTCTTCACATTGTTATAGTCTCCTCACATAGTCTCCTCACATTGTTATAGTCTCCTCACATAGTCTCCTCACATTGTTATAGTCTCCTCACATTGTTATAGTCTCCTCACAGTGTTGTAGTCTCCTCACAGTGTTATAGTCTCCTCACATTGTTATAGTCTCCTCACATAGTCTCCTCACATTGTTATAGTCTCCTCACATAGTCTCCTCACATTGTTAGTCTCCTCACAGTGTTACAGTCTCCTCACATTGTTATAGTCTCCTCACAGCGTTATAGTCTCCTCACATTGTTATAGTCTCCTCAGTGTTATAGTCTCCTCACATTGTTATATATATATATATATATATAACTCACACAAACATCATTTACGGCCTCATAGACCCAGTGAACATTTAAATTACTGGGAGGAAATGTTCAATAAACCCAGAGAAAAGCAGG
Source organism: Cherax destructor (assembly GCA_009830355.1). NCBI lineage: Eukaryota > Metazoa > Arthropoda > Malacostraca > Decapoda > Parastacidae > Cherax > Cherax destructor. Next base: position 402,994 of record WNWK01000245.1, read on the forward strand.
GCCGCCGTGGACACAGCAAGAGAACATTGTATCAACATTCGTGGTCCTAGACTATTCAACATCTTACCAAAACATAGAAACACTGCTGGAACAAGTGTAGACGTCTTTAAGACGAAACTAGACAAGTAGCTCCACCAAGTGTCGAATCAACCAGTCTGTGATGGAGACGTGGGCCGCCAGTAGAAACTGCCTGGTTGACCAGACAAGCCTGGCCCGGGCCGGGCTGCGAGAGTAAAAAGAACTCTCGAAACCCTTGAAAGTTATGTGGACTGGTGGGCGACCAAAAACAAGAGCCTGGTCAACCAGGCACTCGACAGGAAGGTCTGGCCCGGGCCGGGCCGCAGGGGGAGGAAGAGTCTTGCAACAGATCACAGGTAAATCACAGGTAATCCAACCCCCTTCCCCCATCCCCACCCACACCCCCATCCTCTCAGAAGGTTCCTAGGGGCTTCAAGTAACATTCTGATTCCTCTTCATTCTCCTCCTCTCCTTCCTCCCCTCCCTCCTCCTCCTCCTCCTCTCTTTCCTCCCCTCCCTCCTCCTCCTCCTCCTCTCCTTCCTCCCCTCCCTCCTCCTCCTCCTCTAAGATTAACGACCCGACTACTAACGAGACAATTACAGCAGTAATCGCCTTGTTAATGACCCCTGGGAATTCACGGGCTAACCGCCTCTCTCTGACTTCCTGGTGTCAGGTTTGTGCTCTGTTGAGCCCACCACATCTGTATTGTACTCTTTTGAGCCCACCACATCTGTATTGTGCTCTGTTGAGCCCACCACATCTGTATTGTACTCTGTTGAGCCCACCACATCTGTATTGTGCTCTGTTGAGCCCACCACCTCTGTATTGTACTCTGTTGAGCCCACCACCTCTGTATTGTACTCTGTTGAGCCCACCACCTCTGTATTGTACTCTGTTGAGCCCACCACCTCTGTATTGTACTCTGTTGAGCCCACCACCTCTGTATTGTACTCTGTTGTGCCCGCCACCTATGTATTGTACTCTGTTGAGCCCTTATTGAACTTTTTATTGTTTTTTTTATACTATATATATATATATATATATATATATACACACACAATATTCATATCCCCTTATTATTTTTTTTATCAATTTTGCTTGGTGGTATTAGAAAGTGAAGTTATAACCGCGAGTAATAAAGGTAAATATTGATCTTTAGTTTCCCGCCAAATTTATGGCGCGGGCGCGCGTGTTTTTTTTAGAAGACTTGCTACATCCTGTGACGTCACAATAACAACAGTTTTGGAACCTGAGGCACTTCCTCCTGCCCAACCAGACCCACCCACCCATCATAACCCTTCAAGAGGAAGACAGTAAGCGCCACACTTGCCTACAAGGTAGTAGTGGAGTACTAGTATCAGGATACTAGGGAAACATGTGCGTATAACGCCTAACATAATGACCACTTGTGCAACACTATCAAATTGGCGGGAATTTTAAGAGCAGTAAATTTAAATCGGCTGATACAGAAGAAACGTTTCCCTGATGTACAGTGATTGTGTGAGCACTGTAGTGGAACCCAGTACAGTGCTACGTCATGCACTGCAGCTGTGTTACAGTGCTACGTCATGCACTGCAGCTGTGTTACAGTGCTACATCATGCACTGCAACTGTTACAGTGCTACGTCATGCACTGAAACTGTTACAGTGCTACGTCATGCACTGCAACTGTGTAACAATGCTACGTCATGCACTGCAGCTGTGTTACAGTGCTACGTCATGCACCGCAGCTGTTACAGTGCTACGTCATGCACTGCAGCTGTGTTACAGTGCTACGTCATGCACTGCAACTGTTACAGTGCTACGTCATGCACTGAAACTGTTACAGTGCTACGTCATGCACTGAAACTGTGTTACAGTGCTACGTCATGCACTGCAGCTGTGTAACAATGCTACGTCATGCACTGCAGCTGTGTTACAGTGCTACGTCATGCACTGTGTTACAGTGCTACATGCACTGAAACTGTGTTACAGTGCTACGTCATGCACTGCAGCTGTGTTACAGTGCTACATGCACTGAAACTGTTACAGTGCTACGTCATGCACTGCAACTGTGTTACAGTGCTACATGCACTGAAACTGTGTTACAGTGCTACGTCATGCACTGCAGCTGTGTTACAGTGCTACGTCATGCACTGCAGTTGTGTTACAGTTCTACGTCATGCACTGCAGCTGTGTTACAGTGCTACGTCATGCACTGCAACTGTGTTACAGTGCTACGTCATGCACTGCAGCTGTGTTACAGTGCAACGTCATGCACTGCAGCTGTGTTACAGTGCTACATCATGCACTGAAACTGTGTTACAGTGCTACGTCATGCACTGCAACTGTGTTACAGTGCTACGTCATGCACTGCAGCTGTGTTACAGTGCTACGTCATGCACTGCAGTTGTGTTACAGTGCTACGTCATGCACTGCAGCTGTGTTACAGTGCTACGTCATGCACTGCAGCTGTGTTACTGTGCTACGTCATGCACTGCAGCTGTGTTACAGTGCTACGTCATGCACTGCAGCTGTGTTACAGTGCTACGTCATGCACTACAAGTCACCAAACAACCAGTCACTGACTGATGTATCACCAGCCTCACCATTTTTGTTATTATTAGAATTAACTGATCATTTCTTCATTTCATCTTCTTTCCTGTTCCCTCCCTCCTCTGTCTCATCCTCTTCCTCATCTTCACAACCGCCACCTCTTCCTGCTTCCTTCCCCTCCCCCCCCCACTCTTCCTGTGTCACGCTTTAGTGCACACCACTGCTCCTGCATGTCCACCACCACCAGCCTGGAGGCGACGTGTTCAGTGCATCAGTCTTGAGAAAAGTGCACGGTGAAGTGACTTATACTGTAGACAGGTGAAGTGACTTATACTGTAGACAGGTGAAGTGACTTATACTGTAGACAGGTGAAGTGACTTATACTGTAGACAGGTGAAGTGACTTATACTGTAGACAGGTGAAGTGACTTATACTGTAGACAGGTGAAGTGACTTATACTGTAGACAGGTGAAGTGACTTATACTGTAGACAGGTGAGGTGAAACAGTTGGAGGCGGCGCCACCAGTGGAAAAATTGCTAACCCATCCTATAGGCCTGACCTACTTCCACTAGTGAATATTACCACTGGTGGCGCCGCCTCCAACTGTTTCACTTCACCTGTCTACGGTATATAAGTCACTTCACCTGTCTACGGTATATAAGTTACTTCACCTGTCTACGGTATATAAGTCACTTCACCTGTCTACGGTATATAAGTCACTTCACCTTTCTACGGTATATAAGTTACTTCACCTGTCTATGGTATATAAGTCACTTCACCTGTCTACGGTATATAAGTTACTTCACCTGTCTACGGTATATAAGTCACTTCACCTGTCTACGGTATATAAGTCACTTCACCTGTCTACGGTATATAAGTCACTTCACCTGTCTACGGTATATAAGTTACTTCACCTGTCTACGGTATATAAGTCACTTCACCTGTCTACGGTATATAAGTCACTTCAAATGTCTACGGTATATAAGTCACTTCACCTGTCTACGGTATATAAGTTACTTCACCTGTCTACGGTATATAAGTCACTTCACCTGTCTACGGTATATAAGTCACTTCACCTGTCTACGGTATATAAGTTACTTCACCTGTCTACGGTATATAAGTCACTTCACCTGTCTACGGTATATAAGTTACTTCACCTGTCTACGGTATATAAGTTACTTCACCTGTCTACGGTATATAAGTCACTTCACCTGTCTACGGTATATAAGTCACTTCACCTGTCTACGGTATATAAGTCACTTCACCTGTCTACGGTATATAAGTTACTTCACCTGTCTACGGTATATGAGTTACTTCACCTGTCTACGGTATATAAGTCACTTCACCTGTCTACGGTATATAAGTCACTTCACCTGTCTACGGTATATAAGTCACTTCACCTGTCTACGGTATATAAGTTACTTCACCTGTCTACGGTATATAAGTTACTTCACCTGTCTACGGTATATAAGTCACTTCACCTGTCTACGGTATATAAGTCACTTCACCTGTCTACGGTATATAAGTCACTTCACCTGTCTACGGTATATAAGTCACTTCACCTGTCTACGGTATATAAGTTACTTCACCTGTCTACGGTATATAAGTTACTTCACCTGTCTACGGTATATGAGTTACTTCACCTGTCTACGGTATATAAGTCACTTCACCTGTCTACGGTATATAAGTTACTTCACCTGTCTACGGTATATAAGTTACTTCACCTGTCTACGGTATATAAGTCACTTCACCTGTCTACGGTATATAAGTCACTTCACCTGTCTACGGTATATAAGTCACTTCACCTGTCTACGGTATATAAGTCACTTCACCTGTCTACGGTATATAAGTCACTTCACCTGTCTACGGTATATAAGTCACTTCACCTGTCTACGGTATATAAGTCACTTCACCTGTCTACGGTATATAAGTCACTTCACCTGTCTACGGTATATAAGTCACTTCACCTGTCTACGGTATATAAGTTACTTCACCTGTCTACGGTATATGAGTTACTTCACCTGTCTACGGTATATAAGTCACTTCACCTGTCTACGGTATATAAGTCACTTCACCTGTCTACGGTATATAAGTCACTTCACCTGTCTACGGTATATAAGTTACTTCACCTGTCTACGGTATATAAGTTACTTCACCTGTCTACGGTATATAAGTCACTTCACCTGTCTACGGTATATAAGTCACTTCACCTGTCTACGGTATATAAGTCACTTCACCTGTCTACGGTATATAAGTCACTTCACCTGTCTACGGTATATAAGTTACTTCACCTGTCTACGGTATATAAGTTACTTCACCTGTCTACGGTATATGAGTTACTTCACCTGTCTACGGTATATAAGTCACTTCACCTGTCTACGGTATATAAGTTACTTCACCTGTCTACGGTATATAAGTTACTTCACCTGTCTACGGTATATAAGTCACTTCACCTGTCCACTCCAGGCTGACGGACTGATTACCTTATCTTCCACCATTCATCTTTGTGTTGGACTAAAGAATCTCGCTGGCGAAACGTTTGCACAGTAAAGAATCTCGCTGGCGAAACGTTTGCACAGTAAAGAATCTCGCTGGCGAAACGTTTGCACAGTAAAGATACCCAGGTGTTGCAAGATTGTCTCGTTCATTAACTTTCAGGAAGATCAACAAGTAGGCGCTTACGACCTTGTTTACGGCATATGTCAATCATACCCTGGAGTACGCAGCGCCTGTATGCAACCCACCCTGGAGTACGCAGCGCCTGTATGCAACCCACCCTGGAGTACGCAGCGCCTGTATGCAACCCACCCTGGAGTACGCAGCGCCTGTATGCAACCCACCCTGGAGTACGCAGCGCCTGTATGCAACCCACCCTGGAGTACGCAGCGCCTGTATTCAACCCACCCTGGAGTACGCAGCGCCTGTATGCAACCCACCCTGGAGTACGCAGCGCCTGTATGCAACCCACCCTGGAGTACGCAGCGCCTGTATGCAACCCACCCTGGAGTACGCAGCGCCTGTATGCAACCCACCCTGGAGTACGCAGCGCCTGTATGCAACCCACCCTGGAGTACGCAGCGCCTGTATGCAACCCACCCTGGAGTACGCAGCGCCTGTATGCAACCCACCCTGGAGTACGCAGCGCCTGTATTCAACCCACCCTGGAGTACGCAGCGCCTGTATTCAACCCACCCTGGAGTACGCAGCGCCTGTATTCAACCCACCCTGGAGTACGCAGCGCCTGTATGCAACCCACGTCAGTTTAATTAATTGTGTGAGTGTAATAGTGAACACACGGAGGAGACAGCGAATACACGGAGGAGACAGCGAACACACGGAGGAGACAGCGAATACACACTGAGGAGACAGCGAACACACGGAGGAGACAGCGAACACACGGAGGAGACAGCGAACACACGGAGGAGACAGCGAAGACACACGGAGGAGACAGCGAACACACACGGAGGAGACAGCGAACACACACGGAGGAGACAGCGAACACACACGGAGGAGACAGCGAACACACACGGAGGAGACAGCGAACACACGGAGACAGCGAACACACACGGAGGAGACAGCAGCACACACGGAGGAGACAGCGAACACACGGAGGAGACAGCGAACACACTGAGGAGACAGCGAACACACGGAGGAGACAGCGAACACACACGGAGGAGACAGCAGCACACACGGAGGAGACAGCAGCCCACACGGAGGAGACAGCGAACACACGGAGGAGACAGCGAACACACGGAGGAGACAGCGAACACACGGAGGAGACAGCGAACACACTGAGGAGACAGCGAACACACGGAGGAGACAGCAGCACACACGGAGGAGACAGCGAACACACTGAGGAGACAGCGAACACACGGAGGAGACAGCGAACACACGGAGGAGACAGCGAACACACACGGAGGAGACAGCAGCACACACGGAGGAGACAGCAGCACACACGGAGGAGACAGCGAACACACGGAGGAGACTTAGGAACACACACGGAGGAGACAGCAGCACACACGGAGGAGACAGCAGCACACACGGAGGAGATAGCGAACACACACGGAGGAGACAGCGAACACACGGAGGAGACAGCGAACACACACGGAGGAGACAGCAGCACACACGGAGGAGACAGCGAACACACGGAGGAGACAGCGAACACACTGAGGAGACAGCGAACACACGGAGGAGACAGCGAACACACACGGAGGAGACAGCAGCACACACGGAGGAGACAGCAGCACACACGGAGGAGACAGCGAACACACGGAGGAGACAGCGAACACACGGAGGAGACAGCGAACACACGGAGGAGACAGCCAACACACGGAGGAGACAGCGAACACACTGGAGGAGACACGAACACACGGAGGAGACAGCAGCACACACGGAGGAGACAGCGAACACACTGAGGAGACAGCGAACACACGGAGGAGACAGCGAACACAC
>WNWK01000245.1:412500-480000 GCA_009830355.1 Cherax destructor
AATGTTGTAGTTGAGAGGAGAGGTTCACTGAGGCTTCATGTTATATAACCCACGCTGGAGATCAAACACGTGAAGGGGAGAGGGGGAGGGGGGTTCACCTAACATAGGAAGTTAAGATATAGCACAGCACTATTCACTTTACACAGGAGGGTTCACTTGACACTGGAGGGTTCACTTGACACTGGAGGGTTCACTTGACACAGGAGGGTTCAATTGACACAGGAAGGTTCACTTGACACAGGAGGGTTCACTTGACACAGGAGGGTTCACTTGACACAGGAGGGTTCACTTGACACAGGAAGGTTCACTTGACACAGGAGGGTTCACTTGACACAGTAGGGTTCACTTGACACAGGAGGGTTCACTTGACACAGGAGGGTTCACCTGACACAGGAAGATTCACTTGACACAGGAGGGTTCACTGAGCACAGGAGGGTCCACTAAGCACAGGAGGGTCCACTGAGCACAGGAGGGTTCACTGAGCACAGGAGGGCTCACTGAGCACAGGAGGGTCCACTGAGCACAGGAGGGTCCACTAAACACAGGAGGGTCCACTGAGCACAGGAGGGTCCACTGAGCACAGGAGGGTCCACTGAGCACAGGAGGGTCCACTGAGCACAGGAGGGTCCACTGAGCACAGAAGCGTCAACTGAGCACAGGAGGGTCCACTGAGCACAAGAGGGTCCACTGAGCACAGGAGGGTCCACTGAGCACAGGAGGGTCCACTGAGCACAGGAGGGTCCACTGAGCACAGGAGGGTCCACCGAGCACAGGAGGGTCCACTGAGCACAGGATGGTTCACTGAGCACAGGAGGGTCCTCTGAGCACAGGAGGGTCCACTGAGCACAGGAGGATCCACTGAGCACAGGAGGGTCCACTGAGCACATGAGGGTCCACTGAACACAGGAGGGTTCACTGAGCACAGGAGGATCCACTGAGCACAGGAGGGTCTACTGAGCACAGGAGGGTCTACTGAGCACAGGAGGGTCCACTGAGCACAGGAGGGTCCACTGAGCACAGGAGGGTCCACTGAGCACAGGAGGGTTCACTGAGCACAGGATGGTTCACTGAGCACAGGATGGTTCACTGAGCACAGGAGGGTTCACCTAGTTCATTAATTATTACACTGGCCGCTGACACCTTCTGTTGAGGTTTGAATCATCTACTCACAATCCTAAGCATCTACAAGCGATTGTGTAGAACTGTACAAAATTAGGTAGGACTAGAGAGAGAGAAGGAGGGGGGTTGGGTAGCACAAGAGACGTAATAATGGGTGTTGGGAACGGGCAAGAAGAGCATCGCGTTCCACTCTCTGCTTCACTTATACAAGTTTTAAGGAATTTCTCAGCCTGTCTGGCAGCGTGGGCGAGTGTTGACGTCATGCAGGTTAAAGGTGAGGCTGGCACACCGCGAGGCACAGAGGGCAGCACCAGGAGGCACTGCTAAAGGGAAGAGACAGGTTGAAGAGTGATGGAGGGAGGGAAGAATAACGTGTGGCAGGAGACAAAAAAAAGAATGGGGGTACAGGATAACCGGGATAACTCTGTATTGTTTCTTGTTGGTGTTATCCGCCGAGAAAGGTGTTTGTTGTTGTTGTTACTGTTAGCATTATTACAGAAGAGCTAAATCCGTACGGGTGTTTACAGCTCTAGAGGAATCAGAGGCAATACACTAAAGATAAAGTTAGTGAAGGAAGGAAGAAAGGAGAGAGAGAGAGAGAGAGAGAGAGAGAGAGAGAGAGAGAGAGAGAGAGAGAGAGAGAGAGAGAGAGAGAGAGAGAGAGAGAGAGATCAGAGAAAGGGAGCCAGGTAGGCAAACCAGAGAATCAACAGGTTGCAGCAGCAGTAGTGTGAGATAGTCCCCCACCCTCTTCCTTCCCCACTCCACTTCTCCCCTTACCCCTTGCCATTAGTGATACTCTGGGTGCCTCACCCTGGTCTCTGCCACCACCCCCTTCCTCCTCCAGCAGACCAAAATAAACGTCAGCGACCCTACACAAACTTACCTTCACATAAGGGCAGGTGGGTTGTGCCAGCTACGTTATTACCTGCCTTCCTACCCTCTGTTACATGCGCTTATTAATCTACCTACACCACCAGGGAGAGAGAGAGACAGAGAGAGAGGAGGAGGAGGAAGAGAAGGAATTTCTTTCTCACACAACTTGTATATATAATGACTCAGTGACCACTTCATTATGTACATCTTTACACCTGCTCACTGATGCAAATATCTAATCAGCCAATCACGTTGGAGCACCTGAGTGCATACAGACAGGTCAAGAGTTTCACTTGTTGTTCAGACCTAACATCAGAGTAGGCAAGAAATGTAACCTAAGTGACTTTGACCGTGGAATGATCGTTGCTGCCAGACCGGCTGGTTTGAGTATCTCAAAAACTTCTGATCATCTGGAATTTTCAAGTGTCTGTAGAGTTTACTGAGAAAGATGTGAAGAAACACAAAACATCCATTGAGCTGCAGTTCTGAGGACGAAGACGCCTTCATAATGAGAAAGGTCAGAGAAGAATGACCAGACTGGTTCAAACTGACAGGAAAACTATAGTGACTCAAATAGCCATGCGTTACAATAGCGGTATGCAGAAGAGTACTCTACGACACAATACACTATACCAGAGTACGACACAGTACACTATACCAGAGTACTCTACGACACAATACACTATACCAGAGTACGACACAGTACACTATACCAGAGTACTCTACGACACAATACACTATACCAGAGTACGACACAGTACACTATACCAGAGTACTCTACGACACAATACACTATACCAGAGTAAGACACAATACACTATACCAGAGTACTCTACGACACAGTACACTACACCAGAATCCTCTGCAACACACTACACCAGAATCCTCTGCAACACACTACACTACACCAGAATCCTCTGCAACACAGTACACTACACCAGAATCCTTTGCAACACAGTACACTACACCAAAATCCTCTGCAACACAGTACACTACACCAGAATCCTCTGCAACACACTACACTACACCAGAATCCTCTGCAACACACTACACTACACCAGAATCCTCTGCAACACACTACACTACACCAGAATCCTCTGCAACACACTACACTACACCAGAATCCTCTGCAACACACTACACTACACCAGAATCCTCTGCAACACAGTACACTACACCAGAATCCTCTGCAACACACTACACTACACCAGAATCCTCTGCAACACAGTACACTACACCAGAATCCTCTGCAACACAGTACACTACACCAGAATCCTCTGCAACACACTACACTACACCAGAATCCTCTGCAACACAGTACACTACACCAGAATCCTCTGCAACACACTACACTACACCAGAATCCTCTGCAACACACTACACTACACCAGAATCCTCTGCAACACACTACACTACACCAGAATCCTCTGCAACACAGTACACTACACCAGAATCCTCTGCAACACAGTACACTACACCAGAATCCTCTGCAACACAGTACACTACACCAGAATCCTCTGCAACACAGTACACTACACCAGAATCCTCTGCAACACACTACACTACACCAGAATCCTCTGCAACACAGTACACTACACCAGAATCCTCTGCAACACAGTACACTACACCAGAATCCTCTGCAACACACTACACTACACCAGAATCCTCTGCAACACAGTACACTACACCAGAATCCTCTGCAACACAGTACACTACACCATAATCCTCTGCAACACACTACACTACACCAGAATCCTCTGCAACACACTACACTACACCAGAATCCTCTGCAACACACTACACTACACCAGAATCCTCTGCAACACACTACACTACACCAGAATCCTCTGCAACACACTACACTACACCAGAATCCTCTGCAACACAGTACACTACACCAGAATCCTCTGCAACACAGTACACTACACCAGAATCCTCTGCAACACACTACACTACACCAGAATCCTCTGCAACACACTACACTACACCAGAATCCTCTGCAACACACTACACTACACCAGAATCCTCTGCAACACACTACACTACACCAGAATCCTCTGCAACACAGTACACTACACCAGAATCCTCTGCAACACAGTACACTACCTTGTAAGTACATGAGACAGCAGTGTCTCATGTCAATGTGTGGAAGGTGACTTGACTGTGTCCAAGATGACTGTTGTTGACCTGCTGTGTCCAAGATGACTGTTGTTGACCTGCTGTGTCCAGGATGACTGTTGTTGACCTGCTGTGTCCAGGATGACTGTTGTTGACCTGCTGTGTCCAGGATGACTGTTGTTGACCTGCTGTGTCCAAGATGACTGTTGTTGACCTGCTGTGTCCAGGATGACTGTTGTTGACCTGCTGTGTCCAGGATGACTGTTGTTGACCTGCTGTGTCCAGGATGACTGTTGTTGACCTGCTGTGTCCAAGATGACTGTTGTTGACCTGCTGTGTCCAAGATGACTGTTGTTGACCTGCTGTGTCCAGGATGACTGTTGTTGACCTGCTGTGTCCAAGATGACTGTTGTTGACCTGCTGTGTCCAGGATGACTGTTGTTGACCTGCTGTGTCCAGGATGACTGTTGTTGACCTGCTGTGTCCAAGATGACTGTTGTTGACCTGCTGTGTCCAAGATGACTGTTGTTGACCTGCTGTGTCCAGGATGACTGTTGTTGACCTGCTGTGTCCAAGATGACTGTTGTTGACCTGCTGTGTCCAGGATGACTGTTATTGACCTGCTATGTCCAGGATGACTGTTGTTGACCTGCTGTGTCCAAGATGACTGTTGTTGACCTGCTGTGTCCAGGATGACTGTTGTTGACCTGCTGTGTCAAGGATGACTGTTGTTGACCTGACTGTGTCAAGGATGACTGTTGCTGACCTGTTGTGTCCAGGTTATAACTCGAAGGTTGGGAACCCTAGCCTCACTCTTTTACGAGGCAGGGCCAGGAGCTGAGTCTCGACCCTGCAAACACAGGTGTATGAGTACATAGGAAGCAGCAGAAGTCTGTTCTATATGTCTTTTACACACACAAGTGTGTGTGCGTGTGTATGTTATATATATATATATATATATATATATATATATATATATATATATATATATATATATATATATATATATATATATATATATATATATATATATATATACATTGTGTGCGTGATTAACTATTTGTATTATTATGAGAGTGATAAGGAAGTTCTAAACCCGTAGGGGTCAATATTTATAGTTGAAAGAGTAAAATTAACCTCCACGTGTCCTGTTGTCGGTGTTATTATTTTTGTTGTGGGTGGTACTGTTGTTGTTACTGATTTTATTGTTGGTATTATTGTTACTGTTTTTGTTGTTGGTTTTGTTGATAGTACTGTTGTTGGTGTTGTTGATAGTACTGTTGTTGGTGTTGTTGATAGTACTGTTGTTGGTGTTGTTGATAGTACTGTTGTTGGTGTTGTTGATAGTACTGTTGTTGGTGTTGTTGATAGTACTGTTGTTGGTGTTGTTGATAGTACTGTTGTTGGTGTTGTTGATAGTACTATTGTTGTTGATTGCATGAGTTGCATGTTGCGTGTAGGCGCCGCCCACTAACACCTCGCCTCCCATTAAAGAAACAGTTATGTAAGGTCAAGATTGATGCCTGCCCTGGTGTGCGAAACGTCTCCACACTAAAGTTACCTCACCTTGCGCACGTTTCTCTTTTATACTCTTGTCGTCGTTATGTACCATGGTTGTATCACCTGGGTACCTATTTTCTGCTAGGTGAAGACAGGCAGTACAGTACGTGTGTGTAAGGAGACTTCAGCTTCCATCGCGTCCTGCCCGGTGATCGAATCCAGAATATTTTGGTTGTGCGCCTGTCACCGACCATGGGTTTGCAATACTTGTTTGGTGTTTTGGTATATATGAGTTTGCATTCGTGTTTGTGTTTGTACAATTTTATGTATGGGTGTACTAGGGGAGAAAAGATTGGTAGGGGAAGGCTGGGTCGACAGCTGTGTCAACAAGTGCTCCTTCAACCTATCTATAATATATATATATATATATATATATATATATATATATATATATATATATATATATATATATATATATATATATATATATATATATATATATATATATATATATATGTTTATTTATTTATTTATATATTAACACATGGGCCGTCACCCACCAAGGCAGGGTGGCCCGAAAAAGAAAATTTTTCACCATTCACTCCATCACTGTCTTGCCAGAGGCACGCTTACACTACAATTATAAAACTGCAACATTAACACCCCTCCTTCAGAGAGCAGACACTGTACTTCCCACCTCCAGGACTCAAGTCCGGCCTGCCGGTTTCCCTGTATCCCTTCATAAATGTTACCTTGCTTACACTCCAACAACACGCCAAGTCCTAAAAACCATTTGTCTTCATTCTCTACTATCTAACACGCTCACGCATGCTTGCTAGAAGTCAAAGCCCCTTGCACGCAAAATCTGTTTTACCCCCTCCCTCCAACCATTCCTAGGCCGACCCCTACCCCGCCTTCACTTCACTACAGATTTATACACTCTCGAAGTCATTCCATTTTGTTCCATCCTCTCTACATGTCCAAACCACCTCAACAACCCCTCCTCAGCTCTCTGGATAATAGTTTTTGGTAATCCTGCACCTCTTCCTAATCTTCAAATTACGGATTCTCTGCATTATATTCACACCACACATTGCCCTCATACACGACATCTCCACTGCCTCCAGCCTTCTCCTTGTTACAACATTCACCACCCATGCTTCACACCCATATAAGAACGTTGGTATAACTATACTCTCATACATTCCCCTCTTTGCTTCCATGGACAAAGTTCTTTGTCTCCACAGACTCCTAAGTGCACTACTCACCTTTTTTCCTTCGTCAATTCTATTATTCACCTCATCTTTCATAGACCCATCTGCTGACATGTCCACTCCCAAATATCTGAATACATTCATACTCTCTCCCTCCAATCTGATATCCAATCTTTCGTTGCCTATTGTTTTTTTATCTTCATCACCTTACTCTTTCCTATATTCACTTTCAATTTTCTTCTTTTACACACCCTACCAAATTCATCCATCAACCTCTGCAATTTCTCTTCAGAATCTCCCAAAATCACAGTGTCATCAGCAAAGAGCAACTGTGACAACTCCCACTTTGTGTTAGATTCTTTATCTTTTAACCCCACACCTCTTGCCAACACCCGAGCATTTACTTCTCTTACAACGCCATCTATTAATATATTGAACAACTACGGTGACATCACACATCCTTGTCTATGGCCTACTTTTACTGGGAAATAATCTCCCTCTCTCCTACACACACTAACCTGAGCCTCACTATCCTCGTAAAAACTCTTCACTGCTCTCAGTAACCTTCCTCCTATTCCATGCACCTGCAACATCTGCCACATTGTCCCCTTATCCACCCTATCATATGCCTTTTCCAAATCCATAAATGCAACAAATACCTCTTTACCCTTATCTAGATACTGTTCACCAATATGTTTCACTGTAAACACTTGGTCTACACACTCCCCTACAATTCCTAAAGCCTCCTTGTTCATCTGCTATCCTACTCCCCATCTTACTCTTAATTATTTCAATAATAACTCGACCACACACACACACACACACACACACACATATATATATATATATATATATATATATATATATATATATATATATATATATATATATATATATATGTATATGTATATATATATGTATATATAAACTGCTTGTGGAGGTTGGTATTCAAACGGGAGGTGGTTGAAATTAGCCTTGAACTTACCACTACCACGAGTGGCCTCGGGTCATGAACAACACCTAGCTCTGCATGGTGCATGATCTTTGTAGGATCGCTGGTTAAGTGGTTAAGGCGCTGTGAACATTTTTCTGTCTCTTGAGGCTGGAGAATGTGTCACAGTATCTAATCCCTGATAGCCGCAGTTTGGTAAATGTTTCGTGGTTTCATTGCAATATATATATATATATATATATATATATATATATATATATATATGAAATCAGGAAACAAGTAATTTTGAATCATTAGCAAAACTGCGGCTTGGCCAGGATTCGATCCTGTTCCCATGCCCAGCCCTGGGTGAAGTGAACACAGTACGCATCACTCTATCCATTGGACCAGCAGTGGATAAGAGGGATGCGTACTGTGTTCAGTTCACCCAGGGCTGACATGGGAACGTATGATCGAACCCTGGCCAAGCCGCAATTCTGTTAATGATTCATATATATATATATATATATATATATATATATATATATATATATATATATATATATATATATATATATATATATTTAAGTTTTTTCTGATAGACACAATAGTCAGAAAATGTAGATGTTCATTTTGGAACAATTCAGTACCTCAGTTGTTCAGTACCTGAACTACTAAACCAGAGCTTGAACGGGACGGAGACTCCTAAATCTGGCATCACTGTAAACCATGGGAGATATGACCCTGTCATACCAGATCCTCCATATCATAAACAAAGCTAGAAAATATCGTTGTTATGGGAGTGTTGGAGACGAGGAGTCAGCACATGGAATAACTTCAGCAGGTCAAAGAGAGGAGACAAAAACAGTGTTTAGCACAGAAACAGACTTTACTGGGTCAGTCAACATGCGTTACTACCAGCACACAAGTATGGCAGTTACCGTCTTTATTGTAGTCAGTGTTCAACTATCTTGTTAGGCCACAACGACAAGTTCTTGTGGTGTAACAACACTGTGGACACGACAGCGAAGAGGCGGGGCCAGGAGCTGAGTCTCGACCCCTGCAACCACAATTAGGTGAGTACAAGGGTGATGGGAAATGCTTCTCGTTGTGATGGTTCCTGGAGACCAGCACCCTCTCCCCATCACCCACTGCTGCAGGATGGTCAATCCCAGGATGGTTGGCCTATGATGGTTGGTCCCAGGATTGTCGGTCAAAGGATGGTTGGTCCCAGGATGGTTGGTCCCATACTGCTTGGTCCCATGCTGCTTGGTCCCATGCTGGTTGGTCAGTCCCAGGATGGTTGGTCCCATGCTGGTTGGTCCCATGCTGGTTGGTCCCAGGATGGTCGGTCAAAGGATGGTTGGTCCCAGGATGGTTGGTCCCATGCTGGTTGGTCCCATGCTGGTTGGTCCCATGCTGGTTGGTCCCAGGATGGTTGGTCCCATGCTGGTTGGCCCCAGGATGGTTGGTCAGTCACAGGATGGTCAGTCCCAGGATGGTCGGCCCTATGATGGTTGATTCCAGGATGGTTGGTCCCAGGATGGTTGGTCCCAGGATGGTTGGTCCCAGGATGGTTGGTCAGTCCCAGGATGGTCGGCCCTATGATGGTCGGTCCCAGGATGGTTGGCCTCAGGATGGTCCCAGGATGGTTGGTCTCAGGATGGTCCCAGGATGGTTGGTCTCAGGATGGTCACAGAATGGTTGGTCTCAGGATGGTCACAGGACGATTGGTCTCAGGATGGTCCCAGGATGGTCGGTGTGTGCGTCTTTAAGACGTAACAAAGGAAATAATTTGTCCCAGGAAACGAAAATGGTGGAGTTCCTGGAGGTGAGTAGTTAACCAATGGCGTGACGGGAGGGTGGTGGGCGCGCTGCTATTGGTCGCCTTGGTTCCCGTCCAGCACAGGTGCAACAAAGACAAGTGAAGGCGGCCAGGCGCATAACTCAGCGCTCCGCATATCACACTCTTTACATCCCCACCCCCTTCCTTCCTTCTTCTTCATTCCTATCTTCATTACTAACTTATCCTCATTTATCCTTCTCTTTTGTCTTTTCAACAATATCTGAAACAAATGTGCTTTTCGAAGGATATATATATATATATATATATATATATATATATATATATATATATATATATATATATATATATATATTAGTATATACACACATACCTTTAAGGATCATTTAGAACAAGCGGAAAAGTCACTTTACGTATAGTACATTAATGTGTTCGCGTTTGTGTATGTGAATATTATTTGTGTACATGTGTATAAATAAGACAGCGTTTATACTTTACCTGGAGTTTGTTGTGTTGTGGCGGTGTTGATCCTCAGTGTGTTGGTCTGTGTTGTGGTGGTGTTGATCCTCAGTGTGTTGGTCTGTGTTGTGGTGGTGTTGATCCTCAGTGTGTTGGTCTGTGTTGTGGTGGTGTTGATCCTCAGTGTGTTGGTCTGTGTTGTGGCGGTGTTGATCCTCAGTGTGTTGGTGTTGATCCTCAGTGTGTTGGTCTGTGTTGTGGCGGTGTTGATCCTCAGTGTGTTGGTCTGTGTTGTGGTGGTGTTGATCCTCAGTGTGTTGGTCTGTGTTGTGGTGGTGTTGATCCTCAGTGTGTTGGTCTGTGTTGTGGCGGTGTTGATCCTCAGTGTGTTGGTCTGTGTTGTGGCGGTGTTGATCCTCAGTGTGTTGGTCTATGTTGTGGTGTTGATCCTCAGTGTGTTGGTCTGTGTTGTGGTGTTGATCCTCAGTGTGTTGGTCTGTGTTGTGATGGTGTTGATCCTCAGTGTGTTGGTCTGTGTTGTGGTGTTGATCCTCAGTGTGTTGGTCTGTGTTGTGGTGGTGTTGATCCTCAGTGTGTTGGTCTGTGTTGTGGTGTTGATCCTCAGTGTGTTGGTCTGTGTTGTGGCGGTGTTGATCCTCAGTGTGTTGGTCTGTGTTGTGGTGTTGATCCTCAGTGTGTTGGTCTGTGTTGTGGTGTTGATCCTCAGTGTGTTGGTCTGTGTTGTGGCGGTGTTGATCCTCAGTGTGTTGGTCTGTGTTGTGGTGTTGATCCTCAGTGTGTTGGTCTGTGTTGTGGTGTTGATCCTCAGTGTGTTGGTCTGTGTTGTGGTGTTGATCCTCAGTGTGTTGGTCTGTGTTGTGGTGATGATCCTCAGTGTGTTGGTCTGTGTTGTGGTGTTGATCCTCAGTGTGTTGGTCTGTGTTGTGGTGGTGTTGATCCTCAGTGTTGGTCAGTGTTGTGGTGGTGTTGATCACCAGTGTTGGTCTGTGTTGTGGTGGTGTTGATCCTCAGTGTTGGTCAGTGTTGTGGTGGTGTTGATCCTCAGTGTTGGTCAGTGTTGTGGTGGTGTTGATCCTCAGTGTTGGTCAGTGTTGTGGTGGTGTTGATCCTCAGTGTTGGTCAGTGTTGTGGTGGTGTTGATCCTCAGTGTGTTGGTCTGTGTTGTGGTGGTGTTGATCACCAGTGTTGGTCAGTGTTGTGGTGGTGTTGATCCTCAGTGTTGGTCAGTGTTGTGGTGGTGTTGATCACCAATGTTGGTCTGTGTTGTGGTGGTGTTGATCCTCAGTGTTGGTCAGTGTTGTGGTGGTGTTGATCCTCAGTGTTGGTCAGTGTTGTGGTGGTGTTGATCCTCAGTGTTGGTCAGTGTTGTGGTGGTGTTGATCCTCAGTGTTGGTCAGTGTTGTGGTGGTGTTGATCCTCAGTGTTGGTCTGTGTTGTGGTGGTGTTGATCCTCAGTGTTGGTCAGTGTTGTGGTGGTGTTGATCCTCAGTGTTGGTCAGTGTTGTGGTGGTGTTGATCCTCAGTGTTGGTCAGTGTTGTGGTGGTGTTGATCCTCAGTGTTGTGGTGGTGTTGATCCTCAGTGTTGGTCAGTGTTGTGGTGGTTTTGATCCTCAGTGTTGGTCTGTGTTGTGGTGGTGTTGATCCTCAGTGTTGGTCAGTGTTGTGGTGGTGTTGATCCTCAGTGTTGGTCTGTGTTGTGGTGGTGTTGATCCTCAGTGTTGGTCAGTGTTGTGGTGGTGTTGATCCTCAGTGTTGGTCTGTGTTGTGGTGGTGTTGATCCTCAGTGTTGGTCAGTGTTGTGGTGGTGTTGATCCTCAGTGTTGGTCTGTGTTGTGGTGGTGTTGATCCTCAGTGTGTTGGTCTGTGTTGTGGTGGTGTTGATCCTCAGTGTTGGTCAGTGTTGTGGTGGTGTTGATCCTCAGTGTTGGTCTGTGTTGTGGTGGTGTTGATCCTCAGTGTTGGTCAGTGTTGTGGTGGTGTTGATCCTCAGTGTTGGTCGTGTTGTGGTGGTGTTGATCCGTGTTGGTCATGTTGTGTGTGTGATCTCAGTGTTGGTCGTGGGGTGGTGTTGATCCTCAGTGTTGGTCTGTGTTGTGGTGGTGTTGATCCTCAGTGTTGGTCAGTGTTGTGGTGGTGTTGATCCTCAGTGTTGGTCTGTGTTGTGGTGGTGTTGATCCTCAGTGTTGGTCAGTGTTGTGGGGTGTTGATCCTCAGTGTGGTCATGTGCTCAGTGCAACCAGAGGGCTCTGATCCTCCACGTTTACCAATATTTGCTGCGGGGTTGTCTCAGGGTTTCTGTGTTGTGGCTGGTGCTGATCACAGTGATGTAACTCCAGGTTGGGACAAACTGTCGTGCTGATGACCTTAATGGTTTTGGATATCGCCATTGTTGTACTGTAGTTGATCACTACATGCTTGTCTGCCAGCTAGCTGACATGCTGTAGTCTGATCTCAAGCTGACACTGCTGTAGTCTGCCATCTCAGCTACATGCTGAGTCGATCTGTCACGCTGTAGTTACACTCAGTGCTGCTGGTCTGCCGTGCTGACTGCTGTGTTGATCCGCAGTGTTCGCTCAGTGGCATGCTGTAGTCTGCCAGCTCAAGCTGACACTGCTGTAGTCTGCCAGCTCAAGCTGACACTGCTGTAGTCTGCCAGCTCAAGCTGACACTGCTGTAGTCTGCCAGCTCAAGCTGACACTGCTGTAGTCTGCCATCTCAAGCTGACACTGCTGTAGTCTGCCAGCTCAAGCTGACACTACTGTAGTCTGCCAGCTCAAGCTGACACTGCTGTAGTCTGCCATCTCAAGCTGACACTGCTGTAGTCTGCCAGCTCAAGCTGACACTACTGTAGTCTGCCAGCTCAAGCTGACACTGCTGTAGTCTGCCAGCTCAAGCTGACACTGCTGTAGTCTGCCATCTCAAGCTGACACTACTGTAGTCTGCCAGCTCAAGCTGACACTACTGTAGTCTTGTAAGCTAAGACTGACACTGCTATATTGTCACAGTTTAGGCTGACATATTTCATCAGTGTGACTCCTCCTGTGATGGTATTCAACAGAGGAACCTAACATGGAGGCGTCGAAATATCTTATATTTAATAATGAACATTAAAGAGAGAAACTCAATGAAAGCTGGGGATGACAGAGATGAGAATAGTGAAAGATACTTGTTTGTTTGTTTGGCATCCTGTAACTTGTGAATGTTTACTTCCCCCCTCTCATCCCCTCCCTTCCCCTCTCATCCCCTCCCTTCCCCTCTCATCCCCTCCCAGCCACCAGAGTCTACACACACTGTTGTTATCCCCCCAGCTCAGCACTTGATAGATTGGTAACAGTGTGGTGGTATGAAGTATCTAGGAAGTAGGTAGAGGGATGGAGGGTAGGTAGAGGGATGGAGGGTAGGTAGAGGGATGGAGGGTAGGTAGAGGGAGGGAAGGTAGGTAGAGGGAGGGAAGGTAGGTAGAGGGAGGGAAGGTAGGTAGAGGGAGGGAAGGTAGGTAGAGGGAGGGAAGGTAGGTAGAGGGAGGGAAGGTAGGTAGAGGGAGGGAAGGTAGGGAGAGGGAGGGAAGGTAGGTAGAGGGAGGGAAGGTAGGTAGAGGGAGGGAAGGTAGGTAGAGGAAGGGAAAGTAGGTAGAGGGATGGAGGGAAGGTAGGTAAAGAGAAGGAATGTGCCTTTAAACAACTTATCGTTATTATATACCAGGTTTTCACTGGAGTTATCTTTGGTACAGCGATGGTTGCAACAGACTATGACTTACGACCGGTAAGCCAGTGGAAGGCCTCGGTCAGATGACCAAAAGCTCCAACGGCGGGTCATCATCTGACTAAGACCCGCGTCAGGAAACACTTGTCCTGCTTCCTGACGAACCTTACCTAACCTTACAATATGTGTGGATGTTTAGCGTTCTAGGGCAGGTAACCCCCAGCTTGATATGATAACCCCCAGCTTGATATGATAACCCCCAGCTTGATAAGATACCCCCCAGGTTGTGTTCTTGGGGAGAACATAAACGTATCTCAACTCATTATATTTATTCATCTGTTTTAGTGTGTCACACATATGAAAAAACTTACAATTATGTATTACGGGTTTGCGACTCGCTTGACTGCAGGTGGGCCAAGAGCTAGTAATTGGTAGTGGTTGTGGGGACGGGAGGGGTTGTCTAAAACTGTTGCAATTGTGGTTACAACTAGCTACCCCAGCTAACTTTCTAAGATGGCGTAATTACCTTGATTGCTGATTATTTAGGGGAGTTCCCACGACCTGATCGCCGTCTGACTTTCGCTGTGGCCGCTATGGTTCTAGTCCGCCCATCCCTAAAACTTATTAATATTTATTACGGTTTTCCGTTGGGAAATGACATGGGGGTGTGTCAGGTTGTTCAGTAGAGAGTTTACCAGGTAATTGGGAAGCATCATTGATATTGTAAGTAATAATACCAAGTAGATCTTACCGGGAGTCATTTGAGTTTCTTCTGGAATCTCGCAAGACACACCAAGACTTGACTCATAAAAGTGACTGAAGTGGTTACCAACACAATGTACAGAGAGAAACACACACACACACACACACACACACACGCGCGCGCGCGGATAAAACAGCAGCTATAAATACACGAGTATCACTGAAGAGGATATTATTGACTCTCAGGTTTTGGTTCACTTTTTCCTGTGTGTGTGTTTGTGATGGTGTGTGGACACAACAAGACTAACCTTGTTTGTTCACTCTTCTTGAAGACTGTCACGTGTCTACCCCCCACCACCACCACCCCTCCCTCCCTGCCCTAACCTTCCACACCCCACAACAAACATCTCTCCCTCACCTGTCCCAGCACACCACAAGCACTCCCTCACCTGTCCCAGCACACCACAAGCACTCCCTCACCTGTCCCAGCACACCACAAGCACTCCCTCACCTGTCCCAGCACACCACAAGCACTCCCTCACCTGTCCCAGCACACCACAAGCACTCCTCACCTGTCCCAGCACACCACAAGCACTCCCTCACCTGTCCCAGCACACCACAAGCACTCCCTCACCTGTCCCAGCACACCACAAGCACTCCCTCACCTGTCCCAGCACACCACAAGCACTCCCTCACCTGTCCCAGCACACCACAAACACTCCCTCATCTGTCCCACCTCCCCACAAGCACTCCCTCACCTGTCCCAGCTCCCCACAAGCACTCCCTCACCTGTCCCAGCTCCCCACAAGCACAACCACCTGAGGGTCAACTAGCTATGCTTCAGTAAGTCACCTGGACAAACACAAACACAGATTCATTTAAAAACTTTTCACCTGAGACTTTGATCACTTCCTACAGACAAGAGTCAAGTGTATGTGTGTGTGTGTGTCTATGAGGGTACTCGGGAGTTTGTTCCACTCATCCACAACTCTATTACCAAACCAGTGCTTTCCTATATCCTTCCTGAATCTGAATTTTTCCAACTTAAAGCCATTGCTGCGAGTCCTGTCAATACTAGATATTTTTAGCACGCTATTTACATCCCCTTTATTTATTCACCATTTATACACCATTTATACACCATCACCAGAACCAACACCATCACCATCACCAGCACCAACACCATCACCAGCACCAACAGTGAGCAACTGCCACCCTGCTGACCGTTTCACTGCTGACCGTTTCACTGCTGACCGTTTCACTGCTGACCGTTGGCTGTTTGACTGCTGTTTCACTGCTGACCGTTGGCTGTTTGACTGCTGTTTCACTACTGGCTATTCACTGCTGACTGCTTCACTGCTAGCTGCTTCACTTCTGGCTGTTTCATTGCTGACTGTTGCACTGCTGGCTGTTTCATTGCTCACTGTTGCACTGCTGGCTGTTTCATTGCTGACTGTTGCACTTCTGGCTGTTTCATTGCTGACTGTTGCACTGCTGACTGTTTCATTGCTGACTGTTGCACTTCTGGCTGTTTCATTGCTGACTGTTGCACTGCTGACTGTTTCATTGCTGGCTGTTTCATTGCTGACTGTTGCACTTCTGGCTGTTTCATTGCTGACTGTTGCACTGCTGACTGTTTCATTGCTGGCTGTTTCATTGCTGACTGTTCCATTGCTGACTGTTTCATTGCTGACTGTTTCATTGCAGTTTCATTGCTGACTGTTTCATTGCTGACTGTTGCACTTATGGCTGTTTCATTGCTGACTGTTGCACTGCTGGCTGTTTCATTGCTGACTGTTGCACTTCTGGCTGTTTCATTGCTGACTGTTGCACTGCTGACTGTTTCATTGCTGGCTGTTTCATTGCTGACTGTTTCATTGCTGACTGTTTCATTGCAGTTTCATTGCTGACTGTTTCATTGCTGACTGTTGCACTTCTGGCTGTTTCATTGCTGACTGTTGCACTGCTGACTGTTTCATTGCTGGCTGTTTCATTGCTGACTGTTCCATTGCTGACTGTTTCATTGCTGACTGTTTCATTGCAGTTTCATTGCTGACTGTTTCATTGCAGACTGTTTCATTGCTGACTGTTGCACTGTTGGCTGTTTCATTGCTGACTGTTTCATTGCTGAATGTTTCATTGCTGACTGCTTCATTGCTGACTGTTTCATTGCTGACTGTTGCACTGCTGGCTGTTTCATTGCTGGCTGTTTCATTGCTGACTGTTTCATTGCTGACTGTTGCACTGCTGACTGTTTCATTGCTGGCTGTTTCATTGCTGACTGTTTCATTGCTGACTGTTTCATTGCTGACTGTTGCACTGCTGACTGTTGCACTGCTGACTGTTTCATTGCTGGCTGTTTCATTGCTGACTGTTTCATTGCTGACTGTTTCATTGCTGGCTGTTTCATTGCTGACTGTTTCATTGCTGACTGTTTCATTGCTGACTGTTTCAGTGCTGACTGTTGCACTGCTGGCTGTTTCATTGCTGGCTGTTTCATTGCTGACTGTTTCATTGCTGACTGTTTCATTGCTGACTGTTTCATTGCTGACTGTTTCATTGCTGACTGTTTCATTGCTGACTGTTTCATTGCTGACTGTTTCATTGCTGACTGTTTCATTGCTGACTGTTGCACTGCTGGCTGTTTCATTGCTGGCTGTTTCATTGCTGACTGTTTCATTGCTGACTGTTGCACTGCTGGCTGTTTCATTGCTGGCTGTTTCATTGCTGACTGTTTCATTGCTGACTGTTGCACTGCTGACTGTTGCACTGCTGGCTGTTTCATTGCTGGCTGTTTCATTGCTGACTGTTTCATTACTGACTGTTGCACTGCTGGCTGTTTCATTGCTGGCTGTTTCATTGCTGACTGTTGCACTGCTAGCTGTTTCATTGCTGACTGTTTCATTGCTGACTGTTTCATTGCTGACTGTTGCACTTCTGGCTGTTTCATTGATGACTGTTGCACTGCTGGCTGTTTCATTGCTGACTGTTGCACTGCTGGCTGTTTCATTGCTGACTGTTGCACTTATGGCTGTTTCATTGCTGACTGTTGCACTGCTGACTGTTTCATTGCTGGCTGTTTCATTGCTGACTGTTGCACTTCTGGCTGTTTCATTGCTGACTGTTGCACTGCTGACTGTTTCATTGCTGGCTGTTTCATTGCTGACTGTTCCATTGCTGACTGTTTCATTGCTGACTGTTTCATTGCAGTTTCATTGCTGACTGTTTCATTGCTGACTGTTGCACTTCTGGCTGTTTCATTGCTGACTGTTGCACTGCTGACTGTTTCATTGCTGACTGTTGCACTTCTGGCTGTTTCATTGCTGACTGTTGCACTGCTGGCTGTTTCATTGCTGACTGTTGCACTTCTGGCTGTTTCATTGCTGACTGTTGCACTGCTGACTGTTTCATTGCTGGCTGTTTCATTGCTGACTGTTTCATTGCTGACTGTTTCATTGCTGACTGTTTCATTGCAGTTTCATTGCTGACTGTTTCATTGCTGACTGTTGCACTTCTGGCTGTTTCATTGCTGACTGTTGCACTGCTGACTGTTTCATTGCTGGCTGTTTCATTGCTGACTGTTCCATTGCTGACTGTTTCATTGCTGACTGTTTCATTGCAGTTTCATTGCTGACTGTTTCATTGCAGACTGTTTCATTGCTGACTGTTGCACTGTTGGCTGTTTCATTGCTGTTTCATTGCTGACTGTTTCATTGCTGACTGTTTCATTGCTGACTGCTTCATTGCTGGCTGTTTCATTGCTGGCTGTTTCATTGCTGACTGTTTCATTGCTGACTGTTGCACTGCTGACTGTTTCATTGATGGCTGTTTCATTGCTGACTGTTTCATTGCTGACTGTTTCATTGCTGGCTGTTTCATTGCTGGCTGTTTCATTGCTGACTGTTTCATTGCTGACTGTTTCAGTGATGACTGTTGCACTGCTGGCTGTTTCATTGCTGGCTGTTTCATTGCTGACTGTTTCATTGCTGACTGTTTCATTGCTGACTGTTTCATTGCTGTTTCATTGCTGACTGTTTCATTGCTGACTGTTTCATTGCTGACTGTTGCACTGCTGGCTGTTTCATTGCTGGCTGTTTCATTGCTGACTGTTTCATTGCTGACTGTTGCACTGCTGGCTGTTTCATTGCTGGCTGTTTCATTGCTGACTGTTTCATTGCTGACTGTTGCACTGCTGACTGTTGCACTGCTGGCTGTTTCATTGCTGGCTGTTTCATTGCTGACTGTTTCATTACTGACTGTTGCACTGCTGGCTGTTTCATTGCTGGCTGTTTCATTGCTGACTGTTTCATTGCTGACTGTTGCACTGCTGGCTGTTTCATTGCTGACTGTTTCATTGCTGACTGTTGCACTGCTGGCTGTTTCATTGCTGACTGTTGCACTGCTGGCTGTTTCATTGCTGACTGTTGCACTGCTGGCTGTTTCATTGCTGACTGTTTCATTGCTGACTGTTTCATTGCTGACTGTTTCATTGCTGACTGTTGCACTGCTGGCTGTTTCACTGTTTATTTCCGGTCCGGTACCTCTTACTGCCGTGACCTGACCTGTTTACCTCAGGTATCAAGGTCAGGTGGTGACACTGGCGAGGTCATCCACCTGTGTACAGGTGTGTACCTTGGTGCACAGGTATGCACCTTGATGTACAGGTGTGTACCTTCTTTTGTGTACCTTTGTGTTCAAGTGTGTTCCTTCTTGTACATGTTTGTACCTTGGTGTACTTTGTGTGTACTTTGTACACCTTGGCGTACAAGTGTGTACCTTGGCGTAGACGTGTGTACCTTGGTGTACAGATGTGTACCTTGGTGTACAGGTGTGTACCTTGGTTTACAGGTGTGTACCTTGGTGCACAGATGTGTATCTTGGTGTACAGATGTGTACCTTGGTGTACAGATGTGTACCTTGGTGTACAGGTGTGTACTTTGGCGTACAAGTGTGCAATTCGGTGTAGAGGTGTGTACCTTGGTGTACAGGTGTATATATTGGTGTACAGGTACACTCTTGTACACCCGAGTGAAGAGGTGTACATCTTGGTGTACTTGTGTACCTTGGTGTGTAAATGTATACCTTTTTGTACACGCGTTTTCCTAGGTGCACGTGTATGTACTTTGGTGCACAGGTGAATACCTTGGTGCACATGTGTACTCATGTACATGTGTGTACTGTGGTGTACAGATGTGTACCTTTGTTTAAATGTGTGTACCATGGTGCACATGGTGCACTTGTACATGTGAGTGTACGTAAAGATTAGTTGTATGTGTGTGCATCTTCAAGGTATAACTGTGCACCTTACGTGCACATGCCTGTAAAGCTCACTTTCGTATCCCCTTACAAACAATCCTGTGTGTACATGTGTACACAGATTTGTATGCGTATACACACAGGTCTGTGTATGTGTGTACACATAGATGTATATTTGTAACTAAACCTTGGTGTACGTATATACCCGGGTGTGTGTACATGTGCACACCGTGTGAGCACCTTGGGCGCCTCGCCAGAGGAACAAGTGAATTAATGTCCACATGAAGTTGCACATGTGTGCGTGTGACACAGTTTTGGCCCAGAGTGAAGTATACAGGTGTAGTGATGATGGTGTGTAGGTGTCTCGTGGTGTACAACACCCTCAAGACGTTTTGAGATTTAAATGGTTATGTGTTGTTCTTGACCTGGTAAACTTGTATTGTAACCCTGTAATACATCAGTTGAGACACCTGGGATACCCTAACTGCTTCACCTGGGATACCCTAACTGCTTCACCTGGGATACCCTAACTGCTTCACCTGGGATACCCTAACTGCTTCACCTGGGATACCCTAACTGCTTCACCTGGGATACCCTAACTGCTTCACCTGGGATACCCTAACTGCTTCACCTGGGATACCCTAACTGCCTCACCTGGGATACCCTAACTGCCTCACCTGGGATACCCTAACTGCCTCACCTGGGATACCCTAACTGCCTCACATGGGATACCCTAACTGCCTCACCTGGGATACCCTAACTGCCTCACCTGGGATACTCTAACTGCCTCACCTGGGATACCCTAACTGCCTCACCTGGGATACCCTAACTGCCTCACCTGGGATACCCTAACTGCCTCACCTAGGATACCCTAACTGCCTCACCTGGGATACCCTAACTGCCTCACCTGGGATACCCTAACTGCCTCATTTGGGATACCCTAACTGCCTCACCTGGGATACCCTAAGTGCCTCACCTGGGATACCCTAACTGCCTCACCTGGGATACCCTAACTGCCTCACCTGGGATACCCTAACTGCCTCACCTGGGATACCCTAACTGCCTCACCTGGGATACCCTAACTGCTTCACCTGGGATACCCTAACTGCCTCATTTGGGATACCCTAACTGCCTCACCTGGGACACCCTAACTGCCTCACCTGGGATACCCTAACTGCCTCACATGGGATACCCTAACTGCCTCACCTGGGACACCCTAACTGCCTCACCTGGGATACCCTAACTGCCTCACCTGGGATACCCTAACTGCCTCACCTGGGATACCCTAACTGCCTCACCTGGGATGCTTTAGAGAGAGCCACTCACCCAAGACTGTTACACAGTAACTCCAGTCACTCTCACTCTCACTCTCACTCAACACTAAACACAAATTAATTTTCTCATCCAAATAAAATTGACAGTTTTTTTTCACATACTTAAGAACGTAGTAGGTGATAAGAAACTAGAGGATATAACGTCTTGGCTGCACCTCCATCTTTACCACATAGGTGAGCCAGTGCGTCAACTTCCAACTAGGATTATGGAAGACAAAAGCTCTGTGAAATACACCTTAAACATCAAAGATAGAATAAAACAGACAAATATTCGACAGAGGACATCTACAATGACGCCTGCAATATAATTGAAAACAGAACCCAGTTTTAAACAACTTAAAATAAATTTAAATACCTCAGAAGGTAAATAGATTCCTGACGTAATTTAAGATTTTTTCGAGACTAGATACATTATTGGTGTAGACCTGACCACACTTTGGTCACTACTAGATCCTAATTACATCTTGAACAACCAAAAGTGCATGTAAGTTATTTACCAGGTGTTGACACTCACCTTACATGACTCGTAGATTATCAGAGCAAGTTTACCTGCCCCCTGCCCCTCTACCCTCACCTTACATCTGACTCGTAGATTGACTCATGATGTAAACCAAAATTTCTCACTTTCGTCTACTGCTGAAGACGATCTCTGACGGAGACTGATGTAAGTCTCTCTCTTCAGGAATTAGGTGGTGATGGTATGTATGTGATGTTACTGTGGTGAGGGTATGTATGTGATGTTACTGTGGTGATGGTATGTATGTGATGTTACTGTGGTGAGGGTATGTATGTGATGTTACTGTGGTGAGGGTATGTATGTGATGTTACTGTGGTGAGGGTATGTATGTGATGTTACTGTGATGAGGGTATGTATGTGATGTTACTGTGATGAGGATGTGTATGTGATGTTACTGTGGTGAGGGTATGTATGTGATGTTACTGTGGTGATGGTATGTATGTGATGTTACTGTGGTGAGGGTATGTATGTGATGTTACTGTGGTGAGGGTATGTATGTGATGTTACTGTGGTGAGGGTATGTATGTGATGTTACTGTGGTGAGGGTATGTATGTGATGTTACTGTGATGAGGATGTGTATGTGATGTTACTGTGGTGAGGGTATGTATGTGATGTTACTGTGGTGAGGGTATGTATGTGATGTTACTGTGATGAGGATGTGTATGTGATGTTACTGTGGTGATGGTATGTATGTGATGTTACTGTGGTGATGGTATGTATGTGATGTTACTGTGGTGATGGTATGTATGTGATGTTACTGTGGTGAGGGTATGTATGTGATGTTACTGTGATGAGGATGTGTATGTGATGTTACTGTGATGAGTCTCTTGGGGGGAAACGTTTACAGTGAAGGAGTGGCTGCACACTCTACAAGTGCTTGATCAGCCAGACTGTCATGGCTGTATAGGGTTGCTGGCCGCTAACAACACTATTAGTAATAACCTGACTCACCAGCCAGTAAATGAACAGGCTGATGGGTGAGAGGGAAGCTGATGGGTGAGAGGGAGGCTGATGGGTGAGAGGGAGTCTGATGGGTGAGAGGGAGTCTGATGGGTGAGAGGGAAGCTGATGGGTGAGAGGGAGGCTGATGGGTGAGAGGGAGGCTGATGGGTGAGAGGGAGGCTGATGGGTGAGAGGGAGGCTGATGGGTGAGAGGGAGGCTGATGGGTGAGAGGGAGGCTGATGGGTGAGAGGGAGGCTGATGGGTGAGAGGGAGGCTGATGGGTGAGAGGGAGGCTGATGGGTGAGAGGGAGGCTGATGGGTGAGAGGGAGGCTGATGGGTGAGAGGGAGGCTGATGGGTGAGAGGGAGGCTGATGGGTGAGAGGGAGGCTGATGGGTGAGAGGGAGGCTGATGGGTGAGAGGGAGGCTGATGGGTGAGAAGGAAGCTGATGGGTGAGAGGGAGGCTGATAAGTGAGAGGGAAGCTGATGGGTGAGAGGGAGGCTGATGGGTGAGAGGGAGGCTGATGGGTGAGAGGGAGGCTGATAAATGAGAGGGAAGCTGATGGGTGAGAGGGAGGCTGATGGTTGAGAGGGAAACTGATGGGTGAGAGGGAGGCTGATGGGTGAGAGGGAAGAGGGAAGGAAAGATGGGCTGTTGTGGCAGAATAAGTCTGGAAAGTGAGTTTTGATGGAAGGAAAACCCTCAAAACTGTTAAGAATTATATGCGGCACTGAAGGCAAACTGGAAGAACAGGTAGAAACATGAAGAGTGCTTAACAAAATACGATAATACCTGAAGAAGAGAGTGCAGATGATGATGGTAAGAGGCATGAGAGTGGGCGTTGGTGATGAGCGAGATTCCTCAAGGATCAGTGCTGGGGACTTTCTTGTTTCTCATGTCCATAAATAACCTGCCAGAGGAAATAAAAACATAGATTTTTGTTTGACATGGATTTGAAACTAATAAGAAAGATAACAAGCGGATAGAACAAATAGAGTTTCCAGTAAGATTCAAACAGACAGTCTGCAGACGTATTCAGATATACACCTGCAATAATACATGGTAATGGCGGTAGTGGAGAGACAGAGAGAGAGTAGAGAGCAAAAGGAATTCATTTTTAAAGGGGGGAGAGAGAGAGAGAGAGAGTTTATAGAACAAGAAACCTGGAGGAGTCAGCATTATTAATAATTTTGGTGGAAGAATAAATTTGGCAACATGTGTATATGTAGATAATATTAAAACTGCTTCCATGAACCCCAGTAAATAATCCGTTAGAGAATTATAAACGGTTTATGTAGAGACTACGAAGGGAGTATGTAGAGCCAGCATACAACCCACACTGGTCAAGCACAGTGACACTTGAGGCTGTGCCGAGGTTGACAACAACACCAGCAACACAGTGCCACAAGAACCAGACGATGCCATGTTTATGATCTACTAAATTTTCAGGGAACTAAAGATTGGATTTGAATTTTTGCCACCTAAGTTGATAGTTTATTGTGCACCCAGTGTCCATCCTGTGGATGGTAGTGTAAAAGCATATGGATACATAAAACGCCTAGGAGCTAGGCCTCATGAGAGTTTATAGCAAATATAAGCAAATTTAGCAAATTAAGCAAATTTAGGAAATTTGCTTAATATGTCTGGTATCTTATTTTCAGTAGTAAGATATCTTGACATGTCACAGACTATTATACTATTTATCTCTATATTCCTCAGTAAGTGTACAGTAAAGCACACAGTGTTCAAGACAGTGACCACAGGGTTGGCCACATAATTTGCATTTGGTTTGATCATCATCTGTGTGTCTGCCAAACTGCCAGAAGTACTTGTAGCCAAGCCTAAGCCTGGTCACTACAACATCAGTCAGTACTTGTAAACAAGCCTAAGCCTGGCCACTACAACATCAGTCAGTACTTGTAAACAAGCCTAAGCCTGGCCACTACAACATCAGTCAGTACTTGTAAACAAGCCTAAGCCTGGCCACTACAACATCAGTCAGTACTTGTAAACAAGCCTAAGCCTGGCCACTACAACATCAGTCAGTACTTGTAAACAAGCCTAAGCCTGGTCACTACAACATCAGTCAGTACTTGTAAACAAGCCTAAGCCTGGCCACTACAACATCAGTCAGTACTTGTAGCCAAGCCTAAGCCTGGCCACTACAACATCAGTCAGTACTTGTAGCCAAGCCTAAGCCTGGCCACTACAACATCAGTCAGTACTTGTAGCCAAGTCTAAGCCTGGCCACTACAACATCAGTCAGTACCTGTAGCCAAGTCTAAGCCTGGCCACTACAACATCAGTCAGTACTTGTAGCCAAGTCTAAGCCTGGCCACTACAACATCAGTCAGTACTTGTAAACAAGCCTAAGCCTGGCCACTACAACATCAGTCAGTACTTGTAAACAAGTCTAAGCCTGGCCACTACAACATCAGTCAGTACCTGTAGCCAAGTCTAAGCCTGGCCACTACAACATCAGTCAGTACTTGTAGCCAAGTCTAAGCCTGGCCACTACAACATCAGTCAATGTTCACATTGCAAGTGGCTCCATAAACGTACTTATCAACGTTTATGTTACCCTAGTGGGTGATCGATCTACTCAGGCTTCTAACTCCGGGGAGTGACATGGACTTGCCTCGCATGGGTCAGTAGGCCTGCTGCAGTGATCCTTCTTTCTTATGTTCTTATGTAAGGAGGAGCCACGGGGCACAGACGACATGAATTGTAGGAAGTTCTTAAAGGAATTATACGTAGAAGTTAATGAGACACTTTCATCAGTGGGTAAGACCCGGTCCTCTACCCCAGTAACCAACATAACACTTTGTGATTAATTAGGAGACAGGGCCAGGAGCTATGACTCAACTCCTGTGAGTGTATCTGAGCACACAAATATTCACCGGACAAGTGCTTACTCACAAATTGGTGAACGAACGAAAACACACACACACACACACACACACACACACACACACACACACACACACACACACACACACACACACACACACACACACACACACACACACACACACACGCACACACACACACACACGCACGCACACACCAAGTTATCACTGGGTCATCTCCTACGGCATACTCAACAGGTTACCTAACGTCTTCAGTAAGCAACCTGCCTTCACCCACCTAATTTTAGTGTGGCCAGCAATGTTGCTCTTAATGTTGATTAAAATGTGTGTGTGTACTCACCTAGTTGTGGTTGCAGGGGTCGATTCACGGCTCCTGGCCCCGCCTCTCCACTGGTCGCTACTAGGTCACTCTTTCTGCTCTATGAGCTTTATCATACCTCTTCTTAAAGCTATGTATGGATCCTGCCTCCACTACATCACTTCCTAGACTATTCCACTTCCCGACAACTCTGTGACTGAAGAAATACTTCCTAACATCCCTGTGATTCATCTAAGTCTTCAACTTCCAATTGTGACCTCTTGCTGCTGTGTCCCATCTCTGGAACATCCTGTCTCTGTCCACCTTGTCGATTCCTCTCAGTATTTTATATGTCGTTATCATATCCCCCCTATCTCCTGTTTTCCAGTGTCGTCAGGTCGATTTCCCTTAACCTCTCCTCGTAGGACATACCCCTTAGCTCCGGGACTAGTCTTGTTGCAAACCTTTGCACTTTCTCTAGTTTCCTTGTATGTTTGGCTAGGTGTGGGTTCCAAACTGGTGCTGCATACTCCAATATGGGCCTAACGTACACAGTGTACAGGGTCCTGAACGATTCCTTATTGTGCGTTTGTTTGTGTGTGTGTGTGTGTGTGTGTGTGTGTGTGTGTGTGTACTCACCTAATTGTGGTTGCAGGGGTCGAGAGGGTGCGTGTGTGTGTGGTGGGGGGAGGTCTGTCTCAAGACAAGGTTAGCCACTAAGCAAATGACTAATGTTTCATTTGCTGGTGTCAGATGAGGATGTGGGTCAGCGGTGGTGGGTGGGCGTGCACAGCAGTGGTGGTGGGTGGGCGTGCACAGCAGTGGTGGTGGGTGGGCGTGCACAGCAGTGGTGATGGGTGGGCGTGCACAGCAGTGGTGGTGGGTGGGCGTGAACAGCAGTGATGGTGGGTGGGCTTGCACAGCAGTGGTGGTGGGTGGGCGTGCACAGCAGTGGTGGGTGGGCGTGCACAGCAGTGGTGATGGGTGGGCGTGCACAGCAGTGGTGATGGGTGGGCGTGAACAGCAGTGGTGGTGGGTGGGCGTGCACAGCAGTGGTGGTGGGTGGGCGTGCACAGCAGTGGTGGTGGGTGGGCATGCACAGCAGTGGTGGTGGGTGGGCGTGCACAGCAGTGGTGGTGGGTGGGCGTGCAGCAGTGGTGGTGGGTGGGCGTGCACAGCAGTGGTGGTGGGTGGGCGTGCACAGCAGTGGTGGTGGGTGTGCCTGCACAGCAGTGGTGGTGGGTGGGCGTGCACAACAGTGGTGGTGGGTATGCACAGCAGTGATGGTGGGTGGGCGTACACAGCAGTGGTGGTGGGTGGGCGTACACAACAGTGGTGGTGGGTGGGCGTACACAACAGTGGTGGTGGGTGGGCGTGCACAGCAGTGATGGTGGGTGGGGGTACACAGCAGTGGTGGTGGGTGGGGGTACACAGCAGTGGTGGTGGGTGGGCGTGCACAGCAGTGGTGGTGGTGCTCTTCTTCCAAAGTTCCCCCACCAGTGTGACCTCACAGATTTGCCACTGTGACGTCACTACACATATGTGCTAAGGTGACGTCACTACACATGTGTAACAGAGTGACGTTACTACACATGTGTACCAGAGTGACGTCACTAATATACCAGGGTGACGTCACTACACATGTGTAACAAAGTGACGTTACTACACATATGTACCAGAGTGAGGTCACTACACACATGTACCAGAGTGAGGTCACTACACACATGTACCAGAGTGAGGTCACTACACACATACCAGAGTGAGGTCACTACACACATGTACCAGAGTGAGGTCACTACACACATGTACCAGAGTGAGGTCACTACACACATGTACCAGAGTGAGGTCACTACACACATACCATGGCGAGGTCACTACACACATGTACCAGAGTGAGGTCACTACACACATGTACCAGAGTGAGGTCACTACACACATGTACCAGAGTGAGGTCACTACACACATATACCAGAGTGAGGTCACTACACACATGTACCAGAGTGAGGTCACTACACACATGTACCAGAGTGAGGTCACTACACACATGTACCAGAGTGAGGTCACTACACACATGTACCAGAGTGAGGTCACTACACACATGTACCAGAGTGAGGTCACTACACACATGTACCAGAGTGAGGTCACTACACACATGTACCAGAGTGAGGTCACTACACACATGTACCAGAGTGAGGTCACTACACACATGTACCAGAGTGAGGTCACTACACACATGTACCAGAGTGAGGTCACTACACACATGTACCAGAGTGAGGTCACTACACACATGTACCAGAGTGAGGTCACTACACATGTACCAGAGTGACGTCACTATACATACATGCCAGTCATAATGTTCTTTTTTATCATATTTATATATTTTTGTGGTTGACACGGTAGCTAATGTATTCTCTTTATCTTTGCAGGTAAGATAATATGACGGTGTAGCAGTGTTGGTGGTTCAGGTGTAGCAGTGTTGGTGGTGCAGGTGTAGCAGTGTTGGTGGTGCAGGTGTAGCAGTGTTGGTGGTGCAGGTGTAGCAGTGTTGGTGGTGAGTGTTAAGAACATAAGAACATAAGAATTGAGGAACACTGCAGCAGGCCTGTTGGCCCATACTAGGCAGGTCTTCACAATCCATCCCACTAACAGGATATTTGCCCAACCCAATTTACAATGCCACCCAAGCAATAAGCTCTGAAAATTCAATTTACCTATGTGCAAGACCCACTCAAATCCAACCCATCTCACTTATGTATTTGTCCAACCTAAATTTGAAACTACCCAAGGTTTTAGCCTCAATAACCCTACTAGGCAGACTGTTCCACTCATCAACTACCCTATTTCCAAACCAATACTTTCCTATATCCTTTCTAAATCTAAACTTATCTAATTTGAATCCATTATTGCGGGTTCTCTCTTGGTGAGATATCCTCAAGACCTTATTTATATCCCCTTTGTTAATACCTACTGTTACATACTGGTACCTTGGTACTGCTTCATAAGAACATAAGAAAGGAGGAACACTGCAGCAGGCCTGTTGGCCCATACTAGGCAAGTCCTTCACAATCCATCCCACTAACAGAATAATTGCCCAACCTATTAACTCAAGTGCGAGTCCCACTCAAATCCAACCCCTCTCACTCATGTATTTATCCAACATAAGAACATAAGAAAGGAGGAACACTGCAGCAGGCCTGTTGGCCCATTCTAGGCAGGTCCTTCACATTCCATCCCACCAA
The DNA here is from genome assembly GCA_009830355.1 of Cherax destructor. Classification (NCBI taxonomy): domain Eukaryota; kingdom Metazoa; phylum Arthropoda; class Malacostraca; order Decapoda; family Parastacidae; genus Cherax; species Cherax destructor. The sequence goes on from WNWK01000245.1 coordinate 441,407, forward strand.
CAGAATATTTGTTCAACCTAATTTTCAATGCTACCCAAAAAATAAGCTTTGATAATTTTATTTACTCATGTGCAATTCCCACTCAAATCCAACCCCTTTCACTCATGAATTTATCCAACCTAAATTTAAAACTACCCAAGGTCCTTGCTTCAATAACCCTACTAGGCAGACTGTTACATACTGGTACCTTGGTACTGCTTCCCACTGTTACATACTGGTACCTTGGTACTGCTTCCTACTGTTACATACTGGTACCTTGGTACTGTATCTTAACACTGCTAAGACATATCATGTCAGTAAATGGTTTAGAAAAACTGACAGGTTGATAAATGAGACTCCTGGCCAACATCTGGGTTATCTTTATTCTGGGAACGTTTCGCCAGCCAGTGACTTCTTCAGTCCAGTGCAGAGGCAGGTGGAGGATGGTGATGAGTTTGAGGTAGTCAGTCCCTTATCCTGGAGTCCATGTGTTCAGTGCATCAGTCTTGATGTATCATGTGTGTATTGTTGCTAACCATGGTATGGTTCTTTATGTATTTTCTTGGTAACAGTGATATGTTGTTGTTGTTGGTAACAGTGGTATGATTTATCATGTGTGTGTTGTTGTTGTTGGTAACAGTGGTATGGCTTATCATGTGTGTTGCTGTTGTTGTTGTTGGTAACAGTGATATGTTTTATCATGTGTGTGTTGCTGTTGTTGTTGGTAACAGTGGTATGGTTTATCATGTGTATGTTGCTGTTGTTGTTGTTGTTAACAGTGGAATGGTTTATCATGTGGTGTTATTGTTGTTGTTGGTAACAGTGGTATGATTTATCATGTGTGTTGCTGTTGTTGTTGTTGGTAACAGTGGAATGGTTTATCATGTGTTGTTGTTGGTAACAGTGGTATGGTTTATCATGTGTGTGTTGTTGTTGTTGGTAACAGTGGTATGGTTTATCATGTGTATTGCTGTTGTTGTTGTTGGTAACTGGTATGGTTTATCGTGTGTGTGTTGTTGTTGTTGGTAACAGTGGTATGGCTTATCATGTGTGTTGCTGTTGTTGTTGTTGGTAACAGTGGTATGGTTTATATGTGTGTTGTTGTTGTTGGTAACAGTGGTATGGTTTATCATGTGTGTGTTGTTGTTGTTGTTGTTGGTAACAGTGGTATGATTTATCATGTGTTTGTTGTTGTTGTTGTTGGTAACAGTGGTATGATTTATCATGTGTATGTTGTTGTTGTTGTTGGTAACAGTGGTATGATTTATCATGTGTGTGTGTTGTTGTTGTTGTTGGTAACAGTGATATGTTTTATCATGTGTGTGTTGCTGTTGTTGTTGGTAACAGTGGTATGGTTTATCATGTGTGTGTTGCTGTTGTTGTTGTTGTTAACAGTGGAATGGTTTATCATGTGGTGTTGTTGTTGTTGTTGGTAACAGTGGTATGATTTATCATGTGTGTTGCTGTTGTTGTTGTTGGTAACAGTGGAATGGTTTATCATGTGTTGTTGTTGTTGTTGGTAACAGTGGTATGGTTTATCATGTGTGTGTTGTTGTTGTTGGTAACAGTGGTATGGTTTATCATGTGTGTTGCTGTTGTTGTTGTTGGTAACTGGTATGGTTTATCGTGTGTGTGTTGTTATTGTTGGTAACTGGTATGGTTTATCGTGTGTGTGTTGTTATTGTTGGTAACTGGTATGGTTTATCGTGTGTGTTGCTAGTGAGAGCGGTGTTAATTTTCACCCAGGGAACACACTGAGTGAAGTTGCAACACAAATTGCTACAACACTTATGGTGATCAACACTGGCCGCGCCTCGCACTTTCCCTGTGATGATGTCGCAATCATTCTCCCTTCTTGTTGTCATTTTTATGCAACAACTACTTACTATTGTGTGTGTTAGTTACCATTTTGTCCTAGGCACATGTCGATTAGACACTAGGCCTGTTGTATGTATGTGTGTGTGTGTGTGTAACGAAACACTTCGAAATGTTTCGGCCCCGCCGGGAATTGAACCCGTGTGTGTGTGTACTCACCTATTTGTACTCACCTATTTGTGGTTGCAGGGGTCGAGTCATAGCTCCTGGCCCCGCCTCTTCACTGATTGCTACTAGGTCCTCTCTCTCCCTGCTCCATGAGCTTTATCAAACCTAGTCTTAAAACTATGTATGGTTCCTGCCTCCACTATGTCGCTTTCTAAGCTATTCCACTTCCTGACAACTCTATGACTGAAGAAATACTTCCTAACATCCCTTTGACTCATAGGAGTCTTCAACTTCCAATTATGACCCCTTGTTTCTGTGTCCCCTCTCTGGAACATCTTGTCTCTGTCCACCTTATCTATTCCTCGCAGTATTTTATATGTCGTTATCATGTCTCCCCTAACCCTCCTGTCCTCTAGTGTCGTCAGGCCGATTTCCCTTAACCTTTCTTCGTGTGTGTGTGTGTGTGTGTGTGTGTGTGTGTGTGTGTGTGTGTGTGTGTGGCCATGTAACAGGCGAAGAAGGGCTTGTTTGTGTGTGTTTCTTTGTGTGTAGTCTGTGTATCCAACCCTCCAACCAGTGTATTCTGCTGCTGCTGCCTCTTATACACCCATCCTCCTCTTCCTCTTTCTCCTCCTGCTCCTCCTCTTCCTTCTCCTGCTCCTCCTGCTCCTCCTCCTCCTCCTCCTGCTGCTGCTCTTCCTCCTCCTTCTCATATTCATGCACCTCCTTTTCTTCCTGCTCATGCTCTTTCTCCATAGCACATCTCACCCTCTTCTCCTCTGCAAATTTCTCAGTACTGCATTAACTGAGCTTCTTGCAACCCAACAACCCCTCCTTCCCTTCTCCCCCCCACATTAACTGAGCTTCTTGCAACCCAACAACCCCTCCTTCCCTTCTCCCCACATTAACTGAGCTTCTTGCAACCCAACAACCCCTCCTTCCCTTCTCCCCCACATTAACTGAGCTTCTTGCAACCCAACAACCCCTCCTTCCCTTCTCCCCACATTAACTGAGCTTCTTGCAACCCAACAACCCCTCCTTCCTTCTCCCCCACATTAACTGAGCTTCTTGCAACCCAACAACCCCTCCTTCCCTTCTCCCCACATTAACTGAGCTTCTTGCAACCCAACAACCCCTCCTTCCCTTCTCCCCCACATTAACTGAGCTTCTTGCAACCCAACAACCCCTCCTTCCCTTCTCCCCCACATTAACTGAGCTTCTTGCAACCCAACAACCCTCCTTCCCTTCTCCCCCACATTAACTGAGCTTCTTGCAACCCAACAACCCCTCCTTCCCTTCTCCCCCACATTAACTGAGCTTCTTGCAACCCAACAACCCCTCCTTCCCTTCTCCCCCACATTAACTGAGCTTCTTGCAACCCAACAACCCCTCCTTCCCTTCTCCCCCACATTAACTGAGCTTCTTGCAACCCAACAACCCTCCTTCCTTCTCCCCCACATTAACTGAGCTTCTTGCAACCCAACAACCCCTCCTTCCCTTCTCCCCACATTAACTGAGCTTCTGCAACCCAACAACCCCTCCTTCCCTTCTCCCCACATTAACTGAGCTTCTTGCAACCCAACAACCCCTCCTTCCCTTCTCCCCCCCACATTAACTGAGCTTCTTGCAACCCAACAACCCTCCTTCCCTTCTCCCCACATTAACTGAGCTTCTTGCAACCCAACAACCCTCCTTCCTTCTCCCCCACATTAACTGAGCTTCTGCAACCCAACAACCCTCCTTCCTTCTCCCCACATTCTGACTTTGCAACCCCAGCTCTTCCTTCCCTGTCAACTAACAACCCTCCTTCCTTCTCCCCACATTAACTGAGCTTCTTGCAACCCAACCCCTCCTTCCCTTCTCCCCCACATTAACTGAGCTTCTTGCAACCAACAACCCCTCCTTCCCTCTCCCCCACATTAACTGAGCTTCTTGCAACCAACAACCCCTCCTTCCTTCTCCCCCACATTAACTGAGCTTCTTGCAACCCAACAACCCTCCTTCCTTCTCCCCCACATTAACTGAGCTTCTTGCAACCAACAACCCCTCCTTCCTTCTCCCCACATTAACTGAGCTTCTTGCAACCTCAACAACCCCTCCTTCCTTCTCCCCACATTAACTGAGCTTCTTGCAACCAACCCCTCCTTCCTCTCCCACATTAACTGAGCTCTTGCAATCCCAACAACCCCCTCCTTCCCTTCTCCCCACTTATCCTGACCGACCTCCCTGTGCTACTTCACGGTACTTCCTCCCTCCGGTACATCACTCATACATTTTTTAACCGTTGAGATGTAGGTAGGGGAAGCAGGGAAGGAAGGGAAGGGATGGGGTAGATGGTAGGAAGCAGGGAAGGGAAGGGAAGGGATGGGGTAGATGGTAGGGGAAGCAGGAAGGGAAGGGAAGGGATGGGGTAGATGGTAGGGAAGCAGGGAAGGAAGGAAGGGGATGGGGTAGATGGTAGGGGAAGCAGGGAAGGGAAGGGAAGGGATGGGGTAGATGGTAGGGGAAGCAGGAAGGGAAGGAAGGGATGGGGTAGATGGTAGGGAAGCAGGAAGGGAAGGGAAGGGATGGGGTAGATGGTAGGGAAGCAGGGAAGGAAGGGATGGGTAGATGGTAGGGAAGCAGGGAAGGGAAGGAAGGATGGGGTAGATGGTAGGGAAGCAGGGAAGGGAAGGGGATGGGGTAGATGGTAGGGGATGCAGGGAAGGGAAGGGGATGAGGTAGATGGTAGGGGAAGCAGGGAAGGGAAGGGGATGGGGTAGATGGTAGAGGAAGCAGGGAAGGGAAGGGGATGGGGTAGATGGTAGAGGAAGCAGGGAAGGGAAGGGGATGGGGTAGATGGTAGGGGAAGCAGGGAAGGTGAGATGATTATGTGGACTAGAAATGGTGACCAGGTGACTTTGTGTGGACTAGAAGTGGTGACCAGGTGACTGTGGGAACTAGGGATAGTGACCATGTGACTGTGTGTGGAGTAGAAGTGGTGACCAGGTGACTGTGTGTGGAGTAGAAGTGGTGACCAGGTGACTGTGTGTGGAGTAGAAGTGGTGACCAGGTGACTGTGTGTGGAGTAGAAGTGGTGACCAGGTGACTTTGTGTGGACTAGAAGTGGTGACCAGGTGACTGTGGGAACTAGGGATGGTGACCAGGTGACTGTGTGTGGAGTAGAAGTGGTGACCAGGTGACTGTGGAGTAGAAGTGGTGACCAGGTGACTGTGTGTAGAGTAGAAGTGGTGACCAGGTGACTGTGTGTGGACTAGAAGTGGTGACCAGGTGACTGTGTGTGGAGTAGAAGTGGTGACCAGGTGACTGTGTGTGGAGTAGAGTGGTGACCAGGTGACTGTGTGTGTGGACTAGAAGTGGTGACCAGGTGACTGTGGGAACTAGGGATGGTGACCAGGTGACTGTGTGGGGGGGTGCAGCAGCAGACCAGCGACCTTCACCCTCAATTAGCGAGCGTGGGAGAGTACAACAGGTGGGGCAGGGGACGTCAGGTGCTCCTCTTTGTCTCCCGCTACACCCCAAGTAGGTGTACCCCTAGTAGGTGCACCCGTAGTAGGTGCACCCCTAGTAGGTACACCCCTAGTAGGTGTACCCCTAGTAGGTACCTAGTAGGTGTACCCCTAGTAGGTGTACCCCTAGTAGGTGCACCCCTAGTAGGTGACCCCTAGTAGGTACACCCCTAGTAGGTGCACCCCTAGTAGGTGCACCCTTAGTAGGTGACCCTAGTAGGTACCCTAGTAGGTCACCCCTAGTGGAGTAACCCTAGTAGGTGACCCTAGTAGGTGCACCTAGTAGGTGTTACACCTAGTAGGGACCTAGTAGGTGCACCCCTAGTAGGTCACCCTAGTAGGTGCACCCATAGTATGGTGCACCCTAGAGGTGTATCCAGGGCGGTAGTACCTCAGACAGGCTGGTAGTATACCTAGACAGGGCTGGTAGTATACCTAGACAGGGCTGTAGTACTAGACAGGGCTGGTAGTTACCTCAGACAGGGCTGGTAGTATACCTCAGACAGGGCTGGTAGTATACCTCAGACAGGGCTGGTAGTATACCTCAGACAGGGCTGGTAGTATACCTCAGACAGGGCTGGTAGTATACCTCAGACAGGGCTGGTAGTATACCTCAGACAGGGCTGGTAGTATACCTCAGACAGGGCTGGTAGTATACCTCAGACAGGGCTGGTAGTATCCTCAGACAGGGCTGGTAGTATACCTCAGACAGGGCTGGTAGTATACCTCAGACAGGGCTGGTAGTATACCTCAGACAGGGCTGGTAGTATACCTCAGACAGGGCTGGTAGTATACCTCAGACAGGGCTGGTAGTATACCTCAGACAGGGCTGGTAGTATACCTCAGACAGGGCTGGTAGTATACCTCAGACAGGGCTGGTAGTATACCTCAGACAGGGCTGGTAGTATACCTCAGACAGGGCTGGTAGTATACCTCAGACAGGGCTGGTAGTATACCTCAGACAGGGCTGGTAGTATACCTCAGACAGGGCTGGTAGTATACCTCAGACAGGGCTGGTAGTATACCTCAGACAGGGCTGGTAGTATACCTCAGACAGGGCTGGTAGTATACCTCAGACAGGGCTGGTAGTATACCTCAGACAGGGCTGGTAGTATACCTCAGACAGGGCTGGTAGTATACCTCAGACAGGGCTGGTAGTATACCCAGACAGGGCTGGTAGTATACCTCAGACAGGGCTGTGTATACCTCAGACAGGGCTGGTAGTATACCTCAGACAGGGCTGGTGTATACCTCAGCAGGGCTGGTGTTACCTGTCCCCGGGCTGTAGTACCTAGACAGGTGGTATTACCTCGACACTGTAGTACCTAGACAGGCTGGTGTATACCTCAACCAGGCTTGTATGGTTATGCCTCCACCTTAGTACCTGAGCTGGTTTATGCCTCCAGACAGCTGGTAGTCCACCTAGACAGGGCTGGTAATTACCTCCTACCTAGCTACCTGACTGGTCTGTATGCTCACCTTAGCACCTTGTAACTGTCTTACTGCTCACCTTAGTACCTTGTACTGGTCTTACCTGCCTCCACCTTAGCTACCTTGTACTGTGTCTTACCTGCCTCCACCTTAGCTACCTTGTACTGGTCTTACCTGCCTCCACCTTAGCTACCTTGTACTGGTCTTACCTGCCTCCACCTTAGCTACCTTGTACTGGTCTTACCTGCCTCCACCTTAGCTACCTTGTACTGGTCTTACCCGCCTCCACCTTAGCTACCTTGTACTGGTCTTACCTGCCTCCACCTTAGCTACCTTGTACTGGTCTTACCTGCCTCCACCTTAGCTACCTTGTACTGGTCTTACCTGCCTCCACCTTAGCTACCTTGTACTGGTCTTACTGCCTCCACCTTAGCTACCTTGTACTGGTCTTACCTGCCTCCACCTTAGCTACCTTGTACTGGTCTTACCTGCCTCCACCTTAGCTACCTTGTACTGGTCTTACCTGCCTCCACCTTAGCTACCTTGTACTGGTCTTACCTGCCTCCACCTTAGCTACCTTGTACTGGTCTTACCTGCCTCCACCTTAGCTACCTTGTACTGGTCTTACCTGCCTCCACCTTAGCTACCTTGTACTGGTCTTACCTGCCTCCACCTTAGTACCTTGTACTGGTCTTACCTGCCTCCACCTTAGCTACCTTGTACTGGTCTTACCTGCCTCCACCTTAGCTACCTTGTACTGGTCTTCCTGCCTCCACCTTAGCTACCTTGTACTGGTCTTACCTGCCTCCACCTTAGCTACCTTGTACTGGTCTTACCTGCCTCCACCTTAGCTACCTTGTACTGGTCTTACCTGCCTCCACCTTAGCTACCTTGTACTGGTCTTACCTGCCTCCACCTTAGCTACCTTGTACTGGTCTTACCTGCCTCCACCTTAGCTACCTTGTACTGGTCTTACCTGCCTCCACCTTAGCTACCTTGTACTGGTCTTACCTGCCTCCACCTTAGCTACCTTGTACTGGTCTTACCTGCCTCACCTTAGCTACCTTGTACTGGTCTTACCTGCCTCCACCTTAGTACCTTGTACTGGTCTTACCTGCCTCACCTTAGCTACCTTGTACTGGTCTTACCTGCCTCCACCTTAGCTACCTTGTACTGGTCTTACCTGCCTCCACCTTAGCTACCTTGTACTGGTCTTACCTGCCTCCACCTTAGTTACCTTGTACTGGTCTTACCTGCCTCCACCTTAGCTACCTTGTACTGGTCTTACCTGCCTCCACCTTAGCTACCTTGTACTGGTCTTACCTGCCTCCACCTTAGCTACCTTGTACTGGTCTTACCTGCCTCCACCTTAGCTACCTTGTACTTGTCTTACCTGCCTCCACCTTAGCTACCTTGTACTTGTCTTACCTGCCTCCACCTTAGCTACCTTGTACTGTCTTACCTGCCTCCACCTTAGCTACCTTGTACTGGTCTTACCTGCCTCCACCTTAGCTACCTTGTACTGGTCTTACCTGCCCCACCTTAGCTACCTTGTACTGGTCTTACCTGCCTCCACCTTAGCTACCTTGTACTGGTCTTACCTGCCTCCACCTTAGCTACCTTGTACTGGTCTTACCTGCCTCCACCTTAGCTACCTTGTACTGGTCTTACCTGCCTCCACCTTAGCTACCTTGTACTGGTCTTACCTGCCTCCACCTTAGCTACCTTGTACTTGTCTTACCTGCCTCCACCTTAGCCCAAGTTACCTTGTACTGGTCTTACCTGCCTCCACCTTAGCCCAAGTTACCTTGTACTGATCTTACCTGCCTCCACCTTAGCTTCAGTTATCTTGTACTGGTCTTACCTGCCTCCACCTTAGCCCAAGTTACCTTGTACTGGTCTTACCTGCCTCCACCTTAGCTTCAGTTATCTTGTACTGGTCTTACCTGCCTCCATTTTAGCCCAAGTTACCTTGTACTGGTCTTACCTGCCTCCACCTTAGCTTCAGTTATCATGTACTGGTCTTACCTGCCTCCACCTTAGCCCAAGTTATCTTGTACTGGTCTTACCTGCCTCCATCTTAGCTTCAGTTATCTTGTACTGGTCTTACCTGCCTCCACCTTAGCCCAAGTTACCTTGTACTGGTCTTACCTGCCTCCATCTTAGCTTCAGTTATCTTGTACTGGTCTTACCTGCCTCCACCTTAGCCCAAGTTACCTTGTACTGGTCTTACCTGCCTCCACCTTAGCTTCAGATACCTTGCCTGGTCTTAGCTTTGTCCTCTCACTATTTTTTCCTCTGCTGTCTTCAGTGTTCTTCCCTTAGTGTATAGAAGAGTGCACTTGTTGTTGTTGAAGTACAGTAGACACCCACACTGTGTGAGCAGTGTAGTAATGTAGTTGTGGCTGCGGTGGTTGAGTCTTGGCTTCTGGTCCCCACGAAGGGTCCCGGTTTCACAAGTGGTTAATTTATTACTCCTGCCCCTGTACTCACCTATTTGTGGTTGAAGGGGTCAAGTCATAGCTACTGGCCCCGCCTCTTCCCTGGTCGCCACTAGGTCCACTCTCTTCCTGCTCCATGAGCTTTATCATACCTCGTCCTAAAACTATGTATGGATCCTGCCTCAATGATGTCACATTCCAGACTATTCCACTTCTTGATAACTCTATGACTGAAGAAATACTTCCTAACATCCCTTTGACTCATCTGAGTCCTCAACTTCCAATTGTGACCCCTTGTTTCTGTGTCCCCTCTCTGGACCATCCTGTCTTTGTCCACCTCAATTCCTCGCAGTATTTTATATGTCGTTATCATGTCTCCCCTAACCCTCCTGTCCTCCAGTATCGTCAGGCCGATTTCCCTTAACGTTTCTTCGTAGGACAATCCCCTTAGCTCCGGGACTAGTTTTGTTGCCAACGTTTCCACTTTCTCTAATTTCCTGATGTGCTTGACCAGGTGTGGGTTCCAAACTGGTGCTGCATACTTCAGTATGGGCCTGACGTACACGGTGTACAGTTTTTTGAACGATTCCTTACTGAGGTATCGGAACGCTATTCTTAGGTTTGCCAGCCGCCCATATGCTGCAGCAGTTATCTGATTGATGTGTGCCTCAGGAGATGTGCTCGGTATTATACTCACCCCAACATCCTTTTCCTTAAGTGAGGTTTGCAGTCTTTGGCCACCTAGACTATACTCTGTCTGCGGTCTTTTTTGCGTTTCCCCGATTTTCATGACTTTACATTTGGCAGGGTTAAATTCAAGGAGCGTGTGTGTGTGTGTGTGTGTGTGTGCGTGTGCGTGTGCGTGCGCGCGCACCATGACAGGCAGGGCTGGGTGGTAGCCAAGCACTCATAGACATAACTTTCGGACGATCCGTTATAGAGAGGTCAAGGCTGAGAAGGAAGTCACGGGGGGGAGGGGAGCGATGATGGGGAAGGGAGGGGGTAGGGTTGGGGAAGGGAGGGGTGGGGAAGGGAGGGGTGGGGAAGGGAGGGGTGGGGAAGGGAGTAAGTGTAGCACTAAGCATGGTGGTCCACGTGTGAAGGTCACTCTGTATTTAACATTTTTATCAGCACTGTTTCTGTTTTTGAAGGTTAGTAACTAGGAGGCAGCAGGAGCAGGAAGATGAGCAGGAGTAGGAGCAGGAAGATGAGCAGGAGTAGGAGCAGGAAGATGAGCAGGAGTAGGAGCAGGAAGATGAACAGGAGTAGGAGCAGGAAGATGAGCATGAGTAGGAGCAGGAAGATGAGCAGGAGTAGGAGCAGGAAGATGAGCAGGAGTAGGAGCAGGAAGATGAGCAGGAGTAGGAGCAGGAAGATGAGCAGGAGTAGGAGCAGGAAGATGAGCAGGAGTAGGAGCAGGAAGATGAACAGGAGTAGGAGCAGGAAGATGAGCAGGAGTAGGAGCAGGAAGATGAGCAGGAGTAGGAGCAGGAAGATGAGCAGGAGTAGGAGCAGGAAGATGAGCAGGAGTAGGAGCAGGAAGATGAGCAGGAGTAGGAGCAGGAAGATGAACAGGAGTAGGAGCAGGAAGATGAGCAGGAGTAGGAGCAGGAAGATGAGCAGGAGTAGGAGCAGGAAGATGAACAGGAGTAGGAGAAGGAAGATGAGCAGGAGTAGGAGCAGGAAGATGAGCAGGAGTAGGAGCAGGAAGATGAGCAGGAGTAGGAGCAGGAAGATGAGCAGGAGTAGGAGCAGGAAGATGAGCAGGAGTAGGAGCAGGAAGATGAGCAGGAGTAGGAGCAGGAAGATGAGCAGGAGTAGGAGCAGGAAGATGAGCAGGAGTAGGAGCAGGAAGATGAGCAGGAGTATGAGCAGGAAGATGAGCAGGAGTAGGAGCAGGAAGATGAACAGGAGTAGGAGCAGGAAGATGAGCAGGAGTAGGAGCAGGAAGATGAGCAGGAGTAGGAGCAGGAAGATGAGCAGGAGTAGGAGCAGGAAGATGAGCAGGAGTAGGAGCAGGAAGATGAGCAGGAGTAGGAGCAGGAAGATGAACAGGAGTAGGAGCAGGAAGATGAGCAGGAGTAGGAGCAGGAAGATGAGCAGGAGTAGGAGCAGGAAGATGAACAGGAGTAGGAGCAGGAAGATGAGCAGGAGTAGGAGCAGGAAGATGAGCAGGAGTAGGAGCAGGAAGATGAGCAGGAGTAGGAGCAAGAAGATGAACAGGAGTAGGAGCAGGAAGATGAACAGGAGTAGGAGCAGGAAGATGAACAGGAGTAGGAGCAGGAAGATGAGCAGGAGTAGGAGCAGGAAGATGAGCAGGAGTAGGAGCAGGAAGATGAGCAGGAGTAGGAGCAGGAAGATGAGCAGGAGTAGGAGCAGGAAGATGAGCAGGAGTAGGAGCAGGAAGATGAACAGGAGTAGGAGCAGGAAGATGAGCAGGAGTAGGAGCAGGAAGATGAGCAGGAGTAGGAGCAGGAAGATGAGCAGGAGTAGGAGCAGGAAGATGAGCAGGAGTAGGAGCAGGAAGATGAACAGGAGTAGGAGCAGGAAGATGAGCAGGAGTAGGAGCAGGAAGATGAGCAGGAGTAGGAGCAGGAAGATGAGCAGGAGTAGGAGCAGGAAGATGAACAGGAGTAGGAGCAGGAAGATGAGCAGGAGTAGGAGCAGGAAGATGAGCAGGAGTAGGAGCAGGAAGATGAACAGGAGTAGGAGCAGGAAGATGAACAGGAGTAGGAGCAGGAAAATGAACAGGAGTAGGAGCAGGAAGATGAGCAGGAGTAGGAGCAGGAAGATGAGCAGGAGTAGGAGCAAGAAGATGAACAGGAGTAGGAGCAGGAAGATGAACAGGAGTAGGAGCAGGAAGATGAACAGGAGTAGGAGCAGGAAGATGAGCAGGAGTAGGAGCAGGAAGATGAGCAGGAGTAGGAGCAGGAAGATGAGCAGGAGTAGGAGCAGGAAGATGAACAGGAGTAGGAGCAGGAAGATGAACAGGAGTAGGAGCAGGAAGATGAGCAGGAGTAGGAGCAGGAAGATGAGCAGGAGTAGGAGCAGGAAGATGAACAGGAGTAGGAGCAGGAAGATGAGCAGGAGTAGGAGCAGGAAGATGAGCAGGAGTAGGAGCAAGAAGATGAACAGGAGTAGGAGCAGGAAGATGAGCAGGAGTAGGAGCAGGAAGATGAGCAGGAGTAGGAGCAGGAAGATGAGCAGGAGTAGGAGCAGGAAGATGAACAGGAGTAGGAGCAGGAAGATGAGCAGGAGTAGGAGCAGGAAGATGAGCAGGAGTAGGAGCAGGAAGATGAACAGGAGTAGGAGCAGGAAGATGAGCAGGAGTAGGAGCAGGAAGATGAGCAGGAGTAGGAGCAGGAAGATGAGCAGGAGTAGGAGCAGGAAGATGAGCAGGAGTAGGAGCAGGAAGATGAGCAGGAGTAGGAGCAGGAAGATGAGCAGGAGTAGGAGCAGGAAGATGAGCAGGAGTAGGAGCAGGAAGATGAGCAGGAGTAGGAGCAGGAGTAGGAGCAGGAGTAGGAGCAGGAAGATGAGGAGGAGGAAGATGAGGAAGAGCAGGAACAGGAAGATGAGAAGGAGGCGGAGAAGCAGGAAGAGAGAAAAAAGATTTGTAATAAGAAGAGGAGCAACAAAAAAGAGAAGAGGAAATGAAGGAGATGCAAGACGAGTAAGAAATATAGAAGTAGAAAAACAAAGGAGAAGAAAGGAAAGGAGAAGTAAAAGACGGAAAAATAAAGATAACGAACAGGACGAGGAAAATGGAGAGGAAGATGGGAAGTTAAAGTTTGTTGACTGTTTGTGGGGGGGGGGGGGGGGAGAGAGAGAGAGAGGAGGAGAGAGAGAGAGAGAGAGAGAATTAATGAATATATATGAATAAATTATAGAAAGAAGGACTTGCCTTACACATACCCAGACACCAGCATGATCTGTGAGACTGGGGGGTTCAGCCGGTACACTGCTCCTGGACCTGTGAGACTGGGGGGTTCAGCCGGTACACTGCTCCTGGACCTGTGAGACTGGGGGGTTCAGCCGGTACACTGGTCCTGGATCTGTGAGACTGGGGGGTTCAGCCGGTACACTGGTCCTGGATCTGTGAGACTGGGGGGTTCAGCCGGTACACTGCTCCTGGACCTGTGAGACTGGGGGGTTCAGCCGGTACACTGGTCCTGGATCTGTGAGACTGGGGGGTTCAGCCGGTACACTGGTCCTGGATCTGTGAGACTGGGGGGTTCAGCCGGTACACTGCTCCTGGACCTGTGAGACTGGGGGGTTCAGCCGGTACACTGGTCCTGGACCTGTGAGACTGGGGGGTTCAGCCGGTACACTGGTCCTGGACCTGTGAGACTGGGGGTTCAGCCGTACACTGGTCCTGGACCTGTGAGACTGGGGGTTCAGCCGGTACACTGGTCCTGGACCTGTGAGACTGGGGTTCAGCCGGTACACTGGTCCTGGACCTGTGAGACTGGGGGTTCAGCCGAGCACACTGGTCCTGGACCTGTGAGACTGGGGGTTCAGCCGGTACACTGGTCCTGGACCTGTGAGACTGGGGGTTCAGCCGGTACACTGGTCCTGGACCTGTGAGACTGGGGGTTCAGCCGGTACACTGGTCCTGGACCTGTGAGACTGGGGGTTCAGCCGGTACACTGGTCCTGGATCTGTGAGACTGGGGGGTTCAGCCGGTACACTGGTCCTGGACCTGTGAGACTGGGGGGTTCAGCCGGTACACTGGTCCTGGACCTGTGAGACTGGGGGTTCAGCCGGTACACTGGTCCTGGACCTGTGAGACTGGGGTTCAGCCGGTACACTGGTCCTGGACCTGTGAGACTGGGGTTCAGCCGGTACACTGGTCCTGGACCTGTGAGACTGGGGTTCAGCCGGTACACTGGTCCTGGATCTGTGAGACTGGGGGTTCAGCCGGTACACTGGTCCTGGATCTGTGAGACTGGGGGGTTCAGCCGGTACACTGCTCCTGGACCTGTGAGACTGGGGGGTTCAGCCGGTACACTGGTCCTGGACCTGTGAGACTGGGGGGTTCAGCCGGTACACTGGTCCTGGACCTGTGAGACTGGGGGGTTCAGCCGGTACACTGGTCCTGGACCTGTGAGACTGGGGGGTTCAGCCGGTACACTGGTCCTGGATCTGTGAGACTGGGGGGTTCAGCCGGTACACTGGTCCTGGACCTGTGAGACTGGGGGGTTCAGCCGGTACACTGGTCCTGGACCTGTGAGACTGGGGTTCAGCCGGTACACTGGTCCTGGATCTGTGAGACTGGGGGGTTCAGCCGGTACACTGGTCCTGGATCTGTGAGACTGGGGGGTTCAGCCGGTACACTGGTCCTGGACCTGTGAGACTGGGGGGTTCAGCCGGTACACTGGTCCTGGACCTGTGAGACTGGGGGGTTCAGCCGGTACACTGGTCCTGGACCTGTGAGACTGGGGGGTTCAGCCGGTACACTGGTCCTGGATCTGTGAGACTGGGGGGTTCAGCCGGTACACTGGTCCTGGATCTGTGAGACTGGGGGGGTTCAGCCGGTACACTGCTCCTGGACCTGTGAGACTGGGGGGTTCAGCCGGTACACTGGTCCTGGACCTGTGAGACTGGGGGGTTCAGCCGGTACACTGGTCCTGGACCTGTGAGACTGGGGGGTTCAGCCGGTACACTGGTCCTGGACCTGTGAGACTGGGGGGTTCAGCCGGTACACTGGTCCTGGACCTGTGAGACTGGGGGGTTCAGCCCCCAGTCTCACAGCAGCAGAAATAAGTCACTCTGTCCGACCTTTTTTTTGGGTTATCCCGGGTTCTGTACACATATGCATGATAATCTATGTAAATGTATTTGTGTATACCTGAATAAACTTACATGCAACATTTACCATTAGTACATAAAGCAAAGTTTGGAAAACCAGACCAGAAACTTTTAAAATTGGTAAATTTATTAAGAGACTACAAAGTTTGTGAGATATTTCCACAGTAGGTCCAGAGGAAAGATCTTCTAAGAAACTCAAAACTTAATGAACTTGTTAAGGTCTCTGTGTGTCAAACCCGACTCAGTGATTTAGCAAGACTGAGTATTGTATCAAGTATTGTATCAAGTATTGGCACAGAAATGGATTTTGATGGTGTTATTGCAAAGTTTGCAGGTAAAAAATCTCTCCCCTACTGGGGGCCCTCAGCCTGCTTCCAGAGGCCCCAAAGTAAGCCTTGTTCGGCCTTGCAAAATTTCTTTTGGAGGCCCTGCACTCCAGTGACTTAGTGAGCGCTAAACACGTAGAGGTCAGATAGTGCTTATGCAATGATGTGTGAGCTGAGGAAGGGGAGAGAAACTCCAGTTCCTCTTACCAAGGGCTCTTAACGAGCCCCACTTAAAGAAAGAAGCAAGTGGATTATACCAGATAGTCAGGGTGCTGGGAGCTACACACCAGTCTCTTATCTATCTATCTATCTATCTGGAAAATATTACCTGAGGAGGTACGGTCTTGATCAACTTCAGGAGAGCTGCTTCACTAACTCAGGTAAGAGAACTTCATAATGTGAGGTAACATAGACGGTTACGTAGCAACCTGGAGACGCAAACCTGGCTGACACAAACCTGGCTGACACAAACCTGGCTGACACAAACCTGGCTGACACAAACCTGGCTGACACAAACCTGGCTGACACAAACCTGGCTGACACAAACCTGGCTGACACAAACCTTACTGACACAAACCTGGCTGACACAAACCTGGCTGACACAAACCTGGCTGACACGAAAGATATTACCATCACTCACGAAATTGTAATAACACGATTGTCAACAAACCACGGAATTTTATGGTAGCCAGCTGGCCCAGTGGCTTACACACCGACCTGTAGTGTCACGACTCACTCGCCACGGGTTCCAACCCCACCCCACCCGTGATTGGATTAGTTTCCACGTTTCCTTCAAACAAGCCATTATTAGAGATGGAGAGGAAAATACATCAAGGGAACTATCCAGACAGTGACAAAGTAATGAGACTCTCTGGTACCAGTCCTTACCTCCAAACTGCCTAAGTCGCAGTGTACAGGCGCTGTTATCTTCACCAAGAGAGTAGTTGATGGCTCTAATGACGTACTTGATAGCTGGAATGACGTACTTGATGGCTGGAATGACGTACTTGATGGCTGGAATGACGTACTTGATGGCTGGAATGACGTACTTGATGGCTGGAATGACGTACTTGATGGCTGGAATGACATTAAGAGGGAAGTACTGCACTGATCCACCAGTGGTGGAGCAAAATAGATCATGGATTAGTCATCGAAGGTCATTGTCGAGTCAAAAATAGAAGTTAACACTAGCGCCTGCACAGCTGTGTAGCAGCAAGACCAGTGTTGTAACCGTAATAACTGTGTCACAGTGTTACACTCACCTGCTGTGTTACACTGTGTAAGATTGTCACACCTCACCTGCTGTGGTTGTACACTGTCACTGTTGTGACGTAACTTCCGTTAACAGGAACCAGTGATGGCATGTCACACAGGAATGTTGCTGATGATGTGGGTATTGGTGGGGTTGTGCAGCCCCTTGCAAGACTGCAACCCCCTGTTGCAATATGTGGGAGCCAGGGAGAGGGGCCAGAGGAAAGAATGTTGTGAAATGTAAAGCCGAGGAGTGTTGTAGAAGACGAGGAGTGTTGTAGAAGACGAGGAGTGTTGTAGAAGACGAGGAGTGTTGTAGAAGACAAGGAGTGTTGTAGAAGACAAGGAGTGTTGTAGAAGACGAGGAGTGTTGTAGAAGACGAGGAGTGTTGTAGAAGACAAGGAGTGTTGTAGAAGACGAGGAGTGTTGTAGAAGACGAGGAGTGTTGTAGAAGACGAGGAGTGTTGTAGAAGACAAGGAGTGTTGTAGAAGACGAGGAGTGTTGTAGAAGACGAGGAGTGTTGTAGAAGACAAGGAGTGTTGTAGAAGACGAGGAGTGTTGTAGAAGACGAGGAGTGTTGTAGAAGACAAGGAGTGTTGTAGAAGACAAGGAGTGTTGTAGAAGACGAGGAGTGTTGTAGAAGACGAGGAGTGTTGTAGAAGACGAGGAGTGTTGTAGAAGACAAGGAGTGTTGTAGAAGACGAGAGTGTTGTAGAAGACGAGGAGTGTTGTAGAAGACTAGGAGTGTTGTAGAAGACGAGGAGTGTTGTAGAAGACAAGGAGTGTTGTAGAAGACAAGGAGTGTTGTAGAAGACAAGGAGTGTTGTAGAAGACGAGGAGTGTTGTAGAAGACGAGGAGTGTTGTAGAAGACGAGGAGTGTTGTAGAAGACGAGGAGTGTTGTAGAAGACGAGGAGTGTTGTAGAAGACGAGGAGTGTTGTAGAAGACGAGGAGTGTTGTAGAAGACGAGGAGTGTTGTAGAAGACGAGGAGTGTTGTAGAATACGAGGAGTGTTGTAGAAGACGAGGAGTGTTGTAGAAGACGAGGCGTGTTGTAGAAGACAAGGAGTGATGTAGAAGACGATGAGTGTTGTAGAAGACAAGGAGTGATGTAGAAGACAAGGAGTGATGTAGAAGACAAGGAGTGATGTAGAAGACAAGGAGTGATGTAGAAGACAAGGAGTGATGTAGATAGGGTGAAGAAACAGTAATTCCTCTTCTCATCGCTCGTGTCTTGGGTGTCCAAAACATGTTTAATTCTTGTGTAATATTATTTGATACACTGTACAACGTCTCTCTATTGTTGGTACAACGAACATTATAATCTTGGTACAACGAACATTATAATCTTGGTACAACGAACGTTATAATCTTGGTACAACGAACATTTTAACTAATCTTGGTACAACGAACATTATAACTAATCTTGGTACAACGAACATTATAACTAATCTTGGTACAACGAACATTATAACTAATCTTAGAACAACGAACATTATGATCCTGGTATAACGAACATTATAATCGTGGTACAACGAACATTATAACTAATCTTGGAACAACGAACATTATGATCCTGGTACAACGAACATTATAATCTTGGTACAACGAACATTATAACTATTAAAGAGGTTTCTAAGAGGCCGTTGGATCACTATCTGTTGAAATTACCTCCTTATATGGGATACTAGTGAGATGTAGTGGTGAGGGATAATAGTGAGGGGTAGTGGTGAGGGATACTAGTGAGGAGTAGTGATGAGGGATACTAATGAGGGGTAGTGATGAGGGATACTAATGAGGGGTAGTGGTGAGGGATACTAGTGAGGGGTAGTGTTGAGGGATACTAGTGAAGGGTAGTGGTGAGGGATACTAGTGAGAAGTAGTGGTGAGGGATACTAGTGAGAGGTAGTGGTGAGGGATACTAGTGAAAGGTAGTGGTGAGGGATACTAGTGAGGGGTAGTGGTGAGGGATACTAGTGAGGGGTAGTAGTGAGGGATACTAGTGAAGGGTAGTGGTGAGGGATAGTGGTGAGGGATAATACTGAGAGGTAGTGGTGAGGGATACTACTGAGAGGTAGTGGTGAGGGATACTAGTGAGGGTAGTGGTGAAGGATACTAGTGAGGGGTAGTGGTGAGGGATACTACTGAGAGGTAGTGGTGAGGGATACTAGTGAGGGGTAGTTGTGAGGGATACTAGTGAGGGGTAGTGGTGAGGGATACTAGTGAAGGATAGTGGTGAGGGATAGTGGTGAGGGATACTACTGAGAGGTAGTGGTGAGGAATACTACTGAGAGGTAGTGGTGAGGGATACTAGTGAGGGGTAGTGGTGAGGGATACTACTGAGAGGTAGTGGTGAGGATACTAGTGAGGGGTAGTGTGAGGATACTAGTGAGGGTAGTGGTGAGGATACTAGTGAAGGGTAGTGGTGAGGGATAGTGGTGAGGGATAGTGGTGAGGGATACTAGTGAGAGGTAGTTGTGAGGGATACTAGTGAGGGGTAGTGGTGAGGGATACTAGTGAGGGATAGTGGTGAGGGATACTACTGAGAGGTAGTGGTGAGGGATACTACTGAGAGGTAGTGGTGAGGGATACTAATGAGGGGTAGTATGGAATGATAGTGGGAAAGGGTAGTGGGGAGGGGTTGCAGGTAGGTGTAGTGGGGAGGGGTTGCAGGTAGGAGTAGTGGGAGGGTTGCAGGTAGGTGTAGTGGGGAATGGGTGAAAGAAGGTGTGTGTGGAGGGGTGTAAAGGGGGGATGGGAAGGAGGAAGGTAAGGGGGAGATTTTTGTTTACATACATCATTTTTACCAACTAAGTGTTGTCTTACCTCACCCAGGATGCGACCCACACCAGTCAACTAGCACCCAGGTACCTACTTGCTGCTAGGTGAACAGGGACAGCAGGTGTAAGGTGATTAGCACCCAGGTACCTACTTGCTGCTAGGTGAACAGGGACAGCAGGTGTAAGGTAACTAGCACCCAGGTACCTACTTGCTGCTAGGTGAACAGGGACAGCAGGTGTAAGGTAACTAGCACCCAGGTACCTACTTGCTGCTAGGTGAACAGGGACAGCAGGTGTAAGGTAACTAACACCCAGGTACCTACTTGCTGCTAGGTGAACAGGGACAGCAGGTGTAAGGTGATTAGCACCCAGGTACCTACTTGCTGCTAGGTGAACAGGGACAGCAGGTGTAAGGTGATTAGCACCCAGGTACCTACTTGCTGCTAGGTGAACAGGGACAGCAGGTGTAAGGTAACTAGCACCCAGGTACCTACTTGCTGCTAGGTGAACAGAGACAGCAGGTGTAAGGTAACTAACACCCAGGTACCTACTTGCTGCTAGGTGAACAGAGACAGCAGGTGTAAGGTGATTAGCACCCAGGTACCTACTTGCTGCTAGGTGAACAGGGACAGCAGGTGTAAGGTAACTAGCACCCAGGTACCTACTTGCTGCTAGGTGAACAGAGACAGCAGGTGTAAGGTAACTAACACCCAGGTACCTACTTGCTGCTAGGTGAACAGAGACAGCAGGTGTAAGGTGATTAGCACCCAGGTACCTACTTGCTGCTAGGTGAACAGAGACAGCAGGTGTAAGGTGACTAGCACCCAGGTACCTACTTGCTGCTAGGTGAACAGAGACAACAGGTGTAAGGTGACTAGCACCCAGGTACCTACTTGCTGCTAGGTGAAGAGGGACAGCAGGTGTAAGGTGATTAGCACCCAGGTACCTACTTGCTGCTAGGTGAACAGGGACAGCAGGTGTAAGGTAACTAGCACCCAGGTACCTACTTGCTGCTAGGTGAACAGGGACATCAGGTGTAAGGTAACTAGCACCCAGGTACCTACTTGCTGCTAGGTGAACAGAGACAGCAGGTGTAAGGTGACTAGCACCCAGGTACCTACTTGCTGCTAGGTGAACAGGGACAGCAGGTGTAAGGTAACTAGCACCCAGGTACCTACTTGCTGCTAGGTGAACAGGGACAGCAGGTGTAAGGTAACTAGCACCCAGGTACCTACTTACTGCTAGGTGAACAGAGACAGCAGGTGTAAGGTGACTAGCACCCAGGTACCTACTTGCTGCTAGGTGAACAGAGACAGCAGGTGTAAGGTGACTAGCACCCAGGTACCTACTTGCTGCTAGGTGAACAGAGACAGCAGCAGGTGTAAGGGGATATGACCAACGTTTCCACCCGTGCCGGGGATTGATCCACGGACACTTAGTGTGTAAGGTGGATACGTTGCCAACAAAGCCGAGAGTGGGATTGTACTGACCTTTTTGTTTTTGAAGGGGTCTAGTCTCCGCTTCTGGCCCAGCTATGTGGATTCTTCCACTTCCTGACCACTCTAAGGTGGAGAGGAGGTGATGGGGTGGGGGATAAGGAAGGGGTGCGAGTGGGGTAGGGAATGAGGAAGAGGGGGTGTGAGAGGGGTGGAGGATGAGGAAGATGGGTGTGAGAGGGATGGGGATGAGGAAGAGGATGTGAGAGGGTGGGATGAGGAAGAGGAGTGAGAGGGTGGATTGGGGGAGAAGGAAATGTGGAATTCAGCTTGGGGTGAAGGGCGGTTATAGAGAATGAGGTTGAGAGGGTGTAGAAAGAGGGAGGGGAGGGTGTAGTAAGAGGAGGGGTGTGCAGCAAGAGGGAGGAGGTGTAGCAAGAGGAGGAGGGTGTAACAAGTGGGGAGTTGAGAGGGTGTAACAAGAGGGAGGGAGAATGTAGCAAGAGGAGAGGAGAGGGTGTAGTAAGAGGGAGGGAGGGTGTAGCAAGAGGGTAGGGGTGTAGCAAAAGGAGGGGAGGGTGCAGCAAGAGGAAGGGAGGGTGTGGCAACAGAGGAAGGAGGGTGTGGCAACAGAGGGAGGAGAGGTGTGGCAACAGAGGAGAAGGAGGGTGTGACAGCAGAGGGAAGGGAGGTGTGGCAACAGAGGGAAGGAGGAGTGTGGCAACAGAAGGAAGGGGAGGGTGTGGCAACAGAATGGAAGGGGAGGGTGTGGCAACAGAGGGGAAGGGGAGGGTGTGGCAACAGAGGGGAAGGGGAGGGTGTGGCAACAGAAGGGAAGGGGAGGGTGTGGCAACAGAGGAAAGGGAGGTGTGGCAACATAGGGGAAGGAGGATGTGGCAACAGAGGGAAGGGAGGTGTGGCAACAGAGGGAAGGGAGGTGTGGCAACAGAGGGGAAGGGGAGGGTGTGGCAACAGAGGGAAGAGAGGTGGTTTTCCTTAACTTATTCCGTCACACAGGGTAGTGTGGTGAGGGTGAGGGAGGGTTGAGGATGGTGAGGGAGGGTTGAGGATGGTGAGGGGTTGAGGATGGTGAGGAGTTGAGGATGGTGAGGGGGTTGAGGATGGTGAGGGGGTTGAGGATGAGAGGGGGTTGAGGATGGTGAGGAGGGTTGAGGATGGTGAGGGGTTGAGGATGGTGAGGGAGGTTGAGGATGGTGAGGGAGGGTTGAGGAGGGTGAGGGGTTGAGGATGGTGGGGTTGAGGATGGTGAGGGGGTTGAGGATGATAAGGGGTTGAGGATGGTGAGGGGGTTAGTGAGGATGGTGAGGGGTTGAGGATGGTGAGGGGTTGAGGATGGTGAGGGGTTGAGGATGGTGAGGGGGTTGAGGATGGTGAGGGGGTTGAGGATGGTGAGGGTTGAGGATGGTGAGGGGTTGAGATGGTGAGGGGGTTGAGGATGGTGAGGGGGTTGAGGATGGTGAGGGGTGAGGAGGTGAGGATGGGGGTTGAGGATGGTGAGGGGGTTGAGGATGGTGAGGGGGTTGAGGATGGTGAGGGGTGAGGATGAGTGAGGGTTGAGGATGGTGAGGGGGTTGAGGATGGTGAGGGGGTTGAGATGGTGAGGGGGTTGAGGATGGTGAGGGTTGAGGATGGTGAGGGGTGAGGATGGTGAGGGGTTGAGGATGGGAGGGTTGAGGATGGTGAGGGGGTAGATGGAGGTAGATGGTGAGGGGGTTGAGGATGGTGAGGGGGTTGAGGATGGTGAGGGGGTTGAGGATGGTGAGGGGGTTGAGGATGGTGAGGGGTTGAGGATGGTGAGGGGGTTGAGGATGGTGAGGGGGTTGAGGATGGTGAGGGGTTGAGGATGGAGGGTTGAGGATAGGTGAGGGGGTTGAGGATGGTGAGGGGTTGAGGATGGTGAGGGGGTTGAGGATGGTGAGGGGGTTGAGGATGGTGAGGGGGTTGAGGATGGTGAGGGGGTTGAGGATGGTGAGGGGGTTGAGGATGGTGAGGGGGTTGAGGATGGTGAGGGGGTTGAGGATGGTGAGGGGGTTGAGGATGTGAGGGGTTGAGGATGGGAGGGTTGAGGAGGTGAGGGTTGAGGATGGTGGGTGGAGGGGGTTGAGGATGGTGAGGGGGTTGAGGATGGTGAGGGGTTGATGGAGGGGGTTGAGGATGGTGAGGGGTTGAGGATGGTGAGGGGGTTGAGGATGGAGGGTTGAGGATGGTGAGGGTTGAGGATGGTGAGGGGGGGTTGAGGATGGTGAGGGGGTTGGGATGGTGAGGGGGTTGAGGATGGTGAGGGGGTTGAGGATGGTGAGGGGTGAGAGGTGAGGGTGAGGATGGTGAGGTGAGGATGGTGAGGGGGGTTGAGGATGGTGAGGGGGGTTGAGGATGGTGAGGGGGGTTGAGGATGGTGAGGGGGGTTGAGGATGGTGAGGGGTTGAGGATGAGGAGGGGTTGAGGTGTGAGGAGTTGAAGAAGATGGACTCATGGTCATGTTGTTGTTGTTGTATTGTTTTTCTTGTAGTGTTTTTGTTATTGTATTGTTGTTCTTTGTTGATTTTGCTACTGTTGCAGTTGTTATTGTTACTGCTGTTGTTTTGTTACGCTGTTGTTATTGTATGCTGTGTTATGTTACTTGCTACGCTGTTGTATTGTTTACTGCTGCGTTGTTATTGTTACTGCTGCGTTGTTATTGTTACTGCTGCTGTTGTTATTGTTACTGCTGCTGTTGTTATTGTTACTGCTGCTGTTGTTATTGTTACTGCTGCTGTTGTTATTGTTACTGCTGCTGTTGTTATTGTTACTGCTGCTGTTGTTATTGTTACTGATGCTGTTGTTATTGTTACTGCTGTTGTTGTTATTGTTACTGCTGCTGTTGTTATTGTTACTGCTGCTGTTGTTATTGTTACTGATGCTGTTATTGTTACTGCTGCTGTTGTTATTGTTACTGATGTTATTGTTACTGTTATTGCTGCTACTACTATTATGTTACTGCTGTTGTTAATGTTCCTCCTGCAGTTACTTTTACTGTTACTATTATTACTAGCTGCTTGTTACTGTTACCGTGTTATTGTTACTGTTATTGTACTGCTGCTATCTGATTATTGTTACCTGCTTTGGTTGTACTGTTGTTCCTTCCCCCACACTTCTAACTACACTACTGCTCAACTGTTCTTACCTCTTACATATCATACTTCTCCTTATTTTCCTCTGTATTCAGCACTGTTGTTCCCTTCCCCCACACCTCCCTCAACCTCCCCCACACCTCTCTCAACCTCCCCCACACCTCCCTCAACCTCCCCCACACCTCCCTCAACCTCCCACACCTCCCTCAACCTCCCCACACCTCCCTCAACCTCCCCACACCTCCCTCAACCTCCCCACACCTCCCTCAACCTCCCCACACCTCCCTCAACCTCCCCACACCTCCCTCAACCTCCCCACACCTCCCTCAACCTCCCCACATCTCCTCAACCTCCCCACACCTCCTCAACCTCCCACACCTCCTCAACCCCCCACACCTCCCTCAACCTCCCCACACCTCCCTCAACCTCCCCCACACCTCCCTAACCGTCTCCCACACCTCCCTCAACCTCCCCCACACGCTTCCTCAACCCCACCCCCTCCCTCAACCCCCCCCCTCCCCTCAACCTCCCCACACCTCCTCTAATATTCAGAGTTACTCCACTCCCTACTCCTTTCCCCCACTTGCCTGAACTTCCCACCCTCCCTGCCCCAACCCCACCCTCCTTCCCTCCCTGCCCCAACCCTCACCCTCCTTCCTCGAACAAAATTTACTTCCTCTCTCTCTCTCTCTCTCTCTCTCCTCTCTCCGCTCTTTCCCCGGGCGGGCGGAAGAGTAGTTAATGGAAGAGGAAGGCTTAAGGAGGCGGAGGAGGAGGAAGAGGAGGAAGCCCAGGAGTTGGAGGAGGAGGAGGAGGGGAGGAGTAGCTGAAGAGGAGGAAGCCCAGGAGTTGGAGGGGAGGAGTAGGCGTGGGCGTTGTGTTGTATTGACAGAAGAGAGAAGGGGAGGGGAGGAGGAAAGGAAAGGAGAGGGACAGAGAGGGGGAGTTGAGGGGATGGAGGGGAAGGGGGTAAGAGTTGGGCTAAGTCTTGGGTCAGAGTGATGCATCTTCTCTCATCTTTCTTCTTAAGTAGTCAGTCAACTACTTTAATCTTTACTGGGGGGGGGATGGACTTTAATTTTTAGATGTATATCTTATAGTTAGGTTGAGCAGTGTAGTTATCACTTGTACCTTGTCAGTGGAGACAGGTACCTTGTCAGTGGAGACAAGTTGTCTTATTATTTCCATGTGATAACTTGTGAATGTCTCTTCTGATTGGCTTCAAACCATCAGTACTGACATTCAACTCTGCTCTTCCTTTTGATGGCACTGAGATAGAGGAGGATTTGGTTATAAGATACTGGGATACCTTCCTCGGTTATTATACCTTTCTGGTTATTATTATTCAGCTCATCGTCATAAACAGAGGGAATTCTGACTGTTTATAAACAGTCAGAATGTCACTGTCTGCGAAATAGAATTTTCCCCATATTTTAGTATTGAGCAAATATCTTGATTTACGTTACTTAGGTTAGAATAACTTATAGGTTAGGTTAGCTTACAGGTTATGTTAGGTTAACTATCCATCAGTTATAACACAGCACAAGGCAAGTGAAATATTACATAAAGAACATGAACCTGGAACAGTAAACGGCAATCCAACGAACATTTCTGAAAAGCACAGTCTGAGTTTTACTGTTTGAAGCTGGTAAACAGTCACCTGTTTGACTGTTAAGAGAATGGATTTTATTATTGCAGGAATCAGAGATAAAACACTGAGGAACACAGGTTCTTAACATAGAACGAGGGGACACAAGTGTGAGAACACACAGAACGAGGGGACACAAGTGTGAGAACACACAGAACGAGGGGACACAAGTGTGAGAACACTATGAACGAGGGGACACAAGTGTGAGAACACTCTGAACGAGGGGACACAAGTGTGAGAACACACAGAACGAGGGGACACAAGTGTGAGAACACACAGAACGAGGGGACACAAGTGTGAGAACACTATGAACGAGGGGACACAAGTGTGAGAACACTCTGAACGAGGGGGACACAAGTGTGAGAACACTCTGAACGAGGGGACACAAGTGTGAGAACACTCTGAACGAGGGGACACAATTGTGAGAACTCTCTGAACGAGGGGACACAATTGTGAAAACACTCTGAACAAGGGGACACAATTGTGAGAACACTCTGAACGAGGGGACACAAGTGTGAGAACACTCTGAACGAGGGGACACAATTGTGAGAACACTCTGAACGAGGGGACACAATTGTGAGAACACTCTGAACGAGGGGACACAATTGTGAGAACACTCTGAACGAGGGGACACAATTGTGAGAACACTCTGAACGAGGGGACACAATTGTGAGAACTCTCTGAACGAGGGGACACAATTGTGAGAACACTCTGAACGAGGGGACACAATTGTGAGAACTCTCTGAACGAGGGGACACAATTGTGAGAACTCTCTGAACGAGGGGACACAGGTGTGAGAACACACAGAACGAGGGGACACAATTGTGAGAACACACAGAACTAGGGGACACAGGTGTGAGAACACACACAACGAGGGGACACAAGTGTGAGAACACACAGAACGAGGGGACACAATTGTGAGAACACACAGAACGAGGGGACACATGTGTGAGAACACAGAACGAGGGGACACATGTGTGAGAACACACAGAACGAGGGAACACAATTGTGAGAACACACAGAACGAGGGGACACATGTGTGAGAACACACAGAACGAGGGGACACATGTGTGAAAACACACAGAACGAGGGGACACAAGTGTGAGAACACACAGAACGAGGGGACACAAGTGTGAGAACACACAGAACGAGGGGACACAAGTGTGAGAACACACAGAACGAGGGTACACAACCGGTTGTGATCCACAGCTGATCCAGAGGTTGGTGCATATCAGTCTCTAGTTCACTTTCTTTCTGGTAAGGAGGATGAAGAAGTCAAGTATTAGTGAGAAATACGTGGGTTAGGTTAAGGTGAGACACCCCCTTTTTCCTTCCCTCCCTCCATCACTCCCTCCAACCCTCCATCACTCCCTCCAACCCTCCATCACTCCCTCCAACCCTCCATCACTCCCTCCAACTCTCCATCACTCTCATAAACTTGAAAAAGACTTAACCGTAGATGTTCATGTTGAAATACTTCTTTCCTCCTCCCTCCCCTCCCATCCTCAGCCCCAACCCCTCCCGCAGTAACAGCCTGGTTGATCAGACCCTGATCCACCACGAGGCCTGGTCTCAGACCGAGCCGCGGGGGCGTTGACCCCCGAAACCCTCTCCAGGTAAACCTGGAGAGGTAAACCTCCATCCCCTCCCTACCTCCATCCCCCCTCCCTCCCTCCATCCCCCCTCCCTCCCATCCTCGACCCCTCTCTGGACGCTCGGTGGTGTTCCACAATGTATGGGTCGCTGGTGATTTGTATCGGCGGTGCTCGGGTATGGGAAGTGCAGTGCGAGGGAAAGTGTGAGCGAAGGTTAATGTTAGTGAACGTTAGTGAGGGAGAGGGAAGCAAGCAACGACAACAACAACAACATCAACAACAGCAGCAACAACAGCAGCAACAGGTAACAGTAGTGGAGGAAGAAACGGTAATTGATGAGTGACACTCAAGGCAGCGTCACCTTCACTCACACAAATCTAAATTCTTTCATAAATTTTTCACCATAGAATCACTAGCAGGTCATCAGTGGTAGTGGTGGTTGACAGTGGGTCACCCACACTTGTTTAGTGGTGGGTGACAGTGGGTCACCCACACTAGTGTAGGGGTGGGTGACAGTGGGTCACCCACACTAGTGTGGTGGTGGGTGACAGTGAGTCACCCACACTAGTGTAGTGTGGGTGACAGTGGGTCACCCACACTAGTGTGGTGGTGGGTGACAGTGGGTCACCCACACTAGTGTAGTGTGGGTGACAGTGGGTCACCCACACTAGTGTAGTGGTGGGTGACAGTGGGTCACCCACACTAGTGTAGTGGTGGGTGACAGTGGGTCACCCACACTAGTGTCGTGGTGGGTGACAGTGGGTCACCCACACTAGTGTAGTGTGGGTGACAGTGGGTCACCCACACTAGTGTAGTGTGGGTGACAGTGGTCACCCACACTAGTGTAGTGGTGGGTGACAGTGGGTCACCCACACTAGTGTAGTGGTGGGTGACAGTGGGTCACCCACACTAGTGTCGTGGTGGGTGACAGTGGGTCACCCACACTAGTGTAGTGTGGGTGACAGTGGGTCACCCACACTAGTGTAGTGTGGGTGACAGTGGGTCACCCACACTAGTGTAGTGTGGGTGACAGTGGGTCACCCACACTAGTGTAGTGGTGGGTGACAGTGGGTTACCCACACTAGTGTAGTGGTGGGTGACAGTGGGTCACCCACACTAGTGTAGTGTGGGTGACAGTGGGTCACCCACACTAGTGTAGTGGTGGGTGACAGTGGGTCATCCACACTAGTGTAGTGGTGGGTGACAGTGGGTCACCCACACTAGTGTGTGGTGGGTGACAGTGGGTCACCCACACTAGTGTAGTGGTGGGTGACAGTGGGTCACCCACACTAGTGTAGTGGTGGGTGACAGTGGGTCACCCACACTTGTGTAGTGGTGGGTGACAGTGGGTCACCCACACTTGTGTAGTGGTGGGTGACAGTGGGTCACCCACACTTGTGTAGTGGTGGGTGACAGTGGGTCACCCACACTTGTGCAACCACTTCGGGGAATTTTGGCGGGAAACTAAAGGAGTCCATGGCCATGATAGCTGCCCCACCCGCCCCCCTCCCCCCGCCTATTGTTGTGTTGTAGCAGTGGTATTGTAGTGTTGTAGCAGTGGTGTTGTAGTGTTGTAGCAGTGGTGTTGTAGTGTTGTAGCAGTGGTGTGTTGTAGCAGTGGTGTTGTAGTGTTGTAGCAGTGGTGTTGTGTTGTAGCATTGGTGTTGTAGTGTTGTAGCAGTGGTGTTGTAGTGTTGTAGCAGTGGTGTTGTAGTGTTGTAGCAGTGGTGTTGTGTTGTAGCAGGGGTGTTGTAGTGTTGTAGCAGTGGTGTTGTAGTGTTGTAGCAGTGGTGTTGTAGTGTTGTAGCAGTGGTGTTGTGTTGTAGCAGGGGTGTTGTAGTGTTGTAGCAGTTGTGTTGTGTTGTAGCATTGGTGTTGTAGTGTTGTAGCAGTGGTGTTGTAGTGTTGTAGCAGTGTTGTAGCAGTGGTGTTGTAGTGTTGTAGCAGTGGTGTTGTAGTGTTGTAGCAGTGGTGTTGTAGTGTTGTAGCAGGGGTTTTGTAGTGTTGTAGCAGTGGTGTTGTAGTGTTGTAGCAGTGGTGTTGTAGTGTTGTAGCAGTGGTGTTGTAGTGTTGTAGCAGTGGTGTTGTAGTAGTGGTGTTGTAGTGTTGTAGTAGTGGTGTTGTAGTGTTGTAGTAGTGGTGTTGTAGTGTTGTAGCAGTGGTGTTGTAGTGTTGTAGAAGTGGTGTTGCAGTGTTGTAGCAGTGGTGTTGTAGTGTTGTAGTAGTGGTGTTGTAGCAGTGGTGTTGTAGTGTTGTAGCAGTGGTGTTGTAGTGTTGTAGCAGTGGTGTTGTAGTGTTGTAGCAGTGGTGTTGTAGTGTTGTAGCAGTAGTGTTGTAGCAGTGGTGTTGTAGTAGTGGTGTTGTAGTGTTGTAGCAGTGGTGTTGTAGTGTTGTAGCAGTGGTGTTGTAGTGTTGTAGCAGTGGTGTTGTAGTGTTGTAGCAGTGGTGTTGTAGTGTTATAGCAGTGGTGTTGTAGTGTTGTAGCAGTGGTGTTGTAGTGTTGTAGCAGTGGTGTAGTGTTGTAGCAGTGGTGTTGTAGTGTTGTAGCAGTGGTGTTGTAGTGTGTGCAGGGGTTGTAGTGTTGTAGCAGTGGTGTTGTAGTGTTGTAGCAGTGGTGTAGTGTTGTAGCAGTGGTGTAGTGTTATAGCAGTGGTGTTGAGTGTTGTAGCAGTGGTGTTGTAGTGTTGTAGCAGTGGTGTTGTAGTGTTGTAGCAGTGGTGTTGTAGTGTTGTGAGCAGTGGTGTTGTAGTGTTGTAGCAGTGGTGTTGTAGTGTTGTAGCAGTGGTGTTGTAGTGTTATAGCAGTGGTGTTGTAGTGTTGTAGCAGTGGTGTTGTAGTGTTGTAGCAGTGGTGTTGTAGTGTTGTAGCAGTGGTGTTGTAGTGTTGTAGCAGTGGTGTTGTAGTGTTGTAGCAGTGGTGTTGTAGTGTTGTAGCAGTGGTGTTGTAGTGTTATAGCAGTGGTGTTGTAGTGTTATAGCAGTGGTGTTGTAGTGTTGTAGCAGTGGTGTTGTAGTGTTGTAGCAGTGGTGTTGTAGTGTTATAGCAGTGGTGTTGTAGTGTTGTAGCAGTGGTGTTGTAGTGTTGTAGCAGTGGTGTTGTAGCAGTGGTGTTGTAGTGTTGTAGCAGTGGTGTTGTAGCAGTGGTGTTGTATCAGTGGTGTTGTATCAGTGGTGTTGTAGTGTTGTAACAGTGGTATTCCAGGTTTGCTTGAAGAAGGGCCTCAAGACAGCTCTTGGTGTAGTATTGTAGTAGTGGTATTGTAGTGGTGTTGTAGTGTTGTAGCAGTGGTGTTGTAGTATTGTAGTAGTGGTGTTGTAGTGGTGTTGTAGCAGTGGTGTAGCAGTGGTGTTGTAGTGTTGTAGCAGTGGTGTTGTAGTGTTGTAGCAGTGGTGTTGTAGTGTTGTAACAGTGGTGTTGTAGTGTTGTAACAGTGGTATTGCAGGTTTGCTTAAAGGAGAGCCTCAAGACAGCTCTTGGTGTTGCAGACGAATGTTTACATCTTGAGGTGACCTTAGGCTAGCGAGGTGTTGCAAGAAACATGCAGAGCTTGCAGGTAAAACACAGGTTGCACCTCAACTTGCCCGTGATCTTCAGCACAACTTGTGTAATGGCTCACTCAAGATCAAACTTTAAAATGTCCGAGTGTGTATAAATGTCACTCATCAAGCAGTGAAAGTTGACGCAGGAGGAGGCAGTACGCCGGTCATCCCCCCACTCCCACTCCACCTCCTGCTTCCTCCCTCGTCTCTCCTGTTTATATATATATAATTGCGCTTGTTATAATAAGGTTAGGTAAGTTTTCTAAGGTTCTTTTGGTATAAAATTATTAATTTTTACATTAACATAAATGAAAAAAAACAGTTTTACCTATTCAGCACGATATATATATATATATATATATATATATATATATATATATATATATATATATATATATATATA
The DNA here is from genome assembly GCA_009830355.1 of Cherax destructor. Classification (NCBI taxonomy): domain Eukaryota; kingdom Metazoa; phylum Arthropoda; class Malacostraca; order Decapoda; family Parastacidae; genus Cherax; species Cherax destructor. The sequence goes on from WNWK01000245.1 coordinate 472,671, forward strand.
TATATATATATATATATATATATATATAAACTAAGGAACACAGCTACAGGCCTACTGGCCTGTAGCAGTACAACCTTTTCCTGAAGGTAACACTGCGTCAGGTACTAGTCAAATGCAACCTACTCACTCATATATTTGTCTAATCTAAAACTATAGGTAGCTTAAATCTACCTAAAGTTTTAGCTTCTATCACCCTACTCGGAAGATTGTTCCACGCATCGACAACTTTGTTTGAAAACCAGTACTTACCTGCGCACTTTCTAAATCTAAATTTGTCTCTTACTTTAATTCCGTTATTTCTGGTTCTTAGTTGATTCGATATACTCAGTACTTTATTTATTTTGTCTTTGTTTATTCCCATCTTCCACTTATATACTTCAATCATATCTAGGATGATCTACTTATATACCTCAATCATATCTAGGGTGATCCACTTATATACCTCAATGATATCTATGGTGATCCACTTATATACCTCAATGATATCTAGGATGATCCACTTATATACCTCAATGATATCTAGGGTGATCCACTTATATACCTCAATGATATCTATGGTGATCCACTTATATACCTCAATGATATCTAGGGTGATCCACTTATATACCTCAATGATATCTAGGATGATCCACTTATATACCTCAATGATATCTAGGATGATCCACTTATATACCTCAATGATATCTAGGGTGATCCACTTATATACCTCAATGATATCTATGGTGATCCACTTATATACCTCAATGATATCTAGGATGATCCACTTATATACCTCAATGATATCTAGGGTGATCCACTTATATACCTCAATGATATCTAGGATGATCCACTTATATACCTCAATGATATCTAGGATGATCCACTTATATACCTCAATGATATCTAGGGTGATCCACTTATATACCTCAATGATATCTAGGATGATCCACTTATATACCTCAATGATATCTAGGATGATCCACTTATATACCTCAATGATATCTAGGGTGATCCACTTATATACCTCAATGATATCTATGGTGATCCACTTATATACCTCAATGATATCTAGGGTGATCCACTTATATACCTCAATGATATCTAGGATGATCCACTTATATACCTCAATGATATCTAGGGTGATCCACTTATATACCTCAATGATATCTATGGTGATCCACTTATATACCTCAATGATATCTAGGGTGATCCACTTATATACCTCAATGATATCTAGGGTGATCCACTTATATACCTCAATGATATCTAGGATGATCCACTTATATACCTCAATGATATCTAGGATGATCCACTTATATACCTCAATGATATCTAGGGTGATCCACTTATATACCTCAATGATATCTAGGATGATCCACTTATATACCTCAATGATATCTAGGATGATCCACTTATATACCTCAATGATATCTAGGGTGATCCACTTATATACCTCAATGATATCTAGGATGATCCACTTATATACCTCAATGATATCTATGGTGATCCACTTATATACCTCAATGATATCTAGGGTGATCCACTTATATACCTCAATGATATCTAGGGTGATCCACTTATATACCTCAATCATATCTATGGTGATCCACTTATATACCTCAATGATATCTAGGATGATCCACTTATATACCTCAATGATATCTAGGATGATCCACTTATATACCTCAATGATATCTAGGATGATCCACTTATATACCTCAATGATATCTAGGGTGATCCACTTATATACCTCAATCATATCTAGGGTGATCCACTTATATACCTCAATGATATCTATGGTGATCCACTTATATACCTCAATGATATCTAGGGTGATCCACTTATATACCTCAATGATATCTAGGATGATCCACTTATATACCTCAATGATATCTAGGGTGATCCACTTATATACCTCAATCATATCTAGGGTGATCCACTTATATACCTCAATGATATCTAGGGTGATCCACTTATATACCTCAATCATATCTATGGTGATCCACTTATATACCTCAATGATATCTAGGATGATCCACTTATATACCTCAATGATATCTAGGATGATCCACTTATATACCTCAATGATATCTATGGTGATCCACTTATATACCTCAATGATATCTATGGTGATCCACTTATATACCTCAATGATATCTAGGGTGATCCACTTATATACCTCAATGATATCTAGGATGATGTACATTCTCCAGCTTCAGGACTCTGCCACTTTTCTGACCATGTCATTGATGTAAATTATTAACAACAATGGGACCCAAAACTTATCCTTGTGGAACGCCACTAGTGACCGGTCCTCATTCAGACTTGACTCCATTAATTAGTAAGTTTATTCAGGTATACACAAATACATATACATAGATTATCATACATAGCAGCATATGTTTCCTATTGGTCAGCCATGCCTCTATCCTTGTTAAAACTTACTCCTATATCATGAGCTGCCACTTTGGTTAACAGTCGTTTGTGGACTAAGGCGTCGAAGAGTTAAGACATGATGAAGATCAAGAGGAGGTAGTGTGTCAGTTATAAGATACAGCGAGACAGTGTCTTAAACTAAGTTTATGTACAACAGAACGACAAAAAACAGACAGGTGTGTGACGTCTGGCAGGTCACCTGTAGTTGTTTCCGGAGGTCATCGTCCCCACGGCCCCGTCCCACACCTGGGTGCTGGCCTGATTGATCAGCCTGTTGGTGCCCGCCTCCCGCATTTCACTGTATGCATCACAGACCGACTGATCAGGAACTGATTTAGGACATTCATGGAATTCCATCTTAAAGACCTTGGTGTGTGTCAGCACCAGTGTTAAGACGCACATGCGACTGACGCTACGATAAAAAATGGGGAAGAATGTCTTTGAATTGAGAGAGGAGCTGTTGAGAACGTTTGTCTGCTGAGGAAGAGAGGTAAACAAGGTAGCAGGAGGCACTTGTTTACACCTAGAATAGTTAACCAGAGAAATAAGATAAAGGGAAAGATTGTTAGAGTGTTGTATCCTGCTTCTGTAACCTCAAGTTATTGGTCTCTCTCTCTCTCTCTCTCTCTCTCTCTCTCTCTCTCTCTCTCTCTCTCTCTCTCTCTCTCTCTCTCTCTCTCTCTCTCTCTCTCTCTCACGCATACATTATATATATCAAAGATACGAACGTGAAGATGCAAGTTGCCAGTTGCAGCGGTAGTATTAAAGGAGGGGTTAGAGGGGGAGGTTAAGGGGTAGGGAAAGGTTGAGAGACGTGGGGGGGGGGGTTGTGGGGTAAGAGGGATGCTTTAGAAGTAGAAAGATGAGTATGGATAAGGGAAACAGTTAATTAAGGAGTAAGTGGAAGGTTAAAGTGTGTGGGAGGGTTAAGAAGTGGAGGGGGTGAAGGAGGGGGTAAAGGGAAGGGAGTCCTGCCAAGCTTGGTGTAAACTGGGTCTGGGTCTTCCCTTCTCTCTCCCTCTACTACCTACCTCCTTCTCTTCCCCTCCCTTCTTCTCCCACTGCCTCATCTACCTTCCCCATACTCTGCTCTCCATTTCCCTCCCCCCTTCTCTCTCCCTCTCTCACATCTTCCTCTTCTCCCCGTCGCTGTCCCATTTCTCACACTCCCTCTTCGCCTTCCTGTTGAATTCGTTTGCTCTGCCTTGCTGTAGCGTGCACAGTGCACAGTGCACAGTGCACAGTGCACAGTGCACAGTGCACGCAGCCTCCATGGAGCTGAACTCTTCTTCAGGCTGAGGGACTGACCACCTCAGATACTATTTCTCCAAGGTTGATGGACTGATTACATCATCTTCATTTCACTACTACACTGCTACCTCTGTACTTCAATGAAGAAGTCTACTGTGTAGGTGAAACTTTCAAAATATTCTTAGATGTTTACATCTAGGTAAACAAAGGCAAGCTAACACTGACACAAAGCAGCGAGGGGTAACACTGACACAAAGCAGCGAGGGGGTAACACTGACACAAAGCAGCGAGGGGGTAACACTGACACAAAGCAGCGAGGGGGTAACACTGACACAAAGCAGCGAGGGGGTAACACTGACACAAAGCAGCGAGGGGGTAACACTGACACAAAGCAGCGAGGGGGTAACACTGACACAAAGCAGCGAGGGGGTAACACTGACACAAAGCAGCGAGGGGGTAACACTGACACAAAGCAGCGAGGGGGTAACACTGACACAAAGCAGCGAGGGGGTAACACTGACACACACAGTGCAGCGAGGGGTAACACTGACACACACACTGCAGCGAGGGGGTAACACTGACACACACAGTGCAGCGAGGGGGTAACACTGACACACACAGTGCAGCGAGGGGGTAACACTGACACACACAGTGCAGCGAGGGGTAACACTGACACAAAGCTCCGAGGGGATAACACTGACACACACAAAGCAGCGAGGGGATAACACTGACACACACAAAGCAGCGAGGGGGTAACACTGACACACACAATGCAGCGAGGGGGTAACACTGACACAAAGCATCGAGGGGTAACACTGACACAAAGCATCGCGGGGTAACACTGACACACACAATGCAGCGAGGGGGTAACACTGACACAAAGCATCGAGGGGTAACACTGACACAAAGCATCGAGAGGGTAACACTGACACACACAAAGCAGCTAGGGGGTAACACTGACACACACAAAGCACCGAGGGGGTAACACTGACACACACAAAGCAGCGAGGGGGTAACACTGACACACACAAAGCAGCGAGGGGGGTAACACTGACACACACAAAGCACCGAGGGGGGTAACACTGACACACACAAAGCACCGAGGGGGTAACACTGACACACACAAAGCAGCGAGGGGGTAACACTGACACACAAAGCACCGAGGGGGATAACACTGACACACACAAAGCAGCGAGGGGTAACACTGACACACACAAAGCAGCGAGGGGGTAACACTGACACACACAAAGCATCGCGGGGTAACACTGACACACACAAAGCAGCGAGGGGGGTAACACTGACACACACAAAGCATCGCGGGGGGTAACACTGACACACACAAAGCAGCGAGGGGGTAACACTGACACACACAAAGCAGCGAGGGGGTAACACTGACACACACAAAGCAGCGAGGGGGGTAACACTGACACACACAAAGCACCGAGGGGGTAACACTGACACACACAAAGCAGCGAGGGGTAACACTGACACACACAAAGCATCGCGGGGGTAACACTGACACACACAAAGCAGCGAGGGGTAACACTGACACACACAAAGCAGCGAGGGGGTAACACTGACACACACAAAGCATCGAGGGGGTAACACTGACACACACAAAGCAGCGAGGGGTAACACTGACACACACAAAGCAGCGAGGGGGTAACACTGACACACACAAAGCACCGAGGGGTAACACTGACACACACAAAGCAGCGAGGGGGTAACACTGACACAAAGCATCGAGGGGTAACACTGACACAAAGCATCGAGGGGTAACACTGACACAAAGCATCGAGGGGTAACACTGACACACACAAAGCATCGCGGGGTAACACTGACACACACAAAGCATCGCGGGGGTAACACTGACACAAAGCATCGAGGGGTAACACTGACACAAAGCATCGAGGGGTAACACTGACACACACAATGCAGCGAGGGGTAACACTGACACACACAAAGCAGCGAGGGGGTAACACTGACACACACAAAGCAGCGAGGGGGTAACACTGACACAAAGCATCGAGGGGTAACACTGACACAAAGCATCGAGGGGTAACACTGACACACAATGCAGCGAGGGGGTAACACTGACACACACAAAGCAGCGAGGGGGTAACACTGACACACACAAAGCAGCGAGGGGGTAACACTGACACAAAGCAGCGAGGGGTAACACTGACACACCCAAAGCAGCGAGGGGGGTAACACTGACACAAAGCAGCGAGGGGGGTAACACTGACACAAAGCAGCGAGGGGGTAACACTGACACACACAAAGCAGCGAGGGGGGGTAACACTGACACAAAGCATCGAGGGGGTAACACTGACACACACAAAGCAGCGAGGGGGGTAACACTGACACACACAAAGCAGCGAGTTGTTTAACACTGACACACAAAGCAGAGAGGGGGTAGTGAGATAACACTGACACACAAAGCAGAGAGGGGGGTAACACTGACACACAGCTGGACGTAGAATAACCCAAAGACAAATAGAAAGTTCTCATCACTAGAGCATTTATGTGGTGAATTTCGTGGAGGTTATTGCTTTGAGGCCTCGACTCTTGCTTTTAACACACACACACACACACACACACACGATAAGCCAGGAGCTGAGACTCAACCTCTGGATCTACATATAAATGAGTACAAACCCCGTGGCTGCCTTCAAGAGGGAGCTGGATCAGCCGGGCTGTGGTTCGTACGTTGGACTACGTGCGGCCAGCAGTAACAGCCTCGTTGATCAGGCCCTGATCCACCAGGAGGCCTAATCATGGACCGGGCCGCGGGGGCGTTGATCCCCGGATTGCCCTCCAGGTAGACTCCAGGCTGGCAGGTAGGTAGACCAACAAAGGTAAGGAGGAAGAGGGCATGGAAAACATACAGAAAACAGGACCTTGAGAAGAGAGAGAAATGACTTGGCAAGAATATGATGGGACGCAGCAGAGAGGCAGTTGAAGAATATGATGGGACGCAGCAGAGAGGCAGTTGAAGAATATGATGGGACGCAGCAGAGAGGCAGTTGAAGAATATGATGGGACGCAGCAGAGAGGCAGTTGAAGAATATGATGGGACGCAGCAGAGAGGCAGTTGAAGAATATGATGGGACGCAGCAGAGAGGCAGTTGAAGAATATGATGGGACGCAGCGAGAGGCAGTTGAAGAATATGATGGGACGCAGCAGAGAGGCAGTTGAAGAATATGATGGGACGCAGCAGAGAGGCAGTTGAAGAATATGATGGGACGCAGCAGAGAGGCAGTTGAAGAATATGATGGGACGCAGCAGAGAGGCAGTTGAAGAATATGATGGGACGCAGCAGAGAGGCAGTTGAAGAATATGATGGGACGCAGCAGAGAGGCAGTTGAAGAATATGATGGGACGCAGCAGAGAGGCAGTTCAAGAATGATTAGTTTATCATAATAGTATTGAATATCTGCCAACATTCTAGCAGAGGTACACGACAAGACATAACAAAGAGCGCAAGGGTACACAAACAAGACATAACAAAGAGCGCAAGGGTACACAAACAAGACATAACAAAGAGCGCAAGGGTACACAAACAAGACATAACAAAGAGCGCAAGGGTACACAAACAAGACATAACAAAGAGCGCAAGGGTACACAAACAAGACATAACAAAGAGCGCAAGGGTACACAAAC
>WNWK01000245.1:487500-570000 GCA_009830355.1 Cherax destructor
GTGCTGCATACTCCAGTATTGGCCTGACATACACGGTGTACAATGTCATGAATGACTCCTTACTCAGATGTCTAAACGCTAATCTCAGGTTTGCCAATCGCCCATATACTGCAGCAGTTATTTGATTGACGTGTGCCTCAGGAGACATGTTCGTTATAATGCTTACTCCAAGATCCTTTTCTTTAAGTGACGTTTGCAGCCTTTGATTCCTTAACCTATATGCCGTCTGCGGTCTTCTGTGTCCTTCCCCAATTTTCATGACCTTACAATTACTGGGGTTAAACTCCAGGAGCCATTTGTTGGACCAGACTTGTAGTCTGTCCAGAGCCCCTTGTAATCTTAACTGATCCCTCGCCCGCTTGTATTCTCCTCAGTCTCACATCATCAGCGAACAGTGACACTTCTGAATCTGTGTGTGTGTGTGTGTGTATGTGTGTGTGTGTGTGTGTGTGTGTGTATGTGTGTGTGTATGTGTGTGTGTGTGTGTGTGTATGTGTATGTGTGTGCATGTGTGTGTGTATGTGTGTGTGTATGTGTGTGTATGTGTGTGTGTATGTGTGTGTATGTGTGTGTGTATGTGTATGTACTCACCTAGTTGTGGTTGCAGGGGTCGAGTCATAGCTCCTGGCCCCGCCTCTTCACTGGCCGCTACTGGGTCACTCTCCCTGCGCCATGAGCTTTATCATACCTCTTCTTAAAGCTATGTATGGAGCCTGCCTCCTGTGTATGTGTGTGTGTGTGTATGTATGTGTATGTATGTGTGTATGTGTGAGTGTATATGTGTGTGTATGTGTGTGTGTATGTGTGTGTGTGTGTGTATGTGTGTGAGTGTATATGTGTGTGTATGTGTGTGTGTGCACTTTATTTCCTCTTGAAAACGTTTTCTTATTGGCTACATAACATACAATTTTAAATTGATCTTGACCTGTTATGTGCACACACCTGTTATGTGCACACACCTGTTATATGCACACACGTTATGTGCACACACGTTACGTGCACACACGTTATGTGCACACACCTGTTATGTGCACACACCTGTTATGTGCACACATGTTACGTGCACACACGTTATGTGCACACATATGTGTACACACATGTTATGTGCATATAAATGCAAAAAATACCTTAGGCAGTTAAGCACAGAGAGAGACAGATTAAGTAGGCACTGAAAGAGAATAAGGTCATGGGGTCCAGGATGAGAGGGGGGTGAGGGAGGAGTGGGGGTGGTGGTGCCAACAGCAGGAAGAAGGGGGTCATAGGATTTTTTTTTATAGGATGTAAATGGTTGGGGGGAAGGGAGAGAAAGGAGGCTGAGGTGGTGGGGGTCATGATGCTGAGGACGGCGGGGGGATGTGGTGGGGGATAATGCTTGGTGAAGGGGTAGCATGGCAAGGGGGTGATATGGGAAAGGATAGCAGAAGGGGAGGCGTAGGGGAATGTGTAGGGAAAGGAGGTGCTAGGGTAGGGGCAGGGGGGGTGGCATCCAGGTGAGTGCCGCCTTTCACCTCAACGTTGTGGCTTCCCGGGTGTGGTGGAGCGTCAAGGCCGGCCACCGCCCCTCTAGCTGCCCCCTCTCTAGCTGCCCCCCATACCCCCTCCCTCCTCCACCATCACCACCACCCACACCATCACTTCCATCACCACCATCACTACCATCACCACCAACAACAACAAATTCTGGTCTCTCCCTCCCTCCTTCGTCATTCTGGTCTCTCCCTAATTCGTCATTCTGGTCTCTCCCTCCTTCGTCATTCTGGTCTCTCCCTCTCTCCTTCTCCATCATTCTGGTCTCTCCCTCTCTCCTCCATTCTGGTTTTTTCCTCCCTCCTTTTCCATCATTCTGGTCTCTCCCTCTCTCCTTTTCCATCATTCTGGTCTCTCCCTCTCTCCCTCTCTCCTCCTCCATCATTCTGGTCTCCCCCTCCCTCCTCCATCATTTTGGTTTCTCCCTCTCTTTCTCCATCATTCTGGTCTCTCCCTCTCCATCATTCTGGTCTCTACCTCTCTCCTTCTCCATCATTATGGTCTCTCCCTCTCCATCATTCTGGTCTCTACCTCTCTCCTCCATCATTCTGGTCTCTCCCACTCTCCTTCTCCATCATTCTGTCTGTCCCTCTATCCTTCTCCATCATTCTGGTCTCCCCTCCCTCCATTATTCTGGTCTCCCCTCCCTCCATTATTCTGGTCTCCCCTCCCTCCATTATTCTGGTCTCTCTCTCCCTCCTCCATTCTCGTCTCTCCCTCTATCCTTCTCCATCATTCTGGTCTCTCCCTCTCTCCTCCATTATTGTCTCTCCCTCTCCTTGTCCATCATTTTGGTCTCTCCCTCCCTCCTCCATCATTCTGGTCTCTCCCTCTCTCCATCATTCTGATCTCTCCTTCTCCATTCTGGTCTCTCCCTCCTCCATCATTCTGATCTCTCCCTCCTCCATCATTCTGGTCTCTCCCTCTCTTCTCCATCATTCTGACCTCTCCCTCCGTCCTCCATCATTCTTGTCTCTCCCTCTATCCTCCATCATTCTGGTCTCTTCCTCCCTCCTCCATCATTCTGGTCTCTCTCTCCTCCATCATTCTGGTCTCTCCCTCATCCATTCTGCTCTCTTCCTCTCTCCAACATTCTGGTCTCTCCCTCTCTCCTCCAACATTCTGGTCTCTCCCTCTCTCCTCCATCATTCTGGTCTCTCCCTCTCTCCTCCATCATTCTGGTCACTCCCTCTCTCCTCCATCATTCTGGTTTCTCCCTCTCTCCTCCATTCTGGTCTCTCCCTCTCTCCTCCATCATTCTGGTCTCTCCCTCTCTCCTCCATCATTCTGGTCTCTCCCTCTCTCCTCTATTCTGCTCTCTTCCTCTCTCCTCCATCATTCTGGTCTCTCCCTCTCTCCTCCATCATTCTGGTCACTCCCTCCTTCATCATTCTGCTTTCTCCCTCTCTCCTCCATTTTGGTCTCTCTCCTCCATTCTGCTCTCTTCCTCTCTCCTCCATCATTCTGGTCTCTCTCTCCTCCATCATTCTGGTCTCTCCCTCTCTCCTCCATCATTCTGGTCTCTCCCTCTCTCCTCCATCATTCTGGTCTCTCCCTCACTCCTCCATCATTCTGGTCTCTCTCTCACTCCTCCATCATTCTGGTCTCTCCCTCTCTCCTCCATCATTCTGGTCTCTCCCTCTCTCCTCCATCATTCTGGTCTCTCCCTCTCTCCTCCCTCATTCTGGTCTCTCCCTCTCCTCCATCATTCTGGTCTCTCCCTCTCTTCTCCATCATTCTGGTCTCTCCCTCTTCTCCATCATTGTGGTCTCTCCCTCTCTTCTCCATCATTGTGGTCTCTCCCTCTCTTCTCCATCATTCTGGTCTCTCCCTCTCTTCTCCATCATTGTGGTTTCTCCCTCTCTTCTCCATCATTCTGGTCTCTCCCTCTCTTCTCCATCATTCTGGTCTCTCCATCTCTTCTCCATCATTCTGGTCTCTCCCTCTCTTCTCCATCATTCTGTTCTCTCCCTCTCTTCTCCATCATTCTGGTCTCTCCCTCTCTTCTCCATCCTTCTGGTCTCTCCCTCTCTTCTCCATCATTCTGCTATTCGTTACATTCTTGTTAATCTTATTTATCTTCTTACAAAGATATTGCTGACACTGACATTGTCGCTGACACTACATTGTCCTGACACTGACATTGTCTGACACTGACATTGTCCTGACACTGACATTGTCCTGACACTGACATTGTCCTGACACTGACATTGTCACTGACACTGACATTGTCCTGACACGACATTGTCTGACACTGACTTTTCCTGACACTGCATTGTCCTGACACTGACATTGTCACTGACACTGACATTGTCGCTGACACTACATTGTCGCTGACACTGCATTGTCGCTGACACTGACATTGTCGCTGACACTAACATTGTCACTGACACTGACATTGTCACTGACACTGACATTGTCACTGACACTGACATTGTCGCTGACACTGACATTGTCGCTGACACTGACATTGTCACTGACACTGACATTGTCGCTGACACTGACATTGTCGCTGACACTGACATTGTCACTGACACTGACATTGTCACTGACACTGACATTGTCACTGACACTGACATTGTCGCTGACACTGACATTGTCGCTGACACTGACATTGTCGCTGACACTGACATTGTCGCTGACACTGACATTGTCGCTGACACTGACATTGTCGCTGACACTAACATTGTCGCTGACACTGACATTGTCGCTGACACTGACATTGTCGCTGACACTGACATTGTCGCTGACACTGACATTGTCGCTGACACTGACATTGTCGCTGACACTGACATTGTCGCTGACACTGACATTGTCACTGACACTGACATTGTCGCTGACACTGACATTGTCACTGACACTGACATTGTCGCTGACACTGACATTGTCACTGACACTGACATTGTCGCTGACACTGACATTGTCGCTGACACTGACATTGTCGCTGACACTAACATTGTCGCTGACACTACATTGTCGCTGACACTGACATTGTCGCTGACACTAACATTGTCACTGACACTGACATTGTCGCTGACACTAACATTGTCACTGACACTGACATTGTCACTGACACTGACATTGTCACTGACACTGACATTGTCACTGACACTGACATTGTCGCTGACACTGACATTGTCGCTGACACTAACATTGTCGCTGACACTGACATTGTCGCTGACACTAACATTGTCGCTGACACCAACATTGTCGCTGACACTGACATTGTCGCTGACACTAACATTGTCGCTGACACTGACATTGTCGCTGACACTGACATTGTCGCTGACACTGACATTGTCGCTGACACTGACATTGTCGCTGACACTGACATTGTCGCTGACACTGACATTGTCGCTGACACTAACATTGCTGCTGACACTAACATTGTCGCTGACACTAACATTGCTGCTGACACTAACATTGCTGCTGACACTAACATTGCTGCTGACACTAACATTGTCGCTGACACTAACATTGCTGCTAAAACTAACATTGCTGCTGACACTAACATTGTCGCTGACACTAACATTGCTGCTGACACTAACATTGTCGCTGACACTAACATTGCTGCTAAAACTAACATTGCTGCTGACACTAACATTGTCGCTGACACTAACATTGCTGCTGACACTAACATTGTCGCTGACACTAACATTGCTGCTAAAACTAACATTGCTGCTGACACTAATATTGCTGCTGACACTAAAATTGCTGCTGACACTAACATTGTCGCTGACACTAACATTGTCGCTGACACTAACATTGCTGCTAACACTAACATTGCTGCTGACACTAACATTGCTGCTGACACTAACATTGCTGCTGACACTAACATTGCTGCTGACACTAACATTGCTGCTGACACTAACATTGCTGCTGACACTAACATTGCTGCTGACACTAACATTGCTGCTGACACTAACATTGCTGCTGACACTAACATTGCTGCTGACACTAACATTGCTGCTGACACTAACATTGCTGCTGACACTAACATTGCTGCTGACACTAACATTGCTGCTGACACTAACATTGCTGCTGACACTAACATTGTTGCTGACACTAACATTGCTGCTAACACTAACATTGCTGCTGACACTAACATTGCTGCTGACACTAACATTGCTGCTGACACTAACATTGCTGCTGACACTAACATTGCTGCTGACACTAACATTGCTGCTGACACTAACATTGCTGCTGACACTAACATTGCTGCTGACTTTCTTACTACTGATGTTCCTGGCGACTGTATAACTGTTACACTGAGTGCTGTTGCTGTTAGCACTGTTGGTGGCGCTGCTGATATAAGGAGGCATTGCTGCTGACACACTGGCGGTGCCTGTGGTGGTGCTACTGGTAGCACTGCTACGGTTCCTGCTTGTAGTAGTGGTGATAGTAGTAGTAGTGGTTGTGGTAGTATTAGTAATAGTGGTGGTAAAAGTAATAGTGATGGTAGTGGTGGTGATAGTAATAGTGTTGGTAGTGTCGGTGGTGATAGTAATAGTGGTGGTAGTGTCGGTGGTGGTAGTAATGGTGATAGTAGTAGTAGTGGTGATAGTGATGGTGGTAGTAGTTGTGGTGTCTGGTGGTGGTGGTGGTGGTAGGAGTGGTGGTGGTAGGAGTGGTGGTGGTAGTAGTGGTGGTGGTGGTAGTAGTAGTAGTAGTGGTGGCAGTGGTGGTGGTGGTAGTGGTGGTGTCAGCAGTGGTGGTGGTGGTAGTAGTAGTAGTAGTAGTGGTGTCAGTGGTGGTGGTGGTGGTGGTAGTAGTGGTGGTGGCAGTGGTGGTGGTGGTAGGAGTGGTGGTGTCAGGGGTGGTGGTAGTAGTGGTGGTGTCAGCAGCAGCAGTGGTGGTAGTAGTAATAGTGGTGTCAGTGGTGGTGGTAGTGGTGGTGTCTGGTGGTGGTAGTCGTGGTTGTGTCCGTGGTGGTGTCAGTGTTGGTGGTGGTAGTGGTGGTAGTAGCGGTGGTGTCAGTGGTGGTGGTTTTAGGAGTGGTGGTGTCAGTGGTGGTGGTAGGAGTGGTGGTGTCAGTGGTGGTGGTAGTAGTGGTGGTGTCAGTGGTGGTGGTAGTAGTGGTGGTGTTAGTGGTGGTGGTCGTGGTGGTGTCTGATGGTAATAGTAGTGGTGGTGTCAGTGGTGGTAGTGGTAGTGTCTTGTGGTGGTAGTATTGGTGGTGTCAGTGGTGGTGGTAGTGGTGGTGTTAGTGGTGGTGGTAGTGGTGGTGTCAGTGGTGGTGGTGTCAGTAGTGGTGGTGTCAGTGGTGGTGGTAGTAGCAATGGTGGTGCCAGTGGTGGTGGTAGTAGCGGTGGTGTCAGTGGTGGTGATAGTAGCGGTGGTGTCAGTAGTGGTGGTGTCAGTAGTGGTGGTGTCAGTGGTGGTGGTAGTAGTGGTGGTGTCAGTGGTGGTGGTGGTAGTAGCGGTGGTGTCAGTAGTAGTGGTGGTGTCAGTAGTGGTGGGGTCAGTGGTGGTGGTAGTAGTGGTGGTGTCAGTGGTGGTGGTGGTAGTAGCGGTGGTGGTAGTAGTGGTGGTGTCAGTAGCGGTGGTGTCAGTAGTGGTGGTGTCAGTAGCGGTGGTGTCAGTAGTGGTGGTGGTAGTAGCGGTGGTGTTAGTGGTGTCAGCAGCAGTGTCGTAATCCCCCACAACCTACATAGCTTCACTGTACTCATTCTTGGTCGAGTTTTTACACTGGCAATATTACCTCTCAACCTTTCAAACACGGTGAACTTGAACGACGTGTTGGGTGTTTCTGGGCGCTCAGGTGCTTCACTAGTGTAGGGGTCGTTATAGCACCACTGAGTGATGCTTCACTAGTGTAGGGGTCGTTATAGCACCACTGAGTGATGCTTCACTAGTGTAGGGGTCGTTATAGCACCACTGAGTGATGCTTCACTAGTGTAGGGGTCGTTATAGCACCACTGAGTGATGCTTCACTAGTGTAGGGGTCGTTATAGCACCACTGAGTGATGGTTCACTAGTGTAGGGGTCGTTATAGCATCACTGAGTGATGGTTCACTAGTGTAGGGGTCGTTATAGCATCACTGAGTGATGGTTCACTAGTGTAGGGGTTGTTATAGCATCACTGAGTGATGGATCACTAGTGTAGGGGTCGTTATAGCATCACTGAGTGAGGGTTCACTAGTGTAGGGGTCGTTATAGCATCACTGAGTGATGGTTCACTAGTGTAGGGGTCGTTATAGCACCACTGAGTGATGGTTCACTAGTGTAGGGGTCGTTATAGCGTCACTGAGTGATGGTTCACTAGTGTAGGGGTCGTTATAGCATCACTGAGTGATGGTTCACTAGTGCGATGAAGGGCAGGGTTGTGATGGAGGGCATGGTTGTGATGGAGGGCAGGGTTGTGAAGGAGGGCAAGGTTGTGAGGGAGGGCAGGGTTGTGATGGAGGGCATGGTTGTGATGGAGGGCAGGGTTGTGAAGGAGGGCAGGGTTGTGAGGGAGGGCAGGGTTGTGATGGAGGCCAGGGTTGTGATGGAGGGCAGGGTTGTGATGGAGGGCAGGGTTGTGATGGAGGGCAGGGTTATGATGGAGGAATTATATATGAAAAACTGAATACTTCCGCAGTGTGCTGCAGTATTGTGGACAAGTTCTTAAGTTTCTCCAGTCTCCTGCTGCTTCCTCAACGAGGTGTGTGTGTGTGTGTGTGTGTGTGTGTGTGTGTGTGTGTGTGTGTGTGTGTGTGTGTGTGTGTAGAAATCGTCTCGACATACACACATACACACACACACACACAGAGGAACATTAAGGGGCACATCAGTTCCTCTGTCTTCTAACATGTTTATTTCTCAACTATAATCTACCTTGTCCATAATTACTATCGCATTTGCTTTGTCTGTTTCGTAAGGTGAAGCCAATCTTTGATGACAACTGTGTTGCAGAGGTGTGAGCAAAGCTGACACCTCTGCAACATAATTGTCCTCAGAGATTTGTTAAGTTATACCAAGAATTAAGGAAAGATCCTGAACTTCACCTTATGAAACAGACAAAGCAAATGCGATAGTAATTATGGACAAGGTAGATTATAGTGGAGAAATAAACATGATATTAGGAGAGAGGGAAACTGAGGCGCCTCTTATATTGTTAGAGTAACAACAAGACAGCCACAAGGTCTCAGCAGTCACTGCTCTCGTCTCACTCTTAACCACACACTCCTACTCACACTTTCACTCGTGTACTCACACACGCACTCATGACTCTTATACTCACACACTTTACACATAGTATTCTCTCTGCTTCATTAAAATGAATTCTCAGAAGAAAACAATATAATGTATATGTATGTATATATGTATGTATGTATGTAGTGTGTAGTGACACGGCCATGTTACTGCGTCCCTGCCCTAGCTAGCAGTGAATGTCACTATATGACAGTGAATGTCACCACATGACAGTGAATGTGTCACCACAGGACAGTGAATATGTCACCACATGACAGTGAATATGTCACCACATGACAGTGAATGTGTCACCACATGACAGTGAATGTGTCACCACATGACAGTGAATGTGTCACCACAGGACAGTGAATGTGTCACCACAGGACAGTGAATGTCACCACAGGACAGTGAATGTGTCACCACATGACAGTGAATGTGTCACCACCGGACAGTGAACAGGTCATCAGATGACAGTGAACGGTGTCGGGGTATTTTGAGTGTCACATGGTGTAGCGAGCGAGACATGCGTGCAGGAGTCAGAAGGTGACAGGTGGCTTGATAACAAGGGTGAGCCAGAAGGTGACAGGTGGCTTGATAACAAGGGTGAGTCAGAAGGTGACAGGTGGCTTGATAACAAGGGTGAGTCAGAAGGTGACAGGTGGCTTGATAACAAGGGTGAGTCAGAAGGTGACAGGTGGCTTGATAACAAGGGTGAGTCAGAAGGTGACAGGTGGCTTGATAACAAGGGTGAGTCAGAAGGTGACAGGTGGCTTGATAACAACGAGGGTGAGGAACCCTGGCTGGCTCCCACGACTAACATGGAGCCGAAGCAATTCTTAAGCAAAAGGTGTTGGCAGCAGCGTCTGCACTAATACACAAGAACGTGGAGCATTACCATGGAGCATATTGTTGCCTTGTTTCTTCTCAAGATCACCACCCAGAACACCTGTGACATACTGCTTACTTAGTCAAGAACACCTGTGACATACTGCTTACTCAGTCAAGAACACCTGTGACATACTGCTTACTCAGTCGAGAACACCTGTGACATACTGCTTACTCAGTCGAGAACACCTGTGACATACTGCTTACTCAGTCGAGAACACCTGTGACATACTGCTTACTCAGTCGAGAACACCTGTGACATACTGCTTACTCAGTCGAGAACACCTGTGACATACTGCTTACTCAGTCGAGAACACCTGTGACATACTGCTTACTCAGTCGAGAACACCTGTGACATACTGCTTACTCAGTCGAGAACACCTGTGACATACTGCTTACTCAGTCGAGAACACCTGTGACATACTGCTTACTCAGTCGAGAACCAGGGCAAGTATATCACTGGTCTATCCAGCAACCCAGCAAGTATATCACTGGTCTATCCAGCAACCCAGCAAGTATATCACTGGTCTATCCAGCAACCCAGCAAGTATATCACTGGTCTATCCAGCAGCCCAGCAAGTATATCACTGGTCTATCCAGCAGCCCAGCAAGTATATCACTGGTCTATCCAGCAACCCAGCAAGTATATCACTGGTCTATCCAGCAACCCAGCAAGTATATCACTGGTCTATCTAGCAACCAAGCAAGTATATCACTGGTCTATCCAGCAACCCAGCAAGTATATCACTGGTCTATCCAGCAACCAAGCAAGTACATCACAAACTGCTTCAGTCCTCCTCCATCATAGGGAGGTTAACATGGGCCCCGTGGGCCCACGGGGCCCCACGGAGGTTTTTCTTGGTGTTTAAGAC
Organism: Cherax destructor; assembly: GCA_009830355.1. Classification (NCBI taxonomy): domain Eukaryota; kingdom Metazoa; phylum Arthropoda; class Malacostraca; order Decapoda; family Parastacidae; genus Cherax; species Cherax destructor. Next base: position 497,961 of record WNWK01000245.1, read on the forward strand.
TTGTAAAATTATAATGGCCTTAAGTTGAGTGAGCATAGCAACTCAGAATGGTCAACGTAACATCTTAAGTGAGTGGAGAGTCTGGCAGGTTTTGTAAACATCTAAGTGATAACCAGGCTGGGGGAAGTATGGCATTCTTCATGGTTATTCCTCTCTGGGAGGTATCCCCTCAGATATTCCTCACATCGAAATGCTAGATAAGATAAGATTTCGTTCGGATTTTTAACCCCGGAGGGTTAGTCACGCAGGATAACCCAAGAAAGTCAGTGCGTCATTGAGGACTGTCTGTCTTATTTCCATTGCGGTCCTCAATCTTGTCCCTCAGGATGCGACCCACACCAGTCGACTAACACCCAGGTACCTATTTGCTGCTAGGTGAACAGGACAACAGGTGTAAGCAAACGAGTTGAAATGTTTCTACCCCGCCGGGACTCGAACCCGGGCCCTCCGTGTGTGAAGCGAGAGCTTTGCCAGCCAGGCCACGGGGCCATGCATGTTACTGCCTTTATTTGTGTTTAACAATATTTTATTACATGTAAACTACACTTTGTATACTACACAAATATATAAAGTTGTTTATTGTTTATTAACACTCCTTACAACATAGGCCTACGCAAATAAATGGTAGTATAGGCAGGGGCCCAAGACTGTTCAACTGCCTCCCAGCGTACATAAGGGGGATTACCAGTAGATCCCTGGCTGTCTTCAAGAAGGCGCTGGACAGATGCGTAGTACCTGACAAGCCGGGCTATGGTTCGTACGTTGGATTAAGTGCGGCCAGCAATAACAACCTGGTTCATCAGATCTTGATGCACCGTGAGGCCTGGTGTTAGTCCGGGCAGCGGGGGCGTTGACCCCCGGAACACCTAGGTAGGCAGTGTTGTCATGTGTGTTAAGTGATGGTGTGTATGCTTGTGTTAGTTTAAATGTTCGTCAGGACAGTCCTCACACGGCTCTTAATCTTTCCAAGACCTGCATAATAATATAAGTAGTGTTCTTGTGTTCACAGTCATTCCTTATATTGGTTGCATGTCCTTGTGAGTGTAGCGACCGTGACGTCATCTCCGCTACACCACTAACAACAATGGTGGCGCGCGCACATGGCCCCAGCAACACCTTCATAATAATAATAATAATACATAGTATACAGGCCTAGCTGACATCAGTGCAGAGCATTCCGGGCAAATTAGGTCAGTTTTGTCTCAGGATGCGACCCACACCAGTCCACTAACATCCAGGTACCCATTTTACTGATGGGTGAACATGGACAAAAAGTCCTAATGTTTTCCAGCCGTACCGGAGATTCGAACTTCGGACCTCAATGTGTGCGCTGAGTACACTAGCGATCGAGCTACGGGACACCTTAATAATGGTAACTTACAGTGACGTTTGCAGGAGGTTGAGTGTGGCTTCTGGAGCGATTTGTGACGTGTGAGGTGTGGAGGGTGTGGCTGGTGAGATATGATGGTGTGGAGGGTGTGGCTGGTGACGTGTGAGGTGTGGAGGGTGTGGCTGGTGAGATATGATGGTGTGGAGGGTGTGTGTGTTGGACAGAGGTGAGTGTTTGATGTGGCATCTGAGCCATGATACTGTCTCACCCTGACAACCCTCTAGTTAACTCCCCCCCCCCCCACACACACATTCACACTGACAGGAAGGAAACAGAGAGTCATGGTACGTGACGAGGTGTCAGAGTGAGCGCCTGTGACGAGCGGGGTTCCACAAGGGTCAGTCCTAGGACCAGTGATGTTTCAGGTATATGTGAATGACATGACGGAAGAGATAGATTCAGAAGTGTCCCTGTTTGCAGACGATGTAAAGCTAATGTGGAGAATTCAGACGGATGAGGATCAGGCAGGACTACAAAGGGCTCTGGACAGGCTGCAAGCCTGGTCTAACAACTAACTTTTGGAGTTTAACCCCAACAAGTGCAAAGTCATGAAGATTAGGGAAGGTTAGAGAACACCGCAGACTGAGGGGCTAAGGGGCCAAAGGCTGCAAACCTCACTCAAGGAAAAGGATCTTGGGGTGAGTATTATACCGAGCACATCTCCTGAGGCGCACATTAACCAAATAACTTCTGCAGCATGTGGGCGCCTGGCAAACCTAATAGCGTTTCGACACCTAAGTAAAGAGTCATTCAAGACACTGTACACCGTGTACGTCAGGCCCATATTGGAGTATGCAGCACCAGTATGAAACCCACACCTGGTCAAGGATGTCAAGAAATTAGAGAAAGTGCAAAGGTTTGCAACAAGACTAGTCCCGGAGCTAAGGGGTATGTCCTACGAGGAGAGATTAAGGAAAATCAACCTGACGACACTGGAGGACAGGAGGGACAGGGAGGACATGATAATGACATAAAATGCTGAGAGGAATTGACAAGGTGGACAGGGACAGAATGTTCCAGAGATGGGACACAGCAACAAGGGGTGAAAACAGGAAGTTGAAAACACAGATGAGTCACAGAGATGTTAGGAAGTATTTCTTCAGCCATAGAGTTGTCAGGAAGTGGAACAATCTGGAGAGTAATGTAGTGGAGGCAGGATCCATACATAGCTTTAAGAAGAGGTTTGATAAAGCTCATGGAGCAGGGAGAGAGTGCACCTAGTAGCGACCAGCGAAAAGGCAGAGCCAGGAGCTGTGAATCGATCCCTGCAACCACAAATAGGTGAGCGTACACACACACACAAGTAAATAAGAGAGTTCATGTTATTTACACTCTGCAACAATCAGATGAAGGTCACACATGCTACTGAAACACCACCATAGCATACTATTTTGCCATCACCAAAACACACACCACCATTATTGTTGTTCTCATGGAGAAGCACCAAGCCTGTAGGAGCAAATAGAGGTCCTCAAGTTTAATCTAACGTGAGGTTGGCGCCAGTTCATTGAATGAAGGATTACGTCCCTCACATTGAATGAAGGATTACGTCCCTCACATTGAATGAAGGATTACGTCCCTCACATTGAATGAAGGATTACGTCCCTCACATTGAATGAAGGATTACGTCCCTCACATTGAATGAAGGATTACGTCCCTCACATTGAATGAAGGATTACGTCCCTCACATTGAATGAAGAGTTAAGTCCCTCACATTGATAGTTTTACGACAGACAAGAATAATTCTGAGGGATTCATTTTTCATTAGCTTCAAGGACCAGATATAATTTTCTTTATCCTGTGCTCATGTTAATGTTAGGTAATCAATGAAGGATCTAATATAGACTATGTACATTATTCTCACTATTCTTACATTAGCACCATAGTTTGGGTTGTAGCCAGCCACAGTTTTGAGAGCATTTATCCTATCTTTGTATTTATTATATAGTTGTGGTATAGTGGATTTACTTAAGGTTACATCTACACCAAAATGTCTGTAAGACTTAACACAACTAATGTTTTCACTCTACAAACAGACGGGTGTGACATGTCGTTTGTTTGTGGAGATTAAAGTCTTTGTTGAAGATATGATGAGATCTAGTCGATTATATATAACTTAAACTTTACAAAAATGGTACTCCCATTTTGTTAGGCCCTGTTGTATGGATCATGATATCATTAGCATAGTTTACAGCCGTATGTTTAGGTGAGGTAGGTAGAACCTTCAAGAGAGCATTATGACATTAACTAGCATGGGACTGAGAACTCCTCCCTGTGGTGTACCCAGGCACATTTCTGTAGTCTTCTGAAACCTTGGAATAAAGAAGAGGATACTCAACATATGACAGGTAATCTGTTATCCAACTGACTAGGTTACCACCCACATTCATTCTGGCTAGTTCATGCAGGATACCGTCTTTGTTTGCGATATCAAAGGCATATTTTACATCAAGAACTGTAGTAGAGGTGTGTGCAGTAATACAATCCTGTATACTTGTTATGAAACCATAGAGATGAGGCGAGAGTTGGTGTTCTGAGTCTATAATATAACCTCGTAAGTATCGTTGTTTCAAATGTTTAACTAAGATAACTAGTCAAGGAGATCAGTCTAAAGTCTGAATGTTTTAGGAGGAAGGGAAAGGAGGTATGGGAGGAGAGAAAGGATGGCAAGGAGGTATGGAATGGCAGGGAAAAAGGGAAAGAAGGTATGTAAAGGAAGAGGGAAGAGAGATAAGGGGGACACATGCAAGAGAACACCTTGAAAGAGCTTACCAAACACTGCTAGGGAGAGTTACGTGCTAGAGGAAGCCTTCATGTTCTAGTGTTTACCAAGTATGGAGAAGCTGCTATGTTTTAAAATTAATGTAGGTCAGCGGGGGTACTAAATAGGCTGTCTATCACCCCTACGGTCTTAGTGCCTCCTGGCCTGTCACCAGGCCTTCCAATGGATTACCTGCTCAACCAGGCTCTTGTTGTTGGCGGCCCACATGTCCATCATAGCCTGGTTGATTGGCACTTGTGTAGCAGATGTACAGGGCTACTACACACCTGATGTCAGGTGTGTGTAACAGGTATAGAGTGTTAATATACACCTGACTTTAATCTTCTTTTTTGTCTTCTCAATCATTCATATGTATTCGTTCTTTCTATGTCTCTTCTCCTTTCCATCTTACTCCAGCTTTCCATCTTACTCCAGCTTTCCATCTTACTCCAGCTTTTTCATCTTACTCCAGCTTTTTCATCTTACTCCAGCTTTTTCATCTTACTCCAGCTTTTTCATCTTACTCCAGCTTTTTCATCTTACTCCAGCTTTTTCATCTTACTCCAGCTTTTTCATCTTACTCCAGCTTTTTCATCTTACTCCAGCTTTTTCATCTTACTCCAGCTTTTTCATACTGTCCCCTCGTCATTAATTTCAACCCTGTGTTATTTCCTCTCTCTTAATTCCCTTTCTCTGTTCCTTCAGTACCTTTCTCTGTTCCTTCACTACCTTTCCCTGTTCCTTCACTACCTTTCTCTGTTCCTTCACTACCTTTCTCTGTTCCTTCACTACCTTTCTCTGTTCCTTCACTACCTTTCTCTGTTCCTTCACTACCTTTCTCTGTTCCTTCACTACCTTTCTCTGTTCCTTCACTACCTTTCCCTGTTCCTTCACTACCTTTCTCTCTTCCTTCACTACCTTTCTCTGCTTTCCCTTTACTACCTTTCTCTGTTCCTTCACTACCTTTCTCTGTTCCTTCACTACCTTTCTCTGTTCCTTCACTACCTTTCTCTGTTCCTTCACTACCTTTCTCTGTTCCTTCACTACCTTTCTCTGTTCCTTCACTACCTTTTCCTGTTCCTTCACTACCTTTCTCTGTTCCTTCACTACCTTTCTCTCTTCCTTCACTACCTTTCTCTCTTCCTTCACTACCTTTCTCTCTTCCTTCACTACCTTTCTCTCTTCCTTCACTACCTTTCTCTCTTCCTTCACTACCTTTCTCTCTTCCTTCACTACCTTTCTCTCTTCCTTCACTACCTTTCTCTTTCCTTCACTACCTTTCTCCCTCTCTGTTCCTTCACTACCTTTCTCTTTCCTTCACTACCTTTCTCTGTTCCTTCACTACCTTTCTCTTTCCTTCACTACCTTTCTCTGTTCCTTCACTACCTTTCTCTTTCCTTCACTACCTTTCTCTTTCCTTCACTACCTTTCTCTTTCCTTCACTACCTTTCTTCTTCCTTCACTACCTTTTCTCTTCCTTCACTACCTTTCTCTCTTCCTTCACTCCTTCCCTGTTCCTTCACTACCTTTCTCTCTTCCTTCACTACCTTTCTCTCTCCTTCACTACCTTCTCTCTTCTCTTCCCTTTGTCTCTGTTCATCTTCACTATCTTTCTCTTTCCTTCACTACCTTTCTTGTCTTCTTCACCTCCTTTCTCCTTTTCCTTCCTCCTTCTCCTCTTGCTTCACTCCTCATCTGATCTCCTCACTACCTTTCTTCTAATCTCCTTCCTCCCTTTCTCTGTCTCCGTCTCATACCTTCATCTTCCTCTCACTACCTTCTCTGTTCTATCACTTACCTTCTCTGTTCCTTCATACCTTTCTCTGTTCCCTCTACTACCTTTCTCTGTTCCTTCACTACCTTCTCTGTTCCTTCACTACCTTTCACTCTGTTCCTTCCTACTCTTCTCTTTCCTCATCTACCTTCTCTGTTCCTTCACTACCTTTCTCTGCCTTCACTACCTTTCTCTGTTCCTTCACTACCTTTCTCTCTCCTTCACTACCTTCTCTGTTCCTTCACGACCTTCTCTGTTCCTTCACTACCTTCTCTGTTCCTTCACTACCTTTCTCTGTTCCTTCACTACTTCTCTGTTCCTCATCTAACTCTCTCTGTTCCTTCACTACCTTTCTCTGTTCCTTCACTACCTTTCTCTGTTTCTTCACTACCTTTTCTTCCCTTGTCCAGACCTTGTCTTCCCTTTCTAAATCACTATCTTTATCCTTCCTATTCACACTCCCTCGTTGCCCCTCCCTCCTCCCTCCTCCTTCCCTCCCTCTCCTCCTTCCCTCTCCTCCCTCCCCTCACTCTCATCAGATCTCCCCTCTCTACATTCATCTTCTATCTCCTCTCTCTCCCTTTTCTTTGTCTACTGTTCCATACTTCCCATCTTCCTCTCTCACTCTTTTATAACTTTCATGTCTATTTCCATCCTTTCTTTTCTTTCCTTTTCTTTCCTCCTTCTCCCTCTTGTTTCCCTCATCTGATCTCCATCATCTCTCTTCTCTTCTCTAATCATCCTCTTCCCATCATCCTCCCGTCCTCGTACTCTCATCATCATCCTCCCGTCCTCGTACTCTCATCATCATCCTCCCGTCCTCGTACTCTCATCATCATCCTCCCGTCCTCGTACTCTCATCATCATCATCATCATCATCCTCCCGTCCTCGTACTCTCATCATCATCATCATCCTCCCGTTCTCGTACTCTCATCATCATCATCATCCCGTCCTCGTACTCTCATCATCATCATCATCCTCCCGTCCTCGTACTCTCATCATCATCATCATCATCCCGTCCTCGTACTCTCATCATCATCATCATCATCATCCTCCCGTCCTCGTACTCTCATCATCATCCTCCGTCCTCGTACTCTCATCATCATCATCATTCTCCGTCCTCGTACTCTCATCATCATCATCAACATCATCATCGTGCTCTCATCATCATCATCCTCTCCGTCCTCGTACTTCTCATCATCCTCCCGTTCGTACTCTCATCATCATCCTCCCGTCCTCGTATCTCATCATCATCATCATCCTCGTCCTCGTGCTCTCATCATCATCATCATCATCCCGTCCTCGTGCTCTCATCATCATCATCATCATCATCATCCCGTCCTCGTACTCTCATCATCATCATCCTCCCGTCCTCGTACTCTCATCATCATCATCCTCCCGTCCTCGTACTCTCATCATCATCCTCCCGTCCTCGTACTCTCATCATCATCATCCTCCCGTCCTCGTACTCTCATCATCATCATCCTCCCGTCCTCGTACTCTCATCATCATCATCCTCCCGTCCTCGTACTCTCATCATCATCCTCCCGTCCTCGTACTCTCATCATCATCCTCCCGTCCTCGTACTCTCATCATCATCATCCTCCCGTCCTCGTACTCTCATCATCATCATCCTCCCGTCCTCGTACTCTCATCATCATCATCCTCCCGTCCTCGTACTCTCATCATCATCCTCCCGTCCTCGTACTCTCATCATCATCCTCCCGTCCTCTCGTTGCTTCGACCCAACATGACCTCGGCAGCACTGTGACGTGATGGTTGACGTCAGAGAGAGAGAGAGAGAGAGAGAGAGAGAGAGAGATAGGGGGGATAGGGAGGGGGAGGGAGCTTTGGAGGCCAGAAGATCAGATTGTATTTTTAGTTTTGGTGTATTGTGCGAGCGATATACAGCTGTATCACGATGTGGGTGTGTGGGTGTGTGTATGTGGGTGTGGGTGTGTGTATGTGGGTGTGTGTATGTGTGTGTGTGTGTGTGTGTGTGTGTGTGTGTGTGTATGTGTGTGTGTGTGTGTGGGTGGGTGGGTGGGTGTGTGTGTGAGTGTATATGTGTGTGTGTATGTGTGTGTGTGTGTATATGTGGGTGTGTGTGTGTGTATATGTGGGTGTGGGTGTGTGTGGGGGTGTATTCCGGGAATGACAGTCTAGGAAGAGAGATGTAGGAGAGAAAAATGGAGATTAACCAGAGAGAGAGAGAGAGAGAGAGAGAGAGAGGTGGGAAGAAAGGATAGAGAGGACAAAAGGGTAGTAAAGAGGGGAGAGTGAGAGGAATTGACAGAGAATAAGAGGAGGCAGGGAGGGAATAAGGGAAGGAAGAACGGGAGGGAGGAGGAAGGAAGGGAAGGATTTACGAAGGAAGGAGGGACGGAGAGAAATAAAGGAGGAAGGGTCCACAAAGTTGATTACTGAACTCACATACATGTGGTCGCACCTATATGTCGTTGTAGGGGTTGATTCACAGCACCTGGCCCCGTGTGTGTGTACTCACATAGTTGTGGTTGCAGGGGTCGAGTCATACACACACACACTGTGTGTGTATATGTAATGCAGGTTCCTCATAGTGTTAGAACCAGTTGGTTATTCTAAGCGAAGGAGAGAGGCAGGAAGGAAGGAAGGAAGGAGAGAGGCAGGAAGGAAGGAGAGGTGTAGAAGGTGGTGGGGATGCAGGAAGAAAGAGAGAGGAGAGGACTTAGAGAAGGAGAAAATTACCGTCTTTATTCCTCTCCTCTTGTTTCCTCCTCATCCTTCTTCCTCCTCTCTTCGTCTCCTCCTCCTCCTGGTCAACCTTGATAGTCAGTCTTGTGGAGTGTGGGAGTGCGGGGGCGTGCTGTCTTACTCTCTCAGGTGAGTGTGGGAGTGCGGGGGCGTGCTGTCTTACTCTCTCAGGTGAGTGTGGGAGTGCGGGGGCGTGCTGTCTTACTCTCTCAGGTGAGTGTGGGAGTGCGGGGGCGTGCTGTCTTACTCTCTTAGGTGAGTGTGGGAGTGCGGGGGCGTGCTGTCTTACTCTCTCAGGTGAGGGCGGGGGCGTGCTGTCTTACTCTCTTAGGTGAGTGTGGGAGTGCGGGGGCGTGCTGTCTTACTCTCTCAGGTGAGGGCGGGGGCGTGCTGTCTTACTCTCTCAGGTGAGGGCGGGGGCGTGCTGTCTTACTCTCTCAGGTGAGTGTGGGAGTGCGGGAACACAGGGTGAGGGGATCAAAGGGTGAGGGGGAACACAGGGTGAGGGATCAAAGGGTGAGGGGGAACACAGGGTGAGGGGATCACAGGGTGAGGGGATCACAGGGTGAGGGATCACAGGGTGAGGGATCACAGGGTGAGGGGATCACAGGGTGAGGGATCACAGGGTGGGGATCACAGGGTGAGGGGATCACAGGGTGAGGGGATCAAAGGTGAGGGGGAACACAGGGTGAGGGATCAAAGGGTGGGGGGAACACAGGGTGAGGGGATCACAGGGTGAGGGGATCACAGGGTGAGGGGATCACAGGGTGAGGGGATCACAGGGTGAGGGATCACAGGGTGAGAGGGAACACAGGGTGAGGGGATCACAGGGTGAGGGGATCACAAAGTGAGGGAACAGCTTGAGAGAAATGGGTGTTTAGATAAACGTGTTCAGGCAAACAGTGGAATACAGTGTAGAGCAGACAGTGAAGACGAGTTAAACACTGCAATATATATATATATATATATATATATATATATATATATATATATATATATATATATATATATATATATATATATTGTGCCGAATAGGTACAACTTGAGATTTTGGCTTAAACAGCAACGCACTTCTTGCCGAATAAGGCAAGCGAAAATTTGTGTATGCAATAATTTCGCAAAAATCATTATTTCATTGATTGGTCTATTATTAAATTATTGTAAACTTATCTAAAATATATTTAGTTGGATTAGGCTAAATTAAATTGCGCTTGTTATAATAAGGTTAGGTAAGTTTTCTAAGGTTCTTTTGGTACAAAATTATTAATTTTTAAATTAACATAAATGAAAAAAATATATCTTTAAACGTATAAGAGAAAATTTTAGGGAGGACTTAATTTTAAATGAGTTCTTGATAATTGACCAGTTTTACTTATACGTTTAAACTGAAGCCGGAGGCGATAACACGCTGTGTTTATCATTTATGTAATGTGAGAGTTAACTGGTGACGACTGTGACAAGTTGATAACTGGTGACGACTACAACAAGTTGATAACTGGTGACGACTACAACAAGTTGATAACTGGTGACGACTACAACAAGTTGATAACTGGTGACGACTACAACAAGTTGATAACTGGTGACGACTACAAGTTTATATCGTGTTTAAAACGCTGAATAACCAAACGGCTTTTGGTGTTTTATGGACAGAAAACAATGAAGCTGGTGAGGGTTCTGGTGGCCTGGTGGCGAGTGTCCGGGTTCGATTCCCAGCCAGGGTAGAAACATTGGGCGTGTTTCATTACACCGGTTGTCTATGTTCACCCATCAGTAAATGGGTACCTGGGTGTTAGTGGACTGGTGTGGGTCGCATCCTGGGACAAAACTGACCTAATTTTCCCGAAATGCTTATCATACCAAGTGTCATTGATATCAGCTAGGACTGTATACCTTGTACATGTACTTGTAGTAAATACAGATATTATTATTATTATTATTCTAGCGCAAACTCTTGTTTATGAGTGACTGAGACTCACAAGTAAGACCGGACGAGTGGGTGAGGGAAGTGGGGGATAGAGGAAGACTAGTACTGGAGAGGAAGATCTTTAGTTGTAGATGATAGGACCAGGACTAAACCCAGCAGCGTAGCGTTGTGGGGCAGAGTAGAGTATACACACACAACCCGCACATACAAGAGAGGCGCTTACCACGACGTTTCGGTCAAACTTGGACCATTTACAGAGTCACACCTGTTCTTTGTGTTAGTGTGACTTTGTAAATGGTCCAAGTGGGACCGAAACTTCGTCGTAAGCTCCTCCCTTGTATGTGCGGGTTGTGTGTGTATTGTTCCAGTCACGGTATTGTGCCCTTTGTGTTAGTTCTAGCAGAGTGGAGACACTGCTCACGGGCTGACATGTGCCTTCACAAGGCCGATACACATCTTGACTGGCTAGGAGTCAGCTGGAAAAATAAACACATAAGCAGTATAATGTGATCCTTTATTGACAACGTTTCGCCCACACAGTGGGCTTTATCAAGTCACAAACAGATCTGGTGTGACTTGATAAAGCCCACTGTGTGGGCGAAACGTTGTCAATAAAGGATCACATTATACTGCTTATGTGTTTATTTTTCCATTGTGTCCGTATTTTATACCATTTATTTCCGTAGGCGTCAGATGCCGGGGACTCAGGTCGCGTGGCGCTGGTAAAGTTGATCCTTGTGAAGAGATGTCATGAGTGATGGGCTTAACATCGTCAGTAGATGCGCTATTTTTTACTTTTGAAATCTCTCTTGGAGAGACGGAATAATTTCATCGTGTGTAGGTGGTTATTCATGTAAGGTGATAGATCTTGTAATAATGTTTCTAGTGAGAACACGAAGGGAGGTTTGCATGTTTATTTAACCGTTCCATCTTTCAGGAGACAGTATAGTTCTTGGGTGAAAATTGACGTGTTGTAGATACTTTCATTGCAAGGAGGGTCGTCATCTTCGTCGTCAGAGGATTCATCAGAATTTTCGGATGTATTCGTTTCTTGGGTGATAGTGTCGAGAGGAGGCTGGGAATCTTGAGTATTTGTTGTTATTCCAGTTGTCGATGGTTGGTGAGGGACGGTGGTGCTAGATGGAGGAGGCTCTGGCTCATTTACGTGGGCAGTAGAAGGGTCTGCAGTTGCCGTGAAATTGACAATGTTTGGAATGATCTTGACGACATCAGATGATGGTGGGGAGGCAGGAAAATTGAAGCTAGGCATGATGCTATTCAAGCGATAGAGGTCAGTTTTGGTTTCCTTACTACAGGATGGATATAGACTCATTGGAGAACATACAGAGAAGAATGACTAAAATGTAATAATAAATGACTAAAATGATTTGCTGTATAAGGAATCTCCCGTATGAAGATAGACTTAGAGCCTTAAATCTCCACTCTCTGGAGAGACGTAGAATGAGGGGAGATATCATCGAGGTGTATAAGTGGATGATGGGCATAAACAAAGGAGATATTAATAAAGTACTGAGGGTGTCGAACCAGGTAAGAACCAGAAATAATGGATTTAAGTTGGATAAATTTAGATTTAGAAAGGACATAGGTAAGTACTGGTTTTCAAACAGAGTTGTGGATGTGTGGAACGGTCTTCCGAGTAGGGTGATAGAGGCTAGGACCTTGGGTGGCTTTAAAAAGAGATTGGACAAATATATGTGGGAGGGGCTGGGTTTGATTGGTGTCGTGGGTACGGGAGTAAATTCTTGGGTAGTTTTGGGTAGGGGTGGTTTTGATAAGGACATGCCTTGCATGGGCCAGTAGGCCTTCTGCAGTGTTCCTCCATTCTTATGTTTAATGGTAGTGTTAAAAGTGCCAGGATTTGCTGCATTTGACAGGTGAGCATACAGTAGAGCACTTCTGCAGGAGCACCGTCAGTGCGTGGAGAGATGTTGCTGGGCGAAGGTGTGTGTAGATTTGTGTTTAGAATGTTGGTTGTGTTATTGCTGCGTATGTCGGTGAATTGGAGGTGTTCTTCCTCATATCTTTAGTTTTCTTCGATATGATTTCTTTCCTGTGTGGGCACTTATCTGCAAGGGTATGATGATTACCCTTGCAGTTAAGACATGTTGCAACCGTAGTGATGGTGCAGGACCTGAATTCATGTCCATCATTCCCACATTTTGAACAAAACTTCTTATCCTTGATGGGGCGGTCCTTGGTGGTGGGATTATAGCAGTAGCAGCTCCAGCAGTGGCAGACGTGTGTGAAACGTTCTGGTTCTATATGACTTGGGTGAATGTGGTAATATGAGATGGCCAGACCGTCAGAGAGAGAGCCTGGGCAGCCATGTAGATGTTTTAGAAAGTGATCTTTAGTATAGATGATGCGTTGGGGATCTTGGAGATGCTATCTACCGAGTCCCAGGTGTTCTCTTCGTCATAGACGTCTTCAGTAGAGAGAGGTGACGATCTTGTCCAGTCTTTTCACAAACACCGAACATTTCGCCTTCAAGAATTGAGACAGGATATAGTGAATTGTCGTATTTGAAGGGTCTTGATAGAAGAGTCGTCCATTAGTTTTGATGCTTCATTGTCGTCTTGGCAGACGACAATGAAGGACTCCTTCAGAGAGTGGATTGCCGTAAATTTGACCTGCAGGCAGGTCCTAACGGCGGTAGCTAAGCTACTTTCGTGGAGTCATTGATTACTCCATTCACAGGCTTTATTTTCACACGATGCGACAGCATTGTGAGAAAGGAGGTTACGCTTGTATAATATAAATTTCCCTCCCCAGTGGGGATCGAAGGGAGACTTCTTCAGTGTAGAGCGACTGTATCTTGCCAGTAGCAAGGTCAGCAGTGCAATGTTGATCACATTTACATTGCGTTTTGTCCTCTCAGCCAGTGAGCGCGCGCGAGTAGCGTGACGTCACCGTTGACTCCGCCAATCACATTCCGAAGATGGCGTCTAGGGAGTGAGAGGGGGGCGGGGGATACCTTGTGGGTGTAGGAAATTTGAATAATTTGCCATGAACAATGGTATCATGCATGGTGATATAAATGGTGCCATATATGAGGTACACCTCAGGGCTTGCTGACACCTGGACTTGCTGATACCTAAGAGATGATGGGGGAGTAGCAAGGCATAACAATAATGGGGGAGTAGCAAGGAATAACAATAATGGGGGAGTAGTGAGGAACAACAATTATGGGGGAGTAGTGAGGAACAACAATAATGGGGGAGTAGAGAGGAACAACAATAATGGGTTAGTAAGGAATAACAATAATGGGGGAGTAGTGAGGAACAACAATAATAGGTTAGTAAGGAACAACAATAATGGGGGAGTAGTGAGGAACAACAATAATGGGTTAGTAAGGAACAACAATAATGGGGGAGTAGTGAGGAACAACAATAATGGGTTAGTAAGGAACAACAATAATGGGGGAGTAGTGAGGAACAACAATAATGGGTTAGTAAGGAACAACAATAATGGGGGAGTAGTGAGGAACAACAATAATGAGTTAGTAAGGAACAACAATTATGGGGGAGTAGAGAGGAACAACAATAATGGGGGAGTAGAGAGGAACAACAATAATGGGTTATAAGGGACAACAATGATGGGGGAGTAGTGAGGAACAACAATAATGGGGGAGTAGTGAGGAACAACAATAATGGGGGAGTAGTGAGGAACAACAATAATGGGGTAGTAGTGAGGAACAACAATAATGGGGTAGTAGTGAGGAACAACAATAATGGGGGAGTAGTGAGGAACAACAATAATGGGGTAGTAGTGAGGAACAACAATAATGGGGTAGTAGTGAGGAACAACAAAAATGGGGGAGTAGAGAGGAACAACAATAATGGGGTAGTAGTGAGGAACAACAATAATGGGGTAGTAGTGAGAAACAACAATAATGGGGGAGTAGTGAGGAACAACAATAATGGGGGAGTAGTGAGGAACAACAATAATGGGGTAGTAGTGAGGAACAACAATAATGGGGTAGTAGTGAGGAACAACAATAATGGGGGAGTAGTGAGGAACAACAATAATGGGGTAGTAGTGAGGAACAACAATAATGGGGTAGTAGTGAGGAACAACAATAATGGGGTAGTAGAGAGGAACAACAATAATGGGGGAGTAGTGAGGAACAACAATAATGGGGGAGTAGTGAGGAACAACAATAAGTGGGAGTAGTGAGGAACAACAATAATGTGGAGTAGTGAGGAACAACAATAATGGGTAGTAGTGAGGAACAACAATAATGGGGTAGTAGTGAGGAACAACAATAATGGGGAGTAGTGAGGAACAACAATAATGGGGGAGTAGTGAGGAACAACAAAAATGGGGTAGTAGTGAGGAACAATAATGGGGTAGTAGTGAGGAACAATAATGGGGTAGTAGTGAGGAACAACAATAATGGGAGTAGTGAGGAACAACAATAATGGGGAGTAGTGAGGAACAACAATAATGGGGAGAGTGAGGAACAACAATAATGGGGTAGTAGTGAGGAACAACAATAATGGGGTAGTAGGAGGAACAACAATAATGGGGGAGTAGTGAGGAACAACAATAATGGGGGAGTAGAGAGGAACAACAATAATGGGGTAGTAGTGAGGAACAACAATAATGGGGTAGTGAGGAACAACAATAATGGGGTAATAGTGAGGAACAACAATAATGGGGTAGTGAGGAACAACAATAATGGGGTAGTAGTGAGGAACAACAATAATGGGGTAATAGTGAGGAAAAACAATAATGGGGGAGTAGTGAGGAACAACAATAATGGGGTAATAGTGAGGAACAACAATAATGGGGGAGTAGTGAGGAACAACAATAATGGGGTAATAGTGAGGAACAACAATAATGGGGTAATAGTGAGGAACAACAATGGGGGAGTAGTGAGGAACAACAATAATGGAGTAATAGTGAGGAACAACAATGGGGTAGTAGTGAGTGGGTGGGTAGAGGCTGGTAGGGGTGGGTCTGGTGGGTGGGTAGAGGCTGGCAGGGGTGGGTCTGGTGGGTGGGTAGAGGCTGGTAGGGTTGGTCTGGTGGGTGGGAGAGGCTGGCAGGGGTGGGTCTGGTGGGTGGATAGAGGCTGCCAAGGGTGGGTCTGGTGGGTGGGTAGAGGCGGTAGGGTTGGTCTGGTGGGTGGGTAGAGGCTGGTAGGGGTGGGTCTGGTGAGTGGGAGAGGCTGGTAGGGTGGGTCTGGTGGGTGGGTAGGGCGGCAGGGCTGGTCTGGTGGGTGGGCAGGGCTGGTAGGGTGGGTCTGGTGGGGGGGTAGGGGCTGGCAGGGTGGGTCTGGGGTGGGTCTGGTGGGTGGGTAGAGGCTGGCAGGGTGGGTCTGGTGGGTGTGTAGAGGCTGGCAGGGTGGGTCTGGTGGGTGGGTAGAGGCAGGCAGGGGTGGGTCTGGTGGGTGGGTAGAGGCTGGCAGTGGTGGGTCTGGTGGGTGGGTAGGGGCTGGCAGTGGTGGGTCTGGTGGGTGGGCAGAGGCAGGCAGGGTGGGTCTGGTGGGTGGGTAGAGGCTGGCAGGGTGGGTCTGGTGGGTGGGTAGAGGCTGGCAGTGGTGGGTCTGGTGGGTGGGTAGAGGCAGGCAGGGTGGGTCTCGTGGGTGGGTAGAGGCTGGCAGGGGTGGGTCTGGTGGGTGGGTAGAGGCTGGCAGTGGTGGGTCTGGTGGGTGGGCAGAGGCTGGCAGGGGTGGGTCTGGTGGGTGGGTAGAGGCTGGCAGGTGGTCTGGTGGGTGGGCAGAGGCTGGCAGGGGTGGGTCTGGTGGGTGGGTAGAGGCTGGCAGGGTGGGTCTGGTGGTGGAGAGGCTGGCAGGGGTGGGTCTGGGGGGTGGGTAGAGGCTGGCAGGGTGGGTCTGGTGGGTGGGAGAGGCTGGCAGGGGTGGGTCTGGTGGGTGGGTAGAGGCTGGCAGGGGTGGGTCTGGTGGGTGGGTAGAGGCTGGCAGTGGTGGGTCTGGTGGGTGGGTAGAGGCTGGTAGGGGTGGGTCTGGTGGGTGGGCAGAGGCTGGCAGGGGTGGGTCTGGTGGGTGGGTAGGGGCTGGCAGGGTGGGTCTGGTGGGTGGGTAGAGGCTGGCAGGGGTGGGTCTGGTGGGTGGGTAGGGGCTGGCAGTGGTGGGTCTGGTGGGTGGGTAGAGGCTGGCAGGGGTGGGTCTGGTGGGTGGGTAGAGGCTGGCAGTGGTGGGTCTGGTGGGTGGGTAGAGGCTGGCAGGGGTGGGTCTGGTGGGTGGGTAGAGGCTGGCAGGGGTGGGTCTGTTGGGTGGGTAGGGGCTGGGAACATAGTAACAGGTGTTGAGCGGCAAGTGAATAAGGCGGGAAACAGGTGTACTTTCTCCCACCAGTTAACCGACAGTGATCACACCTGTAGTCAGGTCTACAGCTATTCAAAAAGTGGTAATAGTGGTGGTGGTAGTAGTACTTGTGGTGGTGGTGCTGGTAGCATTGGTAGTTGTGCTGGTAGTGATAGTGATGATGGTAGTGGTCGTGGTGTTAGTATTGGTGGGGTACTTAGTGGTGATGGGTGTAGTACTGGTAGTGATGGGTGTAGTACTTGTGGTGATGGTTGTAGTACTGGTGATGGTAGTAGTACTGGTGGTGATGGTTGTAGTATTGGTGATGGTTGTAGTCCTGGTGGTGATGGTTGTAATACTGGTGGTGATGGTTGTAGTACTGGTGGTGATGGTTGTAGTACTTGTGGTGATGGTTGTAGTCCTGGTGGTGATGGTTGTAGTACTGGTGGTGATGGTTGTAGTACTGGTGGTGATGGTTGTAGTCCTGGTGGTGATGGTTGTAGTACTGGTGATGGTTGTAGTACTGGTGGTGATGGTTGTAGTACTGGTGGTAATGGTTGTAGTCCTGGTGGTGATGGTTGTAGTACTGGTGGTGATGGTTGTAGTACTGTTGGTGATGGGTGTAGTACTGGTGGTGATGGGTGTAGTACTGGTTATGGGTGTAGTACTGGTGGTGATGGTTGTAGTACTGGTGATGGTTGTAGTACTGGTGGTGATGTGTAGTTCTGGTGGCGATGGCATAGCACTGGTGGTGATGGTTGTAGTACTGTTGGTGATGGGTGTAGTACTGGTGGTGATGGGTGTAGTACTAGTAGTGATGGGTGTAGTACTGGTTATGGGTGTAGTACTGGTTATGGGTGTAGTACTGGTGGTGATGGTTGTAGTACTGGTGATGGTTGTAGTACTGGTGGTGATAGTTGTAGTACTAGTGGTGATGGGTGTTGTACTGGTGGTGATAGTTGTAGTACTGGTGGTGATGGGTGTAGTACTGGTGGTGATAGTTGTAGTACTAGTGGTGATGGTACAGTCTCACAGAACAACCTGATGGTACAATCTCACAGAACAACTTGATGGTACATTCTCACAGAACAACTTGATGGTACAATCTCACAGAACAACTTGATGGTACAATCTCACAGAACAACTTGATGGTACAGTCTCACAGAACAACTTGATGGTACAATCTCACAGAACAACCTGATGGTACAATCTCACAGAACAACTTGATGGTACAGTCTCACAGAACAACTTGATGGTACAATCTCACAGAACAACTTGATGGTACAGTCTCACAGAACAACTTGATGGTACAGTCTCACAGAACAACTTGATGGTACAGTCTCACAGAACAACTTGATGGTACAATCTCACAGAACAACCTGATGGTACAGTCTCACAGAACAACTTGATGGTACAGTCTCACAGAACAACTTGATGGTACAATCTCACAGAACAACCTGATGGTACAGTCTCACAGAACAACTTGATGGTACAGTCTCACAGAACAACTTGATGGTACAGTCTCACAGAACAACCTGATGGTACAGTCTCACAGAACAACCTGATGGTACAATCTCACAGAACAACCTGATGGTACAATCTCACAGAACAACTTGATGGTACAATCTCACACTAACAGTAGAGTGGAAGCATTAAGCTTCCGGATCCTTTCTTTCCCCTCAGTTTCTCCCTTCTGGCTCTTCCCCTCTGCCTCTCCCCTCTGCCTCTCCCCTCTGCCTCCCCCTCCTCTTCTCCTCAACTTGGATCTATTTGATATTGACGGGGAGGTCCCTAGAGGCGCTATGAAAGAGGGGAAGGCAAGAGAGGGGAGGAGAAGGGACGGTGAGTCACAGGTGGAGACAAGAAGAGAGGAGTGAGGGAAGAGGGGAGTGAGGGGACGAGAAATGAGGATGACGCGAGGGGTCGTGGTGGCAATATGGTTACAGAGGAGGGGAGAGGGGAGGAAAAGTAAATTGGAAAGAGAGGGTGAATGAGGAGAGATGAAAGAGGGGAAGTAAGGGTAGAAAGGGGGAGAGGAGAGGGGAGATAGTGAGGGAAAAGGCGAGCGAGACGGAGAGAGGGGAAGGGAGAGAAAGAAAGACAGACAGACAGACAGACAGACAGAGAGACAGAGAGAGAGAATGTGAATTTGTTGAGAAAAGTTACACAAGGTAGAGATTGGAAAAAATGCGAAAGTTAGGGAAAGAGCAGAAGGTGAATGAGTGGATGGTTAGTGGGAGAGTGGATGTTTAGTGGGAGAGTGGATGGTTAGTGGGAGAGTGGATGGTAAGTGGGAGAGTGGATGGTTAGTGGGAGAGTGGATGGTTAGTGGGAGAGTGGATGGTTAGTGGGAGAGTGGATGTTAGGAGAGTGGATGGTTAGTGGGAGAGTGGATGGTAAGTGGGAGAGTGGATGGTTAGTGGGAGAGTGGATGGTTAGTGGGAGAGTGGATGGTAGTGGGAGAGTGGATGGTTAGTGGGAGAGTGGATGGTAAGTGGGAGAGTGGATGGTTAGTGGGAGAGTGGATGGTAAGTGGGAGAGTGGATGGTTAGTGGGAGTGGATGGTTAGTGAGGAGGATGGTAAGTGGGAGTGGATGGTAGTGGAGAGTGGATGGTAAGTGGGAGAGTGGATGATTAGTGAGAGTGGATGGTAGTGGAGAGGATGGTTAGGGGAGGGATGGTTAGTGGAGAGTGGATGGTTAGTGGAGAGTGGATGGTGTGGAGATGGATGGAAGTGGAGAGTGGATGGTAAGTGGAGAGTGGATGGTAGTGGAGAGTGGATGCTAGTGGAGAGTGGATGGTAGTGGAGAGTGGATGGTAGTGGAGAGTGGATGGTAAGTGGAGATGATGGTAGTGGGAGAGTGGATGGTAGTGGGAGAGTGGATGGTAAGTGGGAGAGTGGATGGTTAGTGGAGAGTGGATGGTAGTGGAGAGTGGATGGTAAGTGGAGAGTGGATGGTAGTGGGAGAGTGGATGGTAGTGGGAGAGTGGATGGTTAGTGGGAAGTGGATGGTAGGAGAGTGGATGTAGAGTGGGAGAGTGGATGGTTAGTGGAGAGTGGATGGTGGGGAGAGTGGATGGTAAGTGGAGGGATGGTTAGTGGAGATGGATGGTAGTGGGAGAGTGGATGTGGGAGAGTGGATGGTAGTGGAGAGTGGATGGTGTGGAGAGTGGATGGTAGTGGAGAGGGATGGTAGTGGGAGATGGATGGTTAGTGGAGAGTGATGAAGTGGAGATGGATGGTATGGAGTGGATGGTAGGGAGAGTGGATGGTTAGTGGAGAGGGTGAGTGGGAGTGGATTAGTGGAGAGTGGATGGTTAGTGGAGAGTGGATGGTTAGTGAGAGGGATGGTTAGTGGAGGGATGTAGTGAGAGGATGGTTAGGGAGAGTGGATGGTAGAGAGTGGATGGTAAGGGAGATGGATGGTTAGTGGGAGAGTGGATGGTTAGTGGAGAGGATGGTAGTGGAGAGTGGATGGTTAGGGAGAGTGGATGGTAGGGAGTGGATGGTGTAGAGTGGATGGTTGGGGGATGAGGAGGGGTGGATGGTTAGTGGGTGGAAAGGGAATGAGGAGGAGTGAGGTGTAATGATGTGAGATGGAGGTTAGGGAATGGATGAGATGTTTTAGGTGAGAGAGAGTGGATGGATTAGTGGAAGTGGTGAGGAGGATGTTAGTGGGTGATGGTAGGTGGAGGTAGTGGAGAGGGATGGTTAGTGGGAGAGTGGATTAGTGGAGATGGTTGTGGAAGTGGATGTTAGTGAGAGAGGGATGGTTAGTGAGAGAGGGATGGTTAGTGGAGAGGATGGTTATGGAGGATGGTATGAGAGTGGATGGTTAGTGAGAGAGGGGATGGTTAGTGAGAGAGGGGATGGTTAGTGGGAGAGTGGATGGTTAGTGGGAGAGTGGATGGTTAGTGGGAGAGGGGATGGTTAGTGAGAGAGGGGATGGTTAGTGGGAGAGTGGATGGTTAGTGGAGATGATGGTTAGTGGAGAGTGGATGGTTAGGAGAGAGGGATGGGTGGAGAGGGATGGTTAGTGAGAAGGATGTTAGTGAGATGGATAGTAGGGAGAGTGGATGTTAGTGAGAGGGATGGTTAGGAGAGGATGGTTAGTGGGAGTGATGGTAGTGAGAGTGGATTATGAGAGAGGGTGGTTAGGAGAGGATGGTTAGTGGGAGTGGATGGTTAGGGAGTGATGGTTAGTGGAGAGTGGATGGTTAGTGGAGAGTGGATGGTTAGTGAGAGAGGATGGTTAGTGGAGAGTGATGGTTAGTGGAGAGTGATGGTTAGTGAGAGAGGGGATGGTTAGTGAGAGAGGGGATGGTTAGTGGGAGAGTGGATGGTTAGTGGGAGAGTGGATGGTTAGTGGGAGAGTGGATGGTTAGTGGGAGAGTGGATGGGTGAAACAAGAGGTATAATGAGAGACAAGACCTGGGAGTTTACTGAGTTATTTACCATGGTGGTGGTGCTGCTAGTGATATTAGTGGTGGTGATGCTTGTGGTGGTGATGCTAGTGGTGATGCTGCTAGTGGTGGTGGTGGTAGTGGTGATGGTGTGTGATGTGTGGCATTGGTATGTATATTATGTTGATGTTGGTAGTGGTGTGTGGTGATGTGTTGGGGGTAATGTGTTATGTATGGTGGTGGTAGTTGGTGTTGTGGTTGCAGGGGTCGAGTCATATCTCCTGGCCCCCACCTCTTCACTGGTCGCTACTAGGTCCACTCTCTCCCTGCTCCATGAGCTTTATCATACCTCTTCTTAAAGCTATGTATGGATCCTGCCTCCACTACATCGCTTCCCAGACTATTCCACTTCCTGACCACTCTGTGACTGAAGAAATACTTCCTAACATCTCTGTGATTTATCTGAGTCTTCAACTTCCAACTGTGTCCCCTTGTTGCTGTGTCCCATCTCTGGAACATTCTGTCTCTGTCCACCTTGTCGATTCCTCTCAGTATTTTATATGTCGTTATCATATCCCCCCTATCTCTCCTGTCCTCCAGTGTCGTCAGGTCGATTTCCCTTAACCTCTCCTCGTAGGACATACCCCTTAGCTCCGGGACTAGTCTTGTTGCAAACCTTTGCACTTTCTCTAGTTTCCTCACGTGTTTGACCAGGTGTGGGTTCCAAACTGGTGCTGCATACTGGAGCTGCATGTGTGTGTGTGTGTGTTACTATTTTGTCCTAGGCATATGCTGATTAGACACTAGGCCTGTTGTATATGCGTGTGTGTGTTATGTTTATATATATATATATATATATATATATATATATTATATATATATATATATATATATATATATATATATATATATATATATATATATATATATATAGTGTGTGTGTGTGTGTGTGTGTGTTTGTGTTGGGGTGTGGTTGTTGTGTTATGCTGGTGACGTGTTGAGTGAAGGTGGTGGTGTGTGGTGGTGTATTACGTGGGGTGTGGTGGTGTATTACGTGGGGTGTGGTGGTATGTTGTGGAAGTGGCGGTGTATAATGGTGGTGTATGGTGGTAGTGGTGATGTATCATGGTGGTGTGTAGTGGTGGTGTGTGTTTGTGGTGAGGGTTATGATTGATGATGGTGTGTGGTGATGACGGTGGTAGTGATGGCTTGTGATTGTTGGAGTAGAAGTAAATGAGAGGAAATACACTTACACTCACTACTCAGCTGATGCTGAGTGAGTCAGCTGATGCTGAGTGAGTCAGCTGATGCTGAGTGAGTCAGCTGATGCTGAGTGAGTCAGCTGATGCTGAGTGAGTCAGCTGATGCTGAGTGAGTCAGCTGATGCTGAGTGAGTCAGCTGATGCTGAGTGAGTCAGCTGATGCTGAGTGAGTCAGCTGATGCTGAGTGAGTCAGCTGATGCTGAGTGAGTCAGCTGATGCTGAGTAACCTTGCCCAGTGTTTACGTCACTGCTCACTAAATACAGTTTAAAGTTTTCCTGTATTTAACTTTGTAAATTCCAGCTGATTTTATCAACTTTCAAACATTTCAGTAATTTTATAACTGCCTGATTTTATTCTTAGATTATTATTATTTTTGTTATTATTATTGTCATTATTATTATTATTATTGTTATTTTTTTGTTATTTCTTGCAGGTGAGACGAGGAAGAGTAAGGATGAGAAACACTGGTATGTAAGTAGACTCAGGATGAGAAACACTGGTATGTAAGTAGACTCAGGATGAGAAACACTGGTATGTAAGTAGACTCAGGATGAGAAACACTGGTATGTAAGTAGACTCAGGATGAAAAACACTGGTATGTAAGTAGACTCATGATGAGAAACACTGGTATGTAAGTAGACTCAGGATGAGAAACACTGGTATGTAAGTAGACTCAGGATGAGAAACACTGGTATGTAAGTAGACTCAGGATGAGAAACACTGGTATGTAAGTAGACTCAGGATGAGAAACACTGGTATGTAAGTAGACTCAGGATGAGAAACACTGGTATGTAAGTAGACTCAGGATGAGAAACACTGGTATGTAAGTAGACTCAGGATGAGAAACACTGGTATGTAAGTAGACTCAGGATGAGAAACACTGGTATGTAAGTAGACTCATGATGAGAAACGCTGGTATGTAAGTAGACTCATGAGAAACACTGGTATGTAAGTAGACTCATGATGAGAAACACTGGTATGTAAGTAGACTCATGATGATAAACACTGGTATGTAAGTAGACTCAGGATGAGAAACACTGGTATGTAAGTAGACTTATGATGAGAAACACTGGTATGTAAATAGACTCAGGATGAGAAACAATGGTATGTAAGTAGACTCAGGATGAGAAACACTGGTATGTAAGTAGACTCATGATGAGAAACACTGGTATGTAAGTAGACTCAGGATGAGAAACACTGGTATGTAAGTAGACTCATGATGAGAAACACTGGTATGTAAGTAGACTCAATGAGAAACACTGGTATGTAAGTAGACTCAGGATGAGAAACACTGGTATGTAAGTAGACTCATGATGAGAAACACTGGTATGTAAGTAGACTCAGGATGAGAAACACTGGTATGTAAGTAGACTCAGGATGAGAAACACTGGTATGTAAGTAGACTCAGGATGAGAAACACTGGTATGTAAGTTGACTCATGATGAGAAACACTGGTATGTAAGTAGACTCATGATGAGAAACACTGGTATGTAAGTAGACTCAGGATGAGAAACACTGGTATGTAAGTAGACTCAGGATGAGAAACACTGGTATGTAAGTAGACTCAGGATGAGAAACACTGGTATGTAAGTAGACTCAGGATGAGAAACACTGGTATGTAAGTAGACTCAGGATGAGAAACACTGGTATGTAAGTAGACTCAGGATGAGAAACACTGGTATGTAAGTAGACTCAGGATGAGAAACACTGGTATGTAAGTAGACTCATGATGAGAAACACTGGTATGTAAGTAGACTCAGGATGAGAAACACTGGTATGTAAGTAGACTCAGGATGAGAAACACTGGTATGTAAGTAGACTCAGGATGTGAAACACTGGTATGTAAGTAGACTCAGTATGAGAAACACTGGTATGTAAGTAGACTCAGGATGAGAAACACTGGTATGTAAGTAGACTTATGATGAGAAACACTGGTATGTAAGTAGACTTATGATGAGAAACACTGGTATGTAAGTAGACTCAGGATGAGAAACACTGGTATGTAAGTAGACTCAGGATGAGAAACACTGGTATGTAAGTAGACTCAGGATGAGAAACACTGGTATGTAAGTAGACTCAGGATGAGAAACACTGGTACCATCATACAAACAACATACACCACCCATCATACAGACAACATACACCACCCATCATACAGACAACATACACCACCCATCATACAGACAACATACACCACCCATCATACAGACAACATACACCACCCATCATTCACCACCTATCATACAGACAACATACACCACCCATCATTCACCACCCATCATACAGACAACATACACCACCCATCATTCACCACCCATCATACAGACAACATACACCACCCATCATACAGACAACATACACCACCCATCATACAGACAACATACACCATCCATCATACACCACCCATCATACAGACAACATACACCACCCATCATTCACCACCCACCATAGACAACATACACCACCCATCATACAGACAACATACACCACCCATCATACACCACCCATCATGCAGACAACATACACCACCCATCATGCAGACAACATACACCACCCATCATCCAGACAACATACACCACCCATCATCCAGACAACATACACCACCCATCATACACCACCCATCATCCAGACAACATACACCACCCATCATACACCACCAATCATCCAGACAACATACACCACCCATCATTCACCACCCACCATAGACAACATACACCACCCATCATACAGACAACATACACCACCCATCATACACCACCCATCATGCAGACAACATACACCACCCATCATGCAGACAACATACACCACCCATCATCCAGACAACATACACCACCCATCATACACCACCCATCATCCAGATAACATACACCACCCATCATACACCACCCATCATCCAGACAACATACACCACCCATCATACACCACCCATCATCCAGACAACATACACCACCCATCATACACCACCCATCATCCAGACAACATACACCACCCATCATACACCACCCATCATCCAGACAACATACACCACCCATCATACACCACCCATCATACACCACCCATCATACAGACAACATACACCACCCATCATACAGACAACATACACCACCCATCATACAGACAACATACACCACCCATCATACAGACAACATACACCACCCATCATACAGACAACATACACCACCCATCATAAACCCCCCATCATGACAACATACACCACCCATCATACACCACCCATCATCAGACAACATACACCACCCATCATACACCACCCATCATACAGACAACATACACCACCCATCATACACCACCCATCATACAGACAACATACACCACCTCTACCACCCATCATACAGACAACATACACCACCCATCATACACCACCCATCATGCAGACAACATACACCACCCATCATACACCACCCATCATACAGACAACATACACCACCCATCATACACCACCTATCATACAGACAACATACACCACCCATCATACACCACCCATCATGCAGACAACATACACCACCCATCATACACCACCCATCATACAGACAACATACACCACCCGTCGTACACCACCCATCATACAGACAACATACACCACCCATCATACAGACAACATACACCACCCATCATACACCACCCATCATGCAGACAACATACACCACCCATCATACACCACCCATCATACAGACAACATACACCACCCGTCGTACACCACCCATCATACAGACAACATACACCACCCATCATACAGACAACATACACCACCCATCATACACCACCCATCATGCAGATAAGATTCACTCACCCAGATAATAGCAGACAAGAGAGGTTGTCACTCTGACGAGTGTCAGATCAAAAATGTCAGAGTGAGGTGTCAGTGAGTGTCAGAGTGAGTTCACGAGTGAGGTACAGAGTAGTGTCACAGTCATGTAGAGTGAGTGTCAAGTGAGGTGTCAGATGATGGTGTCAGAGGGAGGTGTCATGGTGAGAGTGAGTGTCAGATATGAGTGTCAGAGTGAGGTGTCAGAGTGAGGTGTAAACAGGTTAAGCTAACAAGTTCTGTTGCAACACCTGACAGCTGCTGCTGTAGCAGTTATTAATTGTTTTGCAACACCTGACAGTTGTTGCTGCTGCAGTAGTGGTGTTGCAGCATCTAACAGTTGCCGCTGTGGTAGTTGTTAGTTATGCTGTAACACTTGACAGCTGCTGCTGCTCTGCTGCTGCTGCTGCAGTTGTTAGTTGTGTTGCAACACTTGACAGCTGCTGCTGCAGTTGTTAGTTGTGTTGCAACACTTGACAGCTGCTGCTGTAGTTGTTAGTTGTGTTGCAACACTTGACAGCTGCTGCTGTAGTTGTTAGTTGTGTTGCAGCACCTTACAGCTGCTACTGCAACAATTGCTAGTTGTATTGCAGGTGTGGTGAGGGGTGTCACTGCTCTTAACATACAATCTGAGTAACAAGTTACCACAACATTCATCCTTCACATACAACACACGTCTTAAAGATGTCTATTTATTTTCAGTAACCCTTTCTTCATATCTTTAACATCTCAAAATGAAGTTCAAGTAATATATAATCGACTAGGTCTCATCATATCTTCAACAAAGACTTTAATCTCCACAAACAAACCACATGTCACACCCGTCTGTTTGTAGAGTGAAAACATTAGTTGTGTTAAGTCTTACAGACATTTTGGTGTAGATGTAACCTTAAGTAAATCCACTATACCACAACTATATAATAAATACAAAGATAGGATAAATGCTCTCAAAACTGTGGCTGGCTACAACCCAAACTATGGTGCTAATGTAAGAATAGTGAGAATAATGTACATAGTCTATATTAGATCCTTCATTGATTAGCTAATATTAACATGAGCACAGGATAAAGAAAATTATATCTGGTCCTTGAAGCTAATGAGAAATGAATCCCTCAGAATTATTCTTGTCTGTCGTAAAACTATCAATGTTCTTACTGTAAGGAAGAAGCTTGGTTGTCCTAGTATGAGTGGTAGAATTATTGGAATTATTACTGTACTCGGTATTAGAATGTTAAGAAATGTACCAGACACCGTCACTAAAAATCTTGTTAAATGTCTAGAAATAAATGCACACAGATCTCATTGGGTTGTGAAAACATGAAGTTATAATAAGTTTTATAACCTGCAGGAACTGTATCACTGTAGACAACAAGAGCATTTCACCCTCCATGGAAGATGTGTTCATTTAATATCACATACCAGCATGCCCCTCCCAAGAAGCTCATTACTAGTAATTCCTTCCTTAAATCACTTGTAAAGGCAACTACTCAAGAAGAAATTTGTCACTTAACTGTTAGTAATAATCTATCACAAGTTATATACAGTGATGGATGTAAGCAGGAGTCTACTGGCAGGGCTGCGTCTGCTCTTGTCCGACATAAGAATACGAACAGTCATGTTGAGTTAGACATAATAATTAACAATTGAGCGTCTACACTGCAACCTGAATTGTTTACCATCCTAATGGCGCTAAAGTTAACTTATGACACTGAGCTTGACTCTATGATTATTACTGGTTCTATGTCATCACTGAAGGTTCTTGACTCACATAATGACTAACAACATGATCACTGGAGAAGCCTGGAATAAATATTAAAAATCAAAGAAAGTGTAATTAATGTACAATTCTTATGGATTCAGTCACAGATAGAATTACTCCTTCATGATTCAGTTAATAAGAAAGCCAAAGAAAATGCTCTAAATAATAATATAGAATATAACTTGGGAACATCTGTGTCTAGCATTAGGAATAATAAAAGGAGAGAAGAAAATAAAGAGATTGAATGTTATATGAATGCAGTTTGAAGCCCTAGATTGTTCACTCACTACGATAACGTAAACGTAGATAAGCATGTTTACGGAACATCTTGCAATGTCAACACACTGACTGATACTGTAGTAGCCAGGCTTAGGCCTAGTTACAAGTACTTCTGACACACACACACACACACACACACACACACAGATGATGATCAGACTAAATCAGCTTTATGTTAACTATGCTTGCAACAGATAAGTCAGCTGTGGATATAAATCCCAATGGGGGCCTATAGGCCTTTTGTGTAGCCATAGTGTCTGGCGCTACCGTCCTCGGGATGGACATGGTGGCACAATAACCTTATTCACTTCGCTGGCACTCTTATTATTTCTTGGTATTTATCGAAATACGATAATGTAGATTTTTAGTAAACATTGTGTGTACTCACCTAGTTGTGGTTGCAGGGGTCGAGTCATAGCTCCTGGCCCCGCCTCTTCACTGGCCGCTACTGGGTCACTCTCCCTGCGCCATGAGCTTTATTATACCTCTTCTTAAAGCTATGTATGGATCCTGCCTCCACTACATCGCTTCCCAGACTATTCCACTTCCCGACCACTCTGTGACTGAAGAAATACTTCCTAACATCCCTGTGATTCATCTGAGTCTTCAACTTCCAACTGTGTCCCCTTGTTGCTGTGTCCCATCTCTGGAACATTCTGTCTCTGTCCACCTTGTCAATTCCTCTCAGTATCTTATATGTTGTTATCATGTCCCCCCTATCTCTCCTGTCCTCCAGTGTCGTCAGGTCGATTTCCCTTAACCTCTCCTCGTAGGACATACCCCTTAGCTCCGGGACTTGTCTTGTTGCAAACCTTTGCACTTTCTCTAGCTTCTTTACGTGCTTGGCTAGGTGTGGGTTCCAAACTGGTGCTGCATACTCTAGTATGGGCCTAACTTACACAATGTACAGGGTCCTGAACGATTCTTTATTAAGATGTGTGTGTGTTTGTGTACACAGTCGTGGAGGCCTTCACTTATAATATTTGTAATATTACCTAAAAAATGATCTTTGTGCTTTATATCTGCCTTAATATTGAGGTAATGATCAGCCGGTGTTAACTCAGGCCACCGGCCGCCTCACTTGTCAACATTACAGAGCTAATAACTCTTAAGTAGGACACAGTCGTGGTAACCACACACTGGATGCAAGTGCAAGGTTCTTAGCTTCACCTCTCCTCTTACAGCTTCCTGGGACACACATTAAAGATTAGCAATCCTACCAGAGTGCAAAATATTTAACGGGATCAGTTTCACACGCATATGCAAGAAGGGTAGTACTCCCTACATGGTTAATATCTGTCATTCTACTACCTATCTGCTGTCTCATCCCATAGTTTTCCCTTCTCCAACTCTCTCTCATTCTCCCTTCTTCTCTATTGTTTTTTCTCTGCACTTCCCTGCGTTCGTCTCCCCTTCATATTGTACCGACTCAAACGCAGCTCCTCCTCTCCCCCCATTCATCTCTCTTCTGTCTTTTCTTCCATCCCGTCTCCCACTCTTCCAGCCTTCTTCCCTCTCCCTCCATTCACCACTCAATATTCAAGCTCAGTTTTCACTTTTTTTATCCTCCACTTCTATCTTCCCTTCCACTTCCCCTTTTCTCTCTCCCCTTTTCCACTTCTCTTCCACTTCCCCTTTTCCACTTCTCTTCCACGCCATTCATCGTATCTGCATCTTTCCTTTTCCCTTCCATCTCAAAATTATCTCTAACATTATTTTTATCACCTCTTTCACTACTCACACTTTCCACTCATTTTCCCCCCGTCTTTCGCCCCCTCTCTCTGCCTCTCCATTCTATATCTTTCCCGCTCCCACACTCTTCTCACTCTCCTATCTTTCCCCTCTCTCACTTTCCAAACCTATATATTCCCCTCTCACTTTCCATACCCTCTTTTTCCCCTCTCTCACTTTCCACACCTTAACTTTCCCCACTCCCACCCCTTCTCTCTGCCCTTGCTGCTCTCCTCAACGAATTGGGTTGCCATAGTTACGTGGAAGCTGCTGTGTATTGCGCCACCTCATTGTTAACCCGACGCTTGTTAATGGTGTGTGTGTGTGTGTGTGTGCGTGTGCGTGTGCGTGTGTGTGTGTGTGTGTGCGTGTGCGTGTGCGTGTGTGTGTGTGTGTGTGTGTGTGTGTGCGTGTGCGTGTGTGTGTGTGTGTGTGTGTGTGTGTGTGTGTGTGTGCGTGTGCGTGTGCTGTGTGTGTGTGTGTGTGTGTGTGTGTGTGTGTGTGTGTGTGTGTGTGCGTGCGTGCTCACTTGTGTTTGCAGGGGTCGTGCAGGTCACAGCTACTAACTCACTATGGCAGAATTACGGAGGCGTTGACGAAAACCAATACGGTCTACAGTGTGGTCTACAGTGTGGTCTACAGTGTGGTCTACAGTGTGGTCTACAGTGTGGTCTACACGGATTTTGCGAAGGTACTTAACACGTGTGATCATGGAGTGATTGACCACTAGCTGAGGGTGTTAGGTATAACAGGGAACATAGGTAAATGGACTTTCAATTTCCTGGCAAAGAGAACACACAGAATAAAGTAGTAAACATAGCAAGCATTAGCACAGTATAAAGGTCAGTGCCCCAAGGCACTGTCCTGACGCCTTTACTGTTATCATACTCATAACAAACACATAAAAACACTCACCACAGTTACCTATCATCATTTGCAGGTGATACCAAAATAAGCCTGAAAATCACCTGGGTAAAGGGCACGAAAAAGCTGCAAGAATATTTAAGCAAAGTCTTGCACTGTTCCACAAGTTGCAACTACTTAGACAAGGAAAAATGAAAAGCTTAAGAGGGACACTGTGTACAAAACAAAATCACCAAATAGAACGAGAGGAACATGTGAAGAAAGTGTTGTGTTTTTTCAAAGAACACAGTAAGGCAGCAGTGACGGAAGTCACGCAAATGACGGGTTGTAACATAGTTGCAGTGTTAAGTGTAAATCACATGTTCTCTCTCGTGTGAGTATTCATTGTTGACGGCTTCAGTCAGGGCGGGAGAAATATATCAGAGCTAGAACAGACACACAGATCATTTACTGCCCTCACAGAGCTTCAAAGTCCTAAATATGTACCGGCTGGAGTGGAGGAGAGAGAGAGATACGATACAATATACCGGGAAGGTGTTAGAGGGTCTGGGTCCAAGTCTGTACACTACCACATACTGGAGTGAGAGTTATGGAAGAATGTGTAAAATAAACCCAGTGAAAGACATGTGCTCCGTGGATACAATAAGAGAACATTGCATCAACATTCTTGATCCCAGATCATTTAACATCTTACTAGAAGATATTACAAGCACTGCTGGGACAAGTGTATAAGTCTCCAACACGAAATTGGATATGTACCATTGGAAAGTATCGGATAAACCAGGCTGTGATGACTATGTGGGCCAGTGGACCGTCATCATTAAGAGTCTGGTTGATCAAGCAGGAACCAGACAAGCCTGGCTGGGCTGCGGGAGTATAAAAACTCTAGAAACCCTTCAATGGTACAAAGGTAGCTCCTGGTCCCAATAATTAACTCTTAACGACCGGTTTCACAGCCTTCTGGCCTTTAGGGTTTGACTATACCCACTCTTGAAGCTGTGTGAAGTGTGTGCCTCCAACTTTTCATCCAGTTCACTTCACCTAACATCTGAAAGTAAAAAATTACTTCCTGACATCTCCGTTGTTCATCTTCGTATTTAAGTGACATCTGTGTCTCCTGGCTGCCTCTCCTATCATCTGTGTCTCCTGGCTGCCTCTCCTATCACCTGTGTCTCCTGGCTGCCTCTCCTATCATCTGTGTCTCCTGGCTGCCTCTCCTATCATCTGTGTCTCCTGGCTGCCTCTCCTATCATCTGTGTCTCCTGGCTGCCTCTCCTATCATCTGTGTCTCCTGGCTGCCTCTATCATCTGTGTCTCCTGGCTGCCTCTCCTATCATCTGTGTCTCCTGGCTGCCTCTCCTATCAGCTGTGTCTTCTGGCTGTCTCTCCTATCATCTGTATCTCCTGGCTGCCTCTCCTATCATCTGTGTCTCCTGGCTGCCTCTCCTATCATCTGTGTCTCCTGGCTGCCTCTCCTATCATCTGTGTCTCCTGGCTGCCTCTCCTATCATCTGTGTCTCCTGGCTGCCTCTCCTATCATCTGTGTCTCCTGGCTGCCTCTATCAGCTGTGTCTCCTGGCTGCCTCTCCTATCATCTGTGTCTCCTGGCTGCCTCTCCTATCATCTGTGTCTCCTGGCTGCCTCTCCTATCATCTGTGTCTCCTGGCTGCCTCTCCTATCATCTGTGTCTCCTGGCTGCCTCTCCTATCATCTGTGTCTCCTGGCTGCCTCTCCTATCATCTGTGTCTCCTGGCTGCCTCTCCTATCATCTGTGTCTCCTGGCTGCCTCTATCATCTGTGTCTCCTGGCTGCCTCTCCTATCATCTGTGTCTCCTGGCTGCCTCTCCTATCAGCTGTGTCTTCTGGCTGTCTCTCCTATCATCTGTATCTCCTGGCTGCCTCTCCTATCATCTGTGTCTCCTGGCTGCCTCTCCTATCATCTGTGTCTCCTGGCTGCCTCTCCTATCATCTGTGTCTCCTGGCTGCCTCTCCTATCATCTGTCTCCTGGCTGCCTCTATCAGCTGTGTCTCCTGGCTGCCTCTCCTATCATCTGTGTCTCCTGGCTGCCTCTCCTATCATCTGTGTCTCCTGGCTGCCTCTCCTATCATCGGTGTCTCCTGGCTGCCTCTCCTATCATCTGTGTCTCCTGGCTGCCTCTCCTATCATCTGTGTCTCCTGGCTGCCTCTCCTATCATCTGTGTCTCCTGGCTGCCTCTCCTATCATCTGTGTCTCCTGGCTGCCTCTCCTATCATCTGTGTCTCCTGGCTGCCTCTATCAGCTGCGTCTCCTGGCTGCCTCTCCTATCATCTGTGTCTCCTGGCTGCCTCTATCAGCTGTGTCTCCTGGCTGCCTCTCCTATCATCTGTGTCTCCTGGCTGCCTCTATCAGCTGTGTCTCCTGGCTGCCTCTCCTATCATCTGTGTCTCCTGGCTGCCTCTCCTATCATCTGTGTCTCCTGGCTGCCTCTCCTATCATCTGTGTCTCCTGGCTGCCTCTCCTATCATCTGTGTCTCCTGGCTGCCTCTCCTATCATCTGTGTCTCCTGGCTGCCTCTCCTATCATCTGTGTCTCCTGGCTGCCTCTCCTATCACCTGTGTCTCCTGGCTGCCTCTCCTATCACCTGTGTCTCCTGGCTGTCTCTCCTATCATCTGTGTCTCCTGGCTGCCTCTCCTATCATCTGTGTTTCCTGGCTGCCTCTCATATCATCTGTTTCCTGCTGCCTCTATCATCTGTGTCTCCTGGCTGCCTCTCCTACCTGTCTCCTGGCTGCCTCTCCTATCATCTGTTTCCTGCTGCCTCTATCATCTTTGTCTCCTGGCTGCCTCTCCTATCATCTGTGTCTCCTGGCTGCCTCTATCAGCTGTGTCTCCTGGCTGCCTCTCCTATCATCTGTGTCTCCTGGCTGCCTCTATCAGCTGTGTCTTCTGGCTGCCTCTCCTATCATCTGTGTCTCCTGGCTGCCTCTATCATCTGTGTCTCCTGGCTGCCTCTATCATCTGTGTCTCCTGGCTGCCTCTCCTATCATCTGTGTCTCCTGGCTGCCTCTCCTATCATCTGTGTCTCCTGGCTGCCTCTCCTATCATCTGTGTCTCCTGGCTGCCTCTCCTATCATCTGTGTCTCCTGGCTGCCTCTCCTATCACCTGTGTCTCCTGGCTGCCTCTATCAGCTGCGTCTCCTGGCTGCCTCTCCTATCATCTGTGTCTCCTGGCTGCCTCTATCAGCTGTGTCTTCTGGCTGCCTCTCCTATCATCTGTGTCTCCTGGCTGCCTCTCCTATCATCTGTGTCTCCTGGCTGCCTCTCCTATCATCTGTGTCTCCTGGCTGCCTCTCCTATCATCTGTGTCTCCTGGCTGCCTCTATCAACTGCGTCTCCTGGCTGCCTCTCCTATCATCTGTGTCTCCTGGCTGCCTCTATCAGCTGTGTCTCCTGGCTGCCTCTCCTATCATCTGTGTCTCCTGGCTGCCTCTATCAGCTGTGTCTCCTGGCTGCCTCTCCTATCATCTGTGTCTCCTGGCTGCCTCTCCTATCATCTGTGTCTCCTGGCTGCCTCTCCTATCATCTGTGTCTCCTGGCTGCCTCTCCTATCACCTGTGTCTCCTGGCTGCCTCTCCTATCACCTGTGTCTCCTGGCTGCCTCTCCTATCACCTGTGTCTCCTGGCTGTCTCTCCTATCATCTGTGTCTCCTGGCTGCCTCTCCTATCATCTGTGTTTCCTGGCTGCCTCTCATATCATCTGTTTCCTGCTGCCTCTATCATCTGTGTCTCCTGGCTGCCTCTCCTACCTGTCTCCTGGCTGCCTCTCCTATCATCTGTTTCCTGCTGCCTCTATCATCTTTGTCTCCTGGCTGCCTCTCCTATCATCTTTGTCTCCTGGCTGCCTCTCCTATCATCTGTGTACCTTGACTGCCTCTATCTCTCTTTGTCTTTCACTTCCCTTATTCTCCCCTTCAGCGACCCCTCCCAACTATGACACTCCTTTCACTCTTTCCCCTCATTCCACCCTACCTTCATCTCTTTTCCCTTACCCTCCCTCCCTCTCCCTCTCCCTCTCCACCTCCTCCTCCTCTTTCTCTTCCTTCTCTCCTCCACCTTTTCTCCTCCTCCGCCTCTTCTTCCTCTTTATCTTTATTCTCTCCTCCTCTTCTTCCTCTTTCTCTTTATTCTCTCCTCCTCCTCTTCTTCCTCCTCCTCATTAGACTAAGTGACTTATCATAATCTTCCTTTTTCTTCTTCCTTCTTCCTCGTATTCGTCTCCTCTTCCTCTTCGTTTTTTTCCTTCTCCCATCAACACCCTTGCCATTTTTCTCTCTTGAGGTGATTCCCTCTCCCCCTTCCCCTCTAAGAGGGGACACGCTAAGGGGAGAATTAAAATCCACATCAGAGGGGAGATGAGATGCACACGAATTCCCTTACCCAAGATGAATCGATTTGACTGCCAGTCGATCAATAGCCCACGCCTGGCCCACCCTTGTCGATAATGGCCCACCCTAGTCGACACTGGCCCACCCTGGCCAGAACTGGCTCATCTTGGAAAGCAATGGCCTACCTTGGAAAATACTGATCCACCTGACTAATACTGGCCCACCCTAATCAATTCTGGCCAACACTAGCCCGTCCTGACCAATACTGGCCCGTCCTAACCAATACTGGGCCACCCTAATCAATACTGGCCCACCCTGCTCAATACTGGTCCACCTTGGCCAATACTGGCCCACCATGACCAATACTGGCCCACCCTGACCAGTACTGGCCCAGCGTAATCGAAGTTCGGACATATATGCACAGGGGCCCTGAGCAGCAGAATGCAAACTGTTATTAAAACACATTCCACTAAGGAAAAAGAAGAGAAGATGTAAACTAGATAGAGAAAGAAAGAGATGCTTCCTTTAAAGGTGAGGACGAAGAATCAGGGAGCTTTTCAAGGGGGCTAGAGTATCTGAAATGCGGAAGGAAGCACTGACTAAGGAAATAGAAAATGATGAACTCAAGTTGAATGAATCATACAAGATCCAGGAGAGACACAAAGAGCTAAAAGAAATTGTTGACATTGAAAGAAATCCAAAATATTTTTCTTCTGGCAACTACTGGATCACTATGACATGGTCTTGGATGCACAGGAGCAAGACATAATGCACATGTAGCACAGGAGCAAGACATAATGCACATGTAGTATATATAGACTTAACATAAGCCTCGACAAGTGTGATCATGGTATAATAGCGCACATATGTTTTAAAGCAATAACTGGAAAAGTAGGTTGATGGATTTTTAACTCTCTAAGTAACAGAGCGGGAAAAGTAATAGTAAACAAGTCAGAGGCTACAACAGTGAAACCTCTGTTCCACAAGGTACAACACCCTCCCCCCCCCCTTCTATCCGTTTCCTCAGCCTCATGTCTGACATAGACAGAGACGTATTTTCCATTGCTGACGGTACTGAAATCTGCATGAGTGTCATGCAGTGAGAACACTATAAATCTGCATGAGTGTCATGCAGTGAGAACACTATAAATCTGCATGAGTGTCATGCAGTGAGAACACTATAAATCTGCATGAGTATCATGCAGTGAGAACACTATAAGTCTGCATGAGTGTCATGCAGTGAGAACACTATAAGTCTGCATGAGTGTCATGCAGGGAGAACACTATAAGTCTGCATGAGTGTCATGCAGTGAGAACACTATAAGTCTTCAAGCGGATATAAACAATTCATCCAATGGTCTGCAGAAAACAATATGATGTTCAGTGAGAACTTTCAGTTACTCTGTTATGGAAAATTTGAGGAAATAAAATCTAGATTGGAATATAAAATAAATTCTAACCACTCAATAGAGCGAAAAACTAGTGTGAAGAACTTAGGTGTGATAATGTGAAAGGATTTCACTTTCATGGATGACTAGAGTATCATTATGACAGTCGCTAGGAATATTATAGGATGAATAATTAGAACCTTCAAAACAAGGAATCCCTAGTTAGTGATGATCCTCTTTAAGCGACTTGTTCAATCTAGGCTGGAATACTGCTGTAAACAGCCTCTTTCAAGGGTGGCAAAATTTCAGACCTAAAGAATGTACAGAGAACCTTCACTGCACGTATAAGTACAGTCAAGCACCTTAATTACTGGGACTGTTTGAAGTCCCTTGACCTGTACTCCTTGAAATGCAGGTGATAAATATTCATAATCTACACCTGGAAAATCCTAGATGGACTAGTCCCAAATCTGCACACAGAAATCACTCCCAACGAAAACAAGACTCGGCAGACGGTACAACATAGTACATACCCCCAGTGAAAAGCAGGGGTGCCTTGAGTACAACGAGACAGGGCCCCAGGATAGAAAGAGGGAACTGGATAGATTCCTAAAATCAGTTCCCAACCAGCCGGACTGTGGTTCGTACCTTGGAGGGCGTGCGTGCAGCCA
This sequence comes from Cherax destructor, assembly GCA_009830355.1. Lineage (NCBI taxonomy): Eukaryota > Metazoa > Arthropoda > Malacostraca > Decapoda > Parastacidae > Cherax > Cherax destructor. The sequence goes on from WNWK01000245.1 coordinate 535,385, forward strand.
GCTGTAACAGGTAACAACCTAGTTGATCAGGGAGCGTTGACTCTCGGAACATCTCCAGGTAGACTACGGGCAGCAGCACTATCATCGTCACCACCCTTTCTACAATGAACGTTAGTGTTTAGACTCTCTCCTCTCTCTCTCTCTCTCTCTCTCTCTCTCTCTCTCTCTCTCTCTCTCGCCCTCCCTCCTGGCCTCTGGGGCCGCACCTTGATCGCTCTCAGGGGTAGGGAAGCTGAAGGCACACAAGGGGAAATCCAGGAGAAGGCAAGGGGAAGGAGAGGGGAGGGGGATAGACGGAAGGAGAGAGAAGAGACAGAGTTAGAGGGAGGGAAAAAGGATAGGAGGGAAAGGAGGTAATGGAAGAGGGTGGGAGGGAGGGATGAGAGGGGAGGTGTGATGAGTTGAGGGGAAAAACTGTGTGGACGTTAAGGTATATTAGTCTCTCTGGATAGGAGATACTTCTCTCTCTCTCTCTCTCTCTCTCTCTCTCTCTCTCTCTCTCTCTCTCTCTCCTTATCTCTCCAGGTGTATATTTCCAGGTGTGTTCCTCGTCCTAGTACCATCTAGGCTGAGCTATTAATTACCTCGTGTACACCGGCTTTTCAAAAACCTTTAACAGGTTCGACCGTGGGGTAATTACACACAAAATGGATGCAAAGTAAATAACTAGTAAGGTGGGCAGATGAATATTTAACTTTCTAACATAGAACTCACAGAGTAATAGTAAGCAGAGTCAAATCAGGAGGTGCTACAGTGAAGAGTTGTGTTGACCAAGGTACAGTACTCGCCTCCAGTTCCCTCTCATTCTCAGACGACACTAGCTAATGTTTACATGAGAGTGACATACATAGAAAAGAAGGCAGTGCGCTACTGACAACAATATCATGTTCAATGACGACAAATTTCACTCACTACGTTACGGAAGGACTGAGGAAATAAAAACGCGATTAGAGTGCAAGATAAACTTGGATCACTCGATAGAACTTACGTCAAATGTGAAATAGCTGGGAGTTATGTCATCTCACGTTCAATGAGCCCAACAATGTTGTTATCGCAACTGCCAGGAGCAGGGAAAATTATAAGCTAGATAACTTGAACTTTCAAAACAAGAAATGCCAAGCCATTGATGACATTCTTCAAGTCACACGTTTTTTCTAGGCTGAAATATTACTATGTACTAGCGGGCTTCTTCCAGGCAGGCGAAATGGCAGAACTGGAAATGTACAATGGACTTTCACAGCTCGTATAAACAAACTCAGTCAAGCATCTAAATTATTGAAAGTGCCTGAATTCCCTCGAACTGCACTCCTTAGAACGTAGACGAGAAAGATAATCAACACCTGGGAGATACTGGAGTGATTTATCCCAAACCTGCACACCGAAATCACTATATATATAATAAACACAAGAGACTTGGTAGACAGTATTCAGTACGCATATAAGGACATGACTCCTCAACACCCTTCATGCATAAACAGACCTATGGCTGTCATCAAAAGGGAACTTGATAAATTCCCCGAATCAGCTCCTGATCATACGTTGGACTGCAGGAAGTAAGCACTAACTACCTGATCGATCAGGCCAGCAACCAAGGAGGCCTGGTCTGGGGCCGGGCCGCGGGGGCGGTGACCTCCGGAAGCGACTCCAGGTAACCTTCTACTGTCTTGGGTTTCAACACCTTCACGTGTTACTTTCATTTTATAATTTGGTGACTTTGTGTTTTACACACTGTCCGTTTTGAGATCTTCATTCTTTCTATATGTATGTAAACCTTTGAAACGTGTAGACATTGACTGTCATATTATTTTCCACTTTTTTTTATATATACCTTCTTGCATTTTTTCACGTCTCCTACCAAGGAGATTTTCATGCTTATTTTGGTATCATCCACAAATGATGATACGTAACAGTGGCAATTAATTTTATCTACAGTAATATGTCCACTGTGAGATAAGAAACGGTAAAGGCGCCAGGACAGTGCCTTGGGGTACTGAACTTTTTACTTTGCTCATGCTGGATTTTGCTTTGTTTACCTACTACTCTTTGTGTCAGGAAATTGAATATCCACTTACCTACTTTCCCCATTATACCTATCGCCCTCATTTTATGTATTATCACTCCATGATCGCATTTGTCAAATGCCGTCGCAAAATCCGTGTAGCTCACTGCATTTTGATTTTCTTCTACCGTCTCAATAATTCTGTCATAGTGGTTCAGTAATTATGACAAGCAAGATCTTCCCTCGCTAAATTCATACTGGCGTGGGTTGTATTGTTCCATAAAGTCATACTGGCGTGGGTTGTGCTGTTCCATAAAGTCATACTGGCGTGGGTTGTGTTGTTCCATAAAGTCATACTGGCGTGGGTTGTGCTGTTCCATAAAGTCATACTGGCGTGGGTTGTGTTGTTCCATAAAGTCATACTGGCGTGGGTTGTGCTGTTCCATAGTCATACTGGCGTGGGTTGTGCTGTTCCATAAAGTCATACTGGCGTGGGTTGTGCTGTTCCATAAAGTCATACTGGCGTGGGTTGTATTGTTCCATAAAGTCATACTAGCGTGGGTTGTCCTGTTCCATAAAGTCATACTGGCGTGGGTTGTGCTGTTCCATAAAGTCATACTGGCGTGGGTTGTGCTGTTCCATAAAGTCATACTGGCGTGGGTTGTGCTGTTCCATAAAGTTTGTAATTTGGCTTCTCATCATCCTTTTGAGAGACTTTTATGATGTTAGGGGTGGAGGGTAATGTATAGTAGGCTGTATTGGGATGGTATTGTAGGTTCTAGGGGTAATACTGATGATAATAGCAGTGGTGGTGTCTGGGTAATAGTGTGTGGGTGGTGACTACGGAAGAAGAAGAACCATAGAACTGCATCTCATCCTCATCCGCGGTGTTAGTGAAGGAGGGGGTCGTGCTGCTTCTGGAGTGGGGGTAAAGGGTGGAAGGGAGCTGTAAGAGGGGATTTCCCTCCCCCACTGCCAGAAAGAGTACATTGGAAGGGGGGCGGAGTTCCCCTAGTGGGGTGAGGGGGAAGAACTTACACACGAACACAGGTTTCTGCTTCCCCCTCCCCCCGGCCTTCGCCTCTCTACATACGCGCACACACACGCACATGCTCACGATAGTCTGGCTGGATGGCCTTGGCATGTACACACGCACACACGCTCTCTACTAGTGCACATCGTATCTCATGTACGTCACCCAAGTCTAGATCCAGCTAGTTTAATGTATAACCTCTGACAAGTAGCATGCTTATGTCTTAAGTACATTGTTTGGCTAGAGTTACAAAGTAAATTATTTCCTGTGTGTGTGTGTGTGTGCGTGTGTGTGTGTGTGTGCGTGTGTGTGTGTGTGTGTGTGTGTGTGTGTGTGTGTGTGTGTGTGTGTGTGTGTGCGTGTGTGTGCAGACGCAGGACATAACGTACATACACACGCACCAACGTCAGAGCGGTGGGGATGATGGTGGTGGAGGACGGTGTGAGTGGCGAGAGTGAGTCAGTGTGGATGTGACTCTCGTGGTGTGAGCAGTAGTAGTGTCTGCGCTCTGCCCCAGTCTACCACCTGCTGCTGCTGCTGCTGCTGTTGCTGTTGATCACACCACAGGATACCTCTGCAGACTTGGGATTAAGTGCTCGTGCAGCCAGCCCAGGAGTTGCCTGCTCTGGGAATATCTTGTTTGTTTACCCCCTTCGTCAGGTGTATGATAGCAGTTTACTCATAAAGCTGTTGGCAGTTCCTGAGTGGAGACTTGTGAATAGGTGAGGCACACACCTCACCACCTTTACTTTGCTCCGTGTTGACAAGGATTAGTGCTTAAATACGAGTGATAACTTGCGGCAGGGTGAGTGTAGCCAGCATGGCAGAAAGTGAGTGAGTGTGGTGTAGTTTACTACCTCCACTAGTACTACTAGCAAACAGCTCGAGGCGCACACTTGTTGCTGCGAGTGAGTGGTGGGTTACCCTCTGCACCACCACCAGCAACAATAACAATAGTCATGGTGCTTCAGAACCCCCGCCTGGCCTCGTCCCAGATCCTGGAGTACGATGAGGCTCCCCTCGACCTCAGCATCTCCAACAGGACTCGCTGCCCGTCTCCACCCAGGAGTCCTGACTACTATCGTGAGTCCCTCAGTCCCGACTATAGGGACTACCGGGACACCAGTAGTCCCCATGACTCAGATGATTCAGATAGTCAAAGACTCTCTCATCACCATCCTAACCCGGCTAAAGCCTACAAGAAGGCAATGATGAAGCGTTACCGTAAGTATTTTGAGGCAGTGCTTCCTGTGTCCTAGATCACCACCTTACACTCAGCCCCACGCTGCACTCTTAAATTTCCCACTTGCACCTGTCCATTCATGCCCTCACTGACATCCGCAACTTATAAGTTTCTCTCCCTCTCCCTCTCCTCTCTCTCTCTCTCTCTCTCTCTCTCTCTCTCTCTCTCTCTCTCTCTCTCACTGATATATTCCACTGGAGGCATGTAAGTGTAAGTCAGATTGTGGAGGCTGTAGTACTCCGAGCTTAGACTTGTTCACTCATTCATCTCATACAACACCTGTCTGTTTACTCACATCATCACACCTGTCTGTTTACTCACATCACCACACCTGTCTGTTTACTCACATCACCACACCTGTCTGTTTACTCATCACCACACCTGTCTGTTTGCTCATACAACCGCACCAGTTTATACACGCATCATCACCCGTCTTTATTCACGCATCACCACACCTGTCTGTTTATATACACATCAAAACACCTGTCTTTATTCCACTAACACCTATTTATACACTCTCATGCCTGTCTCTTTATACACATTGCTACACTAGTGTGTATACACATACCACACCTGCCTTAATATATTCCTACATCTTCCACACTCCTATCCATTCATAACTGCACTGTCAACCTTCCCTTCCCTCCCCGTCATCTATACGCACGCTCCCTCTACTTCCTAAATAACAGTTAATACGGCGTCGTGCGTAATCCTCGTCAATAATTAATAAGATTGGTGTAGAATCTCTCCAGTGGATTTAATTGAGCAAGTTTGTGTTCTGCGGACCGTGTTTCATAAGTGTTGCTGCTGTGGAAGATGCGGGTCACTCTTCCTAGAATACCTAAACCTTATCACAGTCCCTGTCCTCAGCGTCAACACTTTTCCTGTTGTGCCTTCCTGAAAAAAAAAAGAAAAAGAAATATAAAATATTTAATAAGGTTTGTCTAGTTTATCTAGTTTAGGCTAGTTTATCTAGTCTAGGCTAATTTATTTATACTAGGCAAGGCTACTTTATTCAAGTTAGGCTAGTTTTTAAGGCTAGGCTTGGCGAATTTATTAAGGATAGGCTTTACTATTAAGGCTAGGCTAGTTTATTTAGGCTAGGATCTTGGAGTATTTTAATATGAGGGTCACCCCCTTCATGGGCTACTACAGGAAGGGGTAGAGCTATAACTCCCCTGACCAGCCTCCACACTAGCGCCCCTAGAAAGTGAAAGAGGTTAGGTATTGCCTTATTGGGGTGGGGGCGCAAGGTGCAGTTGCTAAGGTGAGGGGAGGGGGAGTATGCTGCGGCTTGGGGGAGGGGGGGAACGGGTAGCAATGAAGTTTTGTCATCGGCGGTCTAAGAAAACACTGGGATGTGATGTGTCTGCAAATTACCCAAAGCCTTTAGTCAAAACAAGTTAAGGTTAGAGTGTAGAGTGGCCTTGAGAGGTGAGTTGGTGGTGGTGTTGCTTGCGGTGGTGTGTGGGGCCATTGACGTAGTTAATTAATAGCGATGCTGCTTGAGGTGGTGTTTGGTGATTGATGTAGCGAGTTGAGGGCGGTGCTGCTTACGATGGAGTTAGGTGATTGATGTGACGAGTTGATGGTGCTGCTTGTGGTGGTGTTGCGATGGATTGATCATCCTTGTTTCCTCTAGATGTGGGGGAGGGAAGGCAGCGGGGTAGGTCACCACCATCTGTCCCCCCCCACAACAGCTGACGTTGAACACGGTCGGTGGTTCACCTGAGGTGAGGCAAGAGCTTAGAGGTTAATATGAGAATAATAGTGTAATGAACACTGATCAGTATAACACAACCCCACGTGGAGACAAAAAAATAAAAAGTGAAATCATGCCAGCGGTATATTACGTTTTACATCCGAGTGAGGTCCTCTTCAGAAGATAAGGGCCTCGCTTGAAGGCCGAAATACAGAGTAGTGTTCCTGTCTTCGTGTAGGTTTGTATGTTGTGTTGAAGGTTAGATTATAGGTTATAAAGACCTCAGTGGAAATAAGTGACACTGGCTTTATTGGGTTATCGTGGGTTACATCCACGTAATAATGTACGTGTTCGATATCTTTGTTGACCACAAAGAGATTGTACAAGTTTACGAGTGTAAAGCCATTGATAGACTTGGTGAATGAAGGTTACTGGGTGTCTTAAGTTATCCGCTTGGTGATTGCTAGGTGATCCATCAAGGCTCGTGATGGCTGTGTCGAGGAAGTGGTAGCATCAGATGACATCCAGCAACCATCGTTAGTGAGCGAGGCTGGCAGGGGGAGGCCCCTCTCACACGGTCCTGGCAGGGGGAGGGAGGCAGTCACCTCCCACACTGTGCTGGGAGGGGGAGGGAAGGAGGCAGCACCTCCCACACAGGGCTGGAAGGGGAAGGAGGGGGGAGAGGCAGGCACCTCCCACACGACCTTGTGCCACTTCGCTCCACTGCCGGAATCGCCGGGTGCCAAAACAGAGTTACAACATGCGCTGGATAGCCTTTACTTTTACTTCTGCAGCAGGGGACCCACTTTTTCCTTGTTGTTCTTGTGATTCTTTGTCGATATTGTAGGGAGTTTGTTTCTGATGTTTTGTTGTGATTTCATCTGTTTTCTTGGTAGAGCGTAGGTAATGTGAGTAGATGGAAGGGTTAGGTGTAGTCACCTTTATGTGGTTGCAAGGGTCGATTCACAGCTCCCGGTTGTGTGTGTGTGTGTGTGTGTGTGTACTACAGCTTCACCTTGCTTCTTCATCAACCGTTGTTTCAGCCTCTCACTTGCTTCCTAGTTTCACTCTCTCCTTCCTATCCACACTCGTGATATTCATGCCCCATCTCTTCCCCTCCCCCTCACTCGTGATACTCGTGCCTCATCTCTTCCCCTCATGTCTCATCTCTTTCCCTCCTCCCTCACTCATACGCATCTCTTCCCCTCCTTCATGCCTCATCTCATCCCCCTCCCCTCATGATACTCATGCCTCATCTCTTCCCCTCGCCCCCTCACTCATACTTATGCCTCGTCTCCCCTACTCCCTCACATTTGCATGCCTCTCACATAACCCAGTCTTCCCCGGCACACTTCCCCATCACCACACCATCATAACCTCCCCCCCCGTCTCCTCTCCCAACTCTCACCCCACACTCTTACCACATCTCCCGCCTCACCTCACGTCTCCCACTCCACACCTCTCCCTCAACACCTCTCCCCGCCATTATGGCTTCCGTGTGGAGTGTCATAGCTGGTGTAGGTGGTGACAGTGTGTGCTGGTGGCGAGCGTAGGTGGAGGTTACAATGTCTTGAGTAATGTAAGGTGTAACAGTGGAGTGCGGCACTCGTTGTGTAATGTTCCCTCAGTCACTACTGCTGATCACCAGCATCCCGTTCATCTCAGCAGCACTCGTTGTGTAATGTTCGCTCAGTCACTACTGCTGATCACCAGCATCCCGTTTCTCTCAGCACCTCTGATAACAATTATCTTTCATGTTTGGTTCCTAAGCCACGACTGAAGGTCTTTTCACATCTATGGCAAATTGAGAGGTGACGTTTCGGTCCGTTTTGGGCTATTGTCAAGAACCAGGACTGACCGAAACGTCTATTTCCAATTTGTGAGTTAGTTGTGGTGTAATGAGGCGGATGTGGTGAGTGTAAGGGGGAAGCTGCTGCTTTACCAGTGTTAAGAAAAGACATCTTGCACAACAAGCTTTTAGTGGCTCAACGTTTCGCTCTGAGCTTTATCAGGGCATGTTGTGATCTAGCTCCACACAGCGTAAACGTTGTCTTGTTCTGCAGTACCCCATTTGAATCCATCTTCTCCCTGACTGACTGTCCAGCACCCCTCCTTCCCATCACTCCCTCCCTTCCCATCGTCCCTCCCTTCCTCCCCATCATCCATCACTTCCTCCCTCCCAGTCATCTCTCTCCATCATCCCTTCCTCCCCATCATCCCCTCTCTCAACATCATCCCTTCTCTCCATCCACCCTCCCCATCACCCTTCCCTCCTCATCGCTCCTCTCCCCATGACTCCTCTCCCATCCCTCCCTCCCCATCACCCTTCCATGTGTCTTCTGAATCCTAAAAATTGCGGAACTTAGCCTTGTAGAAGATGTAGGTCAGTGAGGATAAGTGAGGAGGCAGGTCATAGCTGCAAGATGTGTGTGTACTCACCTATATGTGGTTGCAGAGGTCGATTCATAGCTCATGGCCCCGCCTCATCACTCCTCTCTGGTTGTATCCCTAACATGTTGGTACATGAAGTTCTCCAATACTGTCTCCAACATCTGAGCCCTCCACGTTTCTGGTCCCCCATGTGGCTCTAGGTTTTCCCAGTCAATCTCTCTATGATTGAAATCCCCCATTATGAGTAATTTTGTCCTACCCATATGAGCCCCTCCTGGCCACTTCAGCTAGTGTATCCACCATTGCTCTATTGCGCTCATCATACTCTTGTCTTGGCCTCCTGCTGTTCAGTTGTGGGTTATACATCACTGCTATCATCACCTTTGGACCCCCAGTCTGAAGTGTTCCTACAGTGAAGTCTGTTTTCCCTTTGTTCATTCCTCCCATTTCCTCAAAACTCCACTGGTTTTTGATGAGCAGTGCCACTCCTCCCCCCTCCTATGTTCTCTCTGTCTTTCTTCAGGATCTGATATCCAGTTGGAAAGATTGCATGTTATCATCCCTGTAAGTTTTGTCTCTGTTATTGCTATGATGTCAGGGGATGCATCAATGATTCGTTCTTGCCACTCTTCACTCTTATTTGCTATTCCATCTGCATTGGTGTACCATACCTTTAGCTTCCTTTCCGGTACTCTATTTTTGGAGGTGGAAGAGGATGGTGCAGGCTGGGAGTGTGGGAAGCAGGGCGGAATATTATGTGAGGCTGCTGTGATTGTGAAATTAGTGCTTGGGGGGGGGGCTATAAAGTGTGGTTTGTTTCTGGTTGTGTTTGGTTGATATGAGGTGACAGGGGTTGAGGGGTTTCTGTAATCATTTGTGTTTGATGTTCCCCCCGGAGGCTGAGCTTTCCTGTCTGTCGTTGCCTGTCTTCTCTTTCCTTCCACTGGTTCCGTCTTACTCTCACTCTCAGTTGTTCCCTTTCTTTTCGTGTTCTGTCTCGATTGAGGTACACTTGTTGATATTCTTGAGTCCTTTAACAGTGGCTTCTGTTGTAGTATCCTGTTCCGTGCCACTTCTGTCTTGAATGTCAACTTGATTGGTTGATTTTTTTCCCCTCGAATACCCCCAAGTCTGTGAAAATTTTCTACCTGAGACATGTCCTTCTCTCCTGCTATTGCAATTATGCTCTTAATCGCTTTTTCCTCCCAATGCTTTGTTTCATCATAGGTCTTCCCTTCAGCCTCCTGAAGCCCATGAATAATTTTTGACCTCTCCCTCTTTTCTTCCCATTTCTTTTCCCTCCATACCTCTGGATCTGACTTAATAATCTGCTTTGTTGTTTCCCTTATCCTCTGGACATCCTGATGGCCTGATATTACTTCTGCAAGGGACTTCTTAGCTCCATCCCCTCCTTCAGTCCCATCACTGCCTGCTGATGTTCCCATTTCAGTCGCCTTGCTCCTTTCGAACCTCATTATATCCTGCTTCAGCACAGCCATTTCTTCCTCCAGTCTCTGTATCTTTGCCTCAGCAGCTACAGCTCGTGATTCCCACTTCTTGTTCTCTGCAGATAGCTTCTCTAACATGTTATTGCAAAGCTGTATGTTCGTTTACGTGTATGTTCGTTTACGTGCTTATCTGTTTTAAAAAAAAAAGGAGGGGTCACTTTATCACGCTACGCTACGTTACTCTTGTAGATTATAGAATTATTTCTCACTCTATTCCTTATTAATATTTACTACCATGATACTTGTGTACACTTGTGTTTGTGTGTGCGTGAGTGTGTTTGCGTGCGTGTTTACGAGCTTGTTCTTTGAGAAAGGAAGGGAAGGGGGTCACTAGGCTACACAGCTCTACTGAAGATTTTTAAATAACTTGCTAAATATTGTCAGGGCTATCCCTGTCTATCTTCTGGCACTCTTCTTTCATTACTTACTGTTTCACTCATTTATGACCTTATCACTGCACTGCTGCCATAACCGACCACATATTTGTATTTATTTTTATTTAAGGTCACAACCTTGACCCATTAAATATGTTTATTATTATTTGTGTGAACACTGCCGCCTGACCAGCTGCTTGCTACCCTCCCTCACACACCTTCCAGTAAAATCACCCGCATTCAAATTTAAATTGTAAAATTCTTGATCTTATCACATTATTCACACACTAGAACGTTGTTACACTGATTCAATCATGTACGATCACCGCTAGTAATATCTTAGGACAGAAACTAGAACGCTAAATCCTGGGAGCACTATTTAACGATACTGATTCACATACGTGTGTGTGTGTGTACTCACCAAATTGTGGTTGCAGGGGTCGATTCACAGCTCCTGGCCCCGCCTCTTCGCTGGTCGCTAGTGTGTGCGTGCGTGTGGACAACTGGATAAGGATTTTCACTAGTTGACTGATCAACCAGGTTGTGATGTATATATGGGCCAGAAGCAACAGCCTGATTGACCAGGCAAGCACCAGACGAACCTGGCCTACGGCCGGGTTCTGGGAGTAAAAAAAACTCGAAGCTCATCAGAGGTATATCAAAGGTGTGTGCATGTATGTGCGTGTGTGTGTGTCCCTTGAATTAGTGGTTACTTTCATCTCCGTTAGGGGTTAGTGAGGGAGCAGAAGGGGTGGGGTGGCAGGAAGGGGAGGGAGAGGGGGAAGGAGGGTAGGGGTTGGTGGTTCACTTGTGGTTGTCTGGTGTTCACAGTGGCTACTCTGGTGGTTAACTGAGATCACAAAAATAGGTCTTCTGGGCACAGGTAGAGAGACTATTGTTTCCCACCGTCCACCTTTATCCATGTCTCCTCCCTCTTCCTCCTCCTCCTACTAACACACACACACACACACTGCAGATGTACACAGGTGTGTAAAAAAGCACTAGTCTCCCTCCTTCACTAGTTTCATTTTCTGGTATGGACAATTGGACATAATGGGAAGATGACGTGGGAGGGAGAGGTTGCTTCTTGACCACGGTCCACGGACGCTGCAGTCTCCTCCCCGGGCCTCCACCATGATCCTGAGAGTCTGCCACACAGGTACCCTGCTAGGTGACTTACGGACCTAGGTCCGTAAGTCACTTGTGGACTTACCTGTGTTTGTAGACCCACAGCTACTGGTCCCTGCCCATCAGTCAGGGTAGCACCTACTGCGACATTCATATATTTACAACCACTAATAAGTGGCATTGCTGTAGGTTACCTGAGGTCAGATCTGCATCAGTGGCAACAACGGGTAACTAACACTAGTGTGCTCGTTGCCTCCGTTATTTATAACATTGTCAGGGAAAGCTTAAGATGCCCCTTTAAGCGCCCCGCTGGTGAAGGGCTCTTGATTCAAGGAATTGGAACTGACCTTCTCTTGGATTATGTGTGTTCCGTTTCCCATGCTCTGTATGTAGTTAAGACTGGGTAATTCCTCCCACTGTGCACTTCACTTGCTCACTGACTTCACATAGACACTTCTTACAGCCTGTCTATTTCTATCTTGTCAATACTTCTCAGTATCTTGAACATTGTGACCATGTCTCCTATGTGTGTGCCTGCCGTGTTGAGAGGTCCAGCTCTTCAAATCCCTTCTAGTAATTCAGGTTCTGAATCTCGGTGATTTGCCTTCCAACAAATCAGGTGACCTCGGTCATGTTTTTTTTTTAGGGTTGATGAAGTACGTATTGAGCGTTGGTGTCGTTGTATTACATCTTGAAGGAGTCCTTGTTGAGCTTCGTGAAGGTTATTCATGTGTTGACCAAGGCTGCTTCCCTGTTGTTGTCCTGGTTACATAGACCTCCAGCGGTGTGTGTGTTTTGTGTTGGGCACAGGTTAGTGGATGGAGGGGGGGGGGTGAGGATTCACTGTAGATATAAAAAACTAGGGCAGTGGGGCGAGTGACGAGTACCTAGAGGGAAGGGAAAGGAGTTTACATAATAGGGAGAGAGAGAGAGAGAGAGTAATCTTAGCAGTGCATCAGAGAGGATTACCTAAGAGCTTGTCCCTTCAGTGGTGATCTTTTGTCTCTGGGTCTCTGAAGCTGGTACTTACTAATGTAAATATTGTGTGTTTGAGAGAATCCCGTTTTGTCATCGTCGTGGTTTCCTGTAAACCTCTCGTCGTCTAGTGTTAATGTGTGCCCCATTTTTTCCACAGGTTTATTCGTAAGTTGTGTTCCTACATTGATAGTATCATTGTAGCAACACTCGCATTCTGCTGCTACATTCTTCTCTTGAGTTACATGGTGAGCACACACTGTGTGTGTGGATGCCATATTCTGTTTAAGAGTAGAGTCAGCTGTGTTTCCCTGTCATGTTCCATCACACAAGATGGTGTTCCACTGTCATGTTCCATCACACAGGATGGTGTTCCACTGTCATGTTCCATCACACAGGATGGTGTTCCACTGTCATGTTCCATCACACAGGATGGTGTTCCACTGTCATGTTCCATCACACAGGATGGTGTTCCACTGTCATGTTCCATCACACAGGATGGTGTTCCACTGTCATGTTCCATCACACAGGATGGTGTTCCACTGTCATGTTCCATCACACAGGATGGTGTTCCACTGTCATGTTCCATCACACAGGATGGTGTTTCACTGTCATGTTCCATCACACAGGATGGTGTTTCACTGTCATATACCATCACACAGGATGGTGTTTCACTGTCATATACCATCACACAGGATGGTGTTTGCTATAATTTTCTTTCCTCTTCCTCCTGTTCTTCTTCCTCCTGTTCTTCTTCCTCCGCCTCCTCATGGGGAATAACGTTGTTGCTTAGCACGTGCACATGTATCTAGATCTTGCTAATATAACAGCTGGTGTTTACTTACTGTATGGAGTGATACAGCTGGTGCTTGGTCACAGCTCCTGCAGAGTGGAGGGATACAGCTGGTGCTTTGGTCACAGCTCCTGCAGAGTGGAGGGATACAGCTGGTGCTTTGGTCACAGCTCCTGCATAGTGGAGGGATACAGCTGGTGCTTGGTCACAGCTCCTGCATAGTGGAGGGATACAGCTGGTGCTTGGTCACAGCTCCTGCAGAGTGGAGGGATACATGTACGTCAGGGTTACTGGAGCATGTGCAGGTTGTAGTTAGGGAGAGTGGTGGTCGTGGTTGTGAGAGTGAGATGTTGCTGGTCATGAGAGATGGGGAGCATGATGGGCGAAGGACAAAGAGCAGTGTTAGGATAATGGGGGAGGGGGGAGCAATGGGTACTGTGTAGCATATGCTCAGAAGTTCCCTAGTTTACTGGTGTTGACGTTTGACTCTCTCTCTCTCTGTCTTCCTCCAATTTCTAGGGTTACAAGTGTTCCTTGGTGACTACCGTGAGTGGGGACTACCGTGGGTGGTGACTACCGTGAGTGGTGACTACCGTGAGTGGTGACTACCGTGGGTGGTGACTACCGTGAGTGGTGACTACCGTGGGTGGTGACTACCGTGAGTGGAAATTACCGTGGGTGGTGACTACCGTGGGTGGTGACTACCGTGAGTGGTGACTACCGTGAGTGGTGACTACCGTGGGTGGTGACTACCGTGAGTGGTGACTACCGTGGGTGGTGACTACCGTGGGTGGTGACTACCGTGGGTGGTGACTACCGTGGGTAGGGTGAAAGATATAGAGTGGGAGTAGAGTGTGAGGTGAGAGGAAGTAAGGTGCGAGCAATAAAAAAATGAGAGGTAATGTGAGCTCCAGCACATGTGTGGGCGGGTCCAGGCACATGTGTGGGAGTGTGGGCAGGTCCAGGCACCTGTGTGGGAGTGTGGGCAGGTCCAGGCACCTGTGTGGGAGTGTGGGCGGGTCCAGGCACCTGTGTGGGAGTGTGGGCTGGTCCAAGCACCTGTGTGGGAGTGTGGGCGGGTCCAGGCACATGTGTGGGAGTGTGGGCAGGTCCAGGCACCTGTATGGGAGTGTGGGCAGGTCCAGGCACCTGTGTGGGAGTGTGGGCGGGTCCAGGCACCTGTGTGGGAGTGTGGGCTGGTCCAAGCACCTGTGTGGGAGTGTGGACGGGTCCAGGCACCTGTGTGGGAGTGTGGGCGGGTCCAGGCACCTGTGTGGGAGTGTGGGCGGGTCCAGGCACTTGTGTGGGAGTGTGGGCTGGTCCAGGCACCTGTGTGGGAGTGTGGGCTGGTCCAGGCACCTGTGTGGGAGTGTGGGCTGGTCCAGGCACCTGTGTGGGAGTGTGGGCTGGTCCAGACACACAGGTGTCACCCGCTACTGCCTCTTCGTTCCAGTATTCGCCACAAACATCTGCCTGATTTCTTGTGCACTTACGCCCATCTTTGTGTGTGGGGGGGGAGGGAGGGAGGAAGAGGGTGTAAGACACGGGTGGGATAGAGGGAGGGAGGTGAGAGGGAAATAAGGGAGGTGACTTCGTGAGTATGGCTGAGTTGAGGCAGCAGTCGTGTGTGAGGGAGGTGGTGGGTGGGTGTCTTAACCTTGAAGTGGTACGTTGACATGGTTAACCCCCCTTCCCCCTTTCTCTGTCTTTCTTTCTCTCTCTCTCTCTCTGTCTCTCTCTCTCTCTCTCTCTCTCTCTCTCTCTCTCTCTCTCTCTCTCTCTCTCAACCAACCTTCAGCACTGATGTCTCACCTTCTTCAGTAGCACTCCCTCCTTCAGGTTGTATATCTACAGTGTTTAACACACAGGTAATCTCACATTTACAGTATCAGTATATTGTAATACAGTGTATTGTCATACATTTTGTGGCACCACACTTCAGTGTATTCTGTGAACAAGGTAAACTTTTGCTCTCTAGTGACATGCCAGGGTATAAATGTGAGGTAAATACGTGAAGTGAATCAATGGACCTTTCCCTCCCCTTCATCTCCCTCTCTTTCCCTTTCCCCTCCACCTGCATCTCCTCCGCCTCCTCCCCCCCACCTAAGCCTCCCCCCCCTGGTGGGTGTATAAGGAAACTGCGCTCAAAATAATCCCTTGAGTGTAAATATAAACACTCCCGACATAGTCAACACTTCCCTTCCTATTTTATGATGGACAGAGAGAGAAGGACTATATTAAAGTTGAAGTTACATTTGTCTGTCTTTAATTTATAGTCAGTTTCATTTATTTGAAGTGTGTGTACTCACCTAATTGTGGTTGCAGGGGTCGAGACTCAGCTCCTGGCCCCGCCTCTTCGCTGTCCGCTACTGGGTCTCTGCTCTCCCTGCTCCATGAGTTTTATCATACCTTGTCTTAAAACTATGTATGGTCCTGTGTGTGTGCGCGCATGTGTGTGTGCGTGCGCGTGCGCACTAGACTTGAACAAAAATTGCTTCTTGATATGCGTGTTCCAAGTTTAGAGTGTAAGTGTATATTTATGTCTCAGTCTTGATATCTAAAGATAGGCAAAACCTAAGTTTCTCTACCAACTTCACTCATTCCTCAGTGTGTGTGTGTGTGTGTGTGTGTGTGTGTGTGTGTGTGTGTGTGTGTCTGGCGTACCAAGGCGAGGTAGTCAGGTGAGGCCAGGTATGGGTGCCAACAATACGCTTCCGGCTTGGCACCCTTCTGGTACCCACACCACAGAAAACGGGCGACTAGTAAACAAACCAGTCATGCCAGAGGTACGGTGCTACCCCCTATCCTTCCCCCTCCCCTACATTTCTCTCTTAGTAAAGGTCATTGAAATTCCGTCTTGTGTAGCAGTGTTGAGACGAGAGATGAGTTTAATACGTGTCTTGTTCAAGTTTTAAGTACAAACATCACATGCGTTATTTACACTGTATATCTGTGTGTAAAGAACATTAATAACAACATTTATATTTACACTATAAGTGACGTGCGTCTCCCCCCCCCAAAAAAAAAAAATACCGCAGGATTAAAAATAGGTGAGGGGGGATGGTCGGGTGGGGGTGAGAATAGATGGGGAGGGGGAGCGCCGTGCCAGTTCCGTGACCCGATATGGAGTCACAGGTAAATTGTTGCCGTGGGCGGTGATTTGTGACTGGCAGTACCTGGCACTACCTCGTAGTGGTAAAAGTTTTGCACTCTGGCAGGATTGCTGGACTTGCAGAACAACACATGCAAGATGGCAGGCAAATATTACCGACTTCTCGTAGCGTTAATTCTACACTTATCTTGAACTTATCGTGTAAGGTGTGAGTGTGGTGGCAGGGGTGGTGTGTGGTGGCAGGGGTGGTGTGAGTGTGGTGGCAGAGGTGGTGTGAGCGTGGTGGCAGGGGTGGTGTGAGCGTGGTGGCAGGGGTGGTGTGAGCGTGGTGGCAGGGGTGGTGTGAGTGGTGGCAGGGGTGGTGTGAGTGTGGTGGCAGGGGTGGTGTGAGCGTGGTGGCAGGGGTGGTGATGGTAACAACCATCAAGCAGGTAGTTGGTGGGGTGCCCAGTGTTTACCCACTAGTCACATGGTCTAGGGTGGTTGGATTACTTTTCATGGTAGTGTGAGGTATGGTGTGCATCAGAAGTATGTAGCCAGGGTGCCAGCAACCCTGAGTCACAGTCATCACTGGTAAGCCAGGCACAGTGCCAGGTGCCTGGTGGGTAAGTCAGTCACGAGCCCCGACCCCACACACCTCTTTTATACTTCCCCTCCCTCCTCTCCTACCCAATACTTCCCCTCTCCCTCTCCTATCCTATCCTATACTTCCCCTCCACATTTCTTCCTACATTTCCCTGCCCCCTCTCATGTATATTTCCCCTCCCCCTTTCCTATCCATTCTTTTCCTCCCCTCTCCTCTCCTATGCTTCCTCTTCCCCTCCCCTTGATGGATGAGGATAGATGGGTGTAGTATCTAAGTAAGGTAAGGGATGCACAATATATATTGCTAGTCTACTAGCCTCTACCTCGTGTATAATTAGAGGGTAGTAAAACCTCACATTATATTCACGAGAAAGCCTGGGTAATGTAATGAGGTTTGATCCAAGCAAGGGGAGTTAATGACATAGGTTATGAGATGGTACACGAGTTCATACTACTGTGTGTGTGTACCCAGGAAGCTAGTAGAGGCGCGTGCCACACTCCCCAACTATGCTGCACGTGGGCCAGCCTTATTGCCAGTGGCAGGTGGCAGGCGACAGGTGTATCTCAGGTGCCCTCTCACTGACCACACACGGCAGGTGTATCACTTTTCGCTGCCGCCCACTCAGACGCAGCAGATGACAGGTGTATTCTGGGGGGGGGGAGAAAGTTAAGTGTCGTGCAGAACACAGACAATATCTACTCGATTATAAAAGAGTTATGCTGGTGCAAGAAAACATTTTAGAACACCCACACCTAACAGTACAAGAATCAGAAAGTAACGTACATGACAAGTTCTTCAACATTTCTGAACATAGAAATGCAACAGTTGATAGCAAGAACGAGAAAAACAAAGACAGTTCACCAGCAGGTGTTGGAAGCCGTCATCAAGTTCACCATCAGGTTCTGGAAGCCACCAATAGGTTCACCAGCAGGTTCTGGAAGCCACCAATGGGTTCACCAACAGGTTCTGGAAGCCACCAGCAGGTTCTGGAAGCCACCAGCAGGTCCTAGAAGCCACCAACAGGTTCACCAGCAAATCCAGGAAGCCACCAACAGGTTCAACAGCAGATACTGGAAGCCACCAATAGGTTCACCAGCAGGTACTGGAAGCCACCAACAGGTTCACCAGCAGGTACTGGAAGCCACCAGCAGGTTCTGGAAGCCACCAGCAGGTCCTAGAAACCACCAACAGGTTCACCAGCAAATCCAGGAAGCCACCAACAGGTTCAACAGCAGATACTGGAAGCCACCAATAGGTTCACTAGCAGGTACTGGAAGCCACCAACAGGTTCACCAGCAGGTACTGGAAGCCACCAACAGGTTCACCAGCAGGTACTGGAAGCCACCAGCAAGTACTGGAAGCCACCAGCAGGTACTGGAAGCCACCAGCAGGTACTGGAAGCCACCAACAGGTACTGGAAGCCACCAACAGGTACTGGAAGCCACCAACAGGTACTGGAAGCCACCAACAGGTTCACCAGCAGGTACTGGAAGCCACCAACAGGTTCACCAGCAGGTACTGGAAGCCACCAACAGGTTCACCAGCAGGTACTGGAAGCCAATAACAGGTACTGGAAGCCACCAGCAGGTACTGGAAGCCACCAGCAGGTACTGGAAGCCACCAGCAAGTACTGGAAGCCACCAGCAGGTACTGGAAGCCACCAGCAGGTACTGGAAGCCACCAGCAGGTACTGGAAGCCACCAACAGGTACTGGAAGCCACCAACAGGTACTGGAAGCCACCAACAGGTTCACCAGCAGGTACTGGAAGCCACCAGCAGGTACTGGAAGCCACCAACAGGTACTGGAAGCCACCAACAGGTACTGGAAGCCACCAACAGGTTCACCAGCAGGTGTTGGTGAACTTTTCAAGTCCTCCCATCCCAGAAACTCACCAGATCGTCAAACTTTACTTCAGTATCTCATAATGAGAGAAGAAGACACTGAAGCTCCCGTTCATTTTTTTGTTTACAACTCTAGTAAATGTGAGTGTGAAGGGTAATGACATAATCTCCGAATCAGAAGAGAAAATGTGTGAGAGTATGAAGGTTCAGAGAGTATTGACAGGAGACAGCTCACCCCCAGGTGCACTTGAAAGATACCAACAAGCGCATTTGAGTTGCATTCCACTGAATCAAAGAAGTTCGTGCTGAGTATTAACGAATGTATATTGGAGTGGGACCAGACGAGGTATCTCCTTGGGGCGTGAAGGATGTGCTTATTAACCAAACTGTTCTACTTGTATGACAGTGAAAGCCGGGGCACTGCGAGAATATCTGCGTATTTGTAAAAACAAATAGTTACAGGTAAACCCTCCTCACACACACGTACCTACGTACGTACGTACCTGCATCTTAGTGGCTCACAACAAGACAATCAGTGACCTTGTTCACCTCATTTACATTTTACTCAAGTTTCTCTTAATAAACACCTAGTACATTTTTGTACACTGAGAGTTAGTCACAGGTTGCGTACGCAAGTGCTTTCTACAAGCAGTGGATTCATTTCACTGTTGCATATATATTTTTTTTCCTTCGCAGATACGATAATTCGCTAAAAAAATATATAGCAACAGCACATGACGTCAGGGGCGGGAGAGCCAATGGGGTTGCGTCCTCGAGTTGTGTAGCAGTGAGCGAAAGGGAAAGTTGGCGCCCTTACTCCTGCATCGCGCCTTTTTCTCCCGCGTTCTTTTAAATCATGCGGAAATGGCGCGCTTCCTGTCTCCGTGACTGATGATGGAATTTGTGAAAGTTTTATGGGGGTCAGAGAAGGTGTACCGAGGAACTGTTTTGTAATTACCAGGTCGGAAGACAGTCCGGTGTTTACTACTGATGGTGGTGGGGATTACTAGTGTTGATAGTTTGGGAGGGGGGGTTGCAACTAGTGTTGATGGGGGGGTTGCAACTAGTGTTGATGGGGTGGTTGCAACTAGTGTTGATGGGGTGGTTGCAACTAGTGTTGATGGTGTGGTTACAACTAGTGTTGATGGGGTGGTTGCAACTAGTGTTGATGGGGTTGTTGCAACTAGTGTTGATGGGGTGGTTACAACTTGTGTTGATGGCGTGGTTACAACTTGTGTTGATGGGGTGGTTACAACTTGTGTTGATGGGGTGGTTGCAACTAGTGTTGATGGCGTGGTTACAACTAGTGTTGATGGGGTGGTTGCAACTAGTGTTGATGGCGTGGTTACAACTAGTGTTGATGGGGTGGTTGCAACTAGTGTTGATGGCGTGGTTACAACTTGTGTTGATGGGGTGGTTGCAACTAGTGTTGATGGCGTGGTTGCAACTTGTGTTGATGGGGTGGTTGCAACTAGTGTTGATAGTATTGTCCTCTGTTGTTCATCACTCACCACACTCACTATTCTTGAACCCTGTCTGACATCACTGGTGGTTCAGCTTGTGACACCTTCACCCGTGTAATGACTCTTTCATGTTAGTCTGTGCTTATTGTGTTGTTTAGGTGGAGAGAGAGAGTGGTTGACGACTCCCACTGGGGATTCTTCAGTGGTGTACTGTTTAAAAATAGTTAATGTAAGAATGTTAATGATCTTCAGAGAGTACTATCACTACCACCACCACTCCTACTATCACTACCACCACCACTCCTACTATCACTACCACTCCTACTATCACTACCACCACCATCCTCAACAACACCATCCTCAATACCAGGATCCTCAACCCCACCATCCTCAATACCAGCATCCTCAACACCATCCTCAACACCACCATCCTCAACACCATCCTAAACCCCACCATCCTCAACCCTACTATCCTCAACCCTACCATCCTCAACACCACCATCCTCAACAACACCATCCTCAACACCATCTTCAACACCATCCTCAACACCACCATCCTCAACAACACCATCCTCAACAACACCATCCTCAACACCACCATCCTCAACAACACCATCCTCAACACCATCTTCAACACCATCCTCAACACCACCATCCTCAACACCACCATCCTCAACACCACCATCCTCAACACCACCATCCTCAACAACACCATCTTCAACACCATCTTCAACACCATCCTCAACACCACCACTTTCGCCTGACCTACTGACACAGTTAGAGACGTGTGGGTGCCAGTCAATGTTTACTGGTGGTGCTGCTGTAATGGTGTCTTCTCATGGCTCACCCACACCACTCTTCCACTCCTCAACCATCAATAAATGATGTATGTATGTATGTGTATATATATATATATATATATATATATATATATATATATATATATATATATATATATATATATATATATATATCACACTTTTTCATCTGTCATCACCAGAATAACTGGTGTGTGTGTCTGTCTTTATTTGTGATTGCACAAGTCGAGTCTCAGCTCCTGTTCCTGCCTCTTAACTATCGTTACCAAGCTCGCTCACTGGCTCTTATCATATCTATACGTATAGCTAAGTATAGAACCTGCCTTCATCACTTCCTCATCCGAGCCTTTCCACTTCCTGTCCCTAACGCTAAAGAAATATTATCTGAGTTCTCTGACCGCGTCTTCAGCTTCCTAATGTGTCCTCATGTACCAGCTTCCCGCCTCAGTGTATCTCTGCTTACCCCATCAAGTGTTCTGCCATCAGAAATACATCAGCTGAACTCTTTTCCGGTATATCGTTCATACATACCAATAACAATACTGCTGCTAGCACTGATGCTTGAGGAACCCCACTGGTCACACATGCCCATTACTGATGTCTCTTCAAGGATAGTGGTATTCGTTGATTTCATATATTGCCTTTTGTATTATCCTTGTTCTTGCTACTCTAGTTTGTGGCCAGTGTCTTATCCAGCATAGTCTCAAATTCCTCCCTGCAGTCCAAGAGTATGTAGTAACCCATCTCTCTCTCTCTCTCTCTCTCTCTCTCTCTCTCTCTCTCTCTCTCTCTCACGTGTATTTACTTGTGGTAAGGGTGCAGCATCAGCAGGTATATGAGACATTATTTACTGTACTCACCTATTTGTACTCACCTATTTGTGGTTGCAGGGGTCGATTCATAGCTCCTGGCCCCGCCTCTTCACTTATTGCTACTAGGTCCTCTCTCTCCCTGCTCCATGAGCTTTATCAAACCTCGTCTTAAAACTATGTATGGTTCCTGCCCCCACTACGTCGCTTTCTAGGCTATTCCACTTCCTGACAACTCTATGACTGAAGAAATACTTCCTAACATCCCTTTGACTCATAGGAGTCTTCAACTTCCAATTGTGACCCCTTGTTTCTGTGTCCCCTCTCTGGAACATCTTGTCTTTGTCCACCTTATCTATTCCTCGCAGTATTTTGTATGTCGTTATCATGTCTCCCCAAACCCTCCTGTCCTCTAGTGTCGTCAGACCGATTTTCCTTAACCTTAACCTTTCTAGTGCTGCTTATTCTTTATCAACCTACTTCTCTTCAGGTATTCCACCATTCTTATGATTATTTTCTCCATAGTCTTACACAGTATGCATGTCAGTGACGGTGGCCGCTAGTTTGCTGCTACCTGTGGTTCTTGACTCCACGTACGATGCTGTGTTGGACTTGGCTCTAGCAGTTGCCTTGCAGCCATCGCTAGCATGGCCGTGACGGCCATGCTAGCGGGAGATTCGTCTGTAAAAACTTGCATTTGTGGACACAGTGGTGCCTATGCTAACCTTCCTATGTTGTAGAAATATACCTTGTTGGATGAATCTTATTGAAGCTAGCTGGTCTAGTGGCCTACGCGGCGGTCTGGGGTTTTGAGACTCTCTGACCGCGGGTTCGAACCCCACCCGTGGTATGGTTTATCCGGAGGTTGACAGTGTTCCAGCTTCCTCTGTCACAACCCGTGCTGATGCATTGTCTGCTCTCATTGCCTCTCAGGTATCCAGTTTACCTTAATAGTTTCTTCACCTTCCGTATGTGTATTGTGTTCACTACCTCGTTGGTCCCGACGAAAGGATAGACGGACGGTGGGACAGAAGGATGAAAGGATAGACGGACGGTAGGACAGAAGGATGAAAGGATAGACGGACGGTAGGACAGAAGGACGAAAGGATAGACGGACGGTAGGACAGAAGGATGAAAGGATAGACGGAAGGACGGCTCAGCCAAGTAACCATTCTGATAAAAAGTGAAAGCGGTTCTGGGATGCCGTGACGTCACAAGCTCGGTCACGTGACCCGCAGTGCCCATATCCGGGTTCCTGAGAAGAAGGTCGTCAGCTGATTGGTCAAGTGCCATCATGTGTGTGTGTGATGGGGAGGACTGGTCTTGGACCAGTCCTCCTGGTTGCTGGTCTGATCAATTAGGCTGTTGGTGCCCGCAGTCCCAACATGTGCACCACAACCCAGTTGATCAGGAACTGACTTTAGAAACTTACCCAGTTCTCTCTTGAAGACAACCAGAGGTTGGTTGGTAATCCCCATTATTTCATCTATCATGCTTGTGCATGTTTCATCTATCATGATTGTTCTTGTTTCATCTATCATGCTTGTGCTTGTTTCATCTATCATGATTGTGCTTGTTTCAACTATCATACTTGTGATTGTTTCAACTATCATACTTGTGATTGTTTCAACTATCTTGTTTCAACTATCATACTTGTGATTGTTTCAACTATCATACTTGTGATTGTTTCAACTATCATACTTGTGATTGTTTCAACTATCTTGTTTCAACTATCATTCTTGTGATTGTTTCAACTATCATTCTTGTGATTGTTTCAACTATCATACTTGTGATTGTTTCAACTATCATTCTTGTGATTGTTTCAACTATCATTCTTGTGATTGTTTCAACTATCATTCTTGTGATTGTTTCAACTATCATACTTGTGATTGTTTCAACTATCATACTTGTGATTGTTTCAACTATCATTCTTGTGATTGTTTCAACTATCATTCTTGTGATTGTTTCAACTATCATACTTGTGATTGTTTCAACTATCATACTTGTGATTGTTTCAACTATCATACTTGTGATTGTTTCAACTATCATACTTGTGATTGTTTCAACTATCATACTTGTGATTGTTTCAACTATCATTCTTGTGATTGTTTCAACTATCATTCTTGTGATTGTTTCAACTATCATTCTTGTGATTGTTTCAACTATCATACTTGTGATTGTTTCAACTATCATTCTTGTGATTGTTTCAACTATCATACTTGTGATTGTTTCAACTATCATTCTTGTGATTGTTTCAACTATCATTCTTGTGATTGTTTCAACTATCATTCTTGTGTTTGTTTCAACTATCTTGTTTCAACTATCATACTTGTGATTGTTTCAACTATCATACTTGTGATTGTTTCAACTATCATACTTGTGATTGTTTCAACTATCATTCTTGTGGTTGTTTCAACTATCATACTTGTGTTTGTTTCAACTATCTTGTTTCAACTATCATACTTGTGATTGTTTCAACTATCATACTTGTGATTGTTTCAACTATCTTGTTTCAACTATCATTCTTGTGATTGTTTCAACTATCATACTTGTGATTGTTTCAACTATCATACTTGTGATTGTTTCAACTATCATACTTGTGTTTGTTTCAACTATCTTGTTTCAACTATCATTCTTGTGATTGTTTCAACTATCATACTTGTGATTGTTTCAACTATCATACTTGTGATTGTTTCAACTATCATTCTTGTGATTGTTTCAACTATCATACTTGTGATTGTTTCAACTATCATACATGTGATTGTTTCAACTATCTTGTTTCAACTATCATACTTGTGATTGTTTCAACTATCATTCTTGTGATTGTTTCAACTATCTTGTTTCAACTATCATACTTGTGATTGTTTCAACTATCATTCTTGTGATTGTTTCAACTATCATTCTTGTGATTGTTTCAACTATCATACTTGTGATTGTTTCAACTATCTTGTTTCAACTATCATACTTGTGATTGTTTCAACTATCTTGTTTCAACTATCATACTTGTGATTGTTTCAACTATCATACTTGTGATTGTTTCAACTATCATTCTTGTGGTTGTTTCAACTATCATACTTGTGATTGTTTCAACTATCATTCTTGTGATTGTTTCAACTATCATTCTTGTGATTGTTTCAACTATCATTCTTGTGATTGTTTCAACTATCATACTTGTGATTGTTTCAACTATCATACTTGTGTTTGTTTCAACTATCTTGTTTCAACTATCATACTTGTGATTGTTTCAACTATCATTCTTGTGATTGTTTCAACTATCATACTTGTGCTTGTTTTAACTATCATACTTGTGATTGTTTCAACTATCATTCTTGTGATTGTTTCAACTATCATTCTTGTGATTGTTTCAACTATCATACTTGTGATTGTTTCAACTATCATACTTGTGATTGTTTCAACTATCATTCTTGTGATTGTTTCAACTATCATACTTGTGCTTGTTTTAACTATCATACTTGTGATTGTTTCAACTATCATTCTTGTGATTGTTTCAACTATCATACTTGTGATTGTTTCAACTATCATGCTTGTGTTTGTTTCAACTATCATACTTGTGTTTGTTTCAACTCTCATACTTGTACTTGTTTCAACTATCATACTTGTACTTGTTTCAACTATCATACTTGTGATTGTTTCAACTATCATTCTTGTGATTGTTTCAACTATCATAATTGTGTTTGTTTCAACTCTTGTACTTGTTTTAACTATCATACTTGTGTTTGTTTCAACTCTCATACTTGTACTTGTTTCAACTATCATACTTGTGCTTGTTTCAACTAGCATGCTTGTGTTTGTTTCAACTCTCATACTTGTACTTGTTTCAACTATCATACTTGTACTTGTTCCAACTATCATACTTGTACTTGTTTCAACTATCATACTTGTGCTTGTTTCAACTTCTGGCCTCTTATCCTCTTGAAGCCTCTTCTGTTGCCCCTTACCTTTCCCCCTCCACATCCTCTCCTCGTCTCTCCCCTCCCCTCTGATCCTCCCCCTCTCTCTCCCCCCACAACTACTGACAATGACCACAACAATGAAAGAAATGCTGTGTCCCACTTTGGCCACGACGGACGTCTTAGCAATAATTGAATGGGTGAATGAAAGTGACTGACTGTGGATGGAAGTGCATGAAAGTGACTGACTGTGGATGGAAGTGCATGAAAGTGACTGAGAGTGAATGAAAGTGAGTCAGAGTGAACAAGCGAGGGGTGTAGGTTTCTTTGTAATCAGTAGAAACATGTAGATACACTGGAGGTGAGTGTAGGAGGCGGAGCAGAGAGAGAGAGAGAGAGAGAGAGAGAGAGAGAGAGAGAGAGAGAGAGAGAGAGAGAGAGAGAGGAGAGGTGTCTAGTTACTAGTTCGTTACTATAACATTCTCACCTTACACATGTTGACGTTCACTATATTCATACATTGTCTACCTACCTGTAAGGTGTTCCGGGGATCAACGCCCCGCGGCTCGATCCTCGACTAGGCCTCACGGTGGATCAGGGCTCTGATTAACCAGGCTGTTACTGCTGGTCGTACGCAATCCAGAGTAATAACCAAAACCCGGCTGATTGGGCACTGACTTTTGGTATCTGTCCAGCTCCCTCTTGACGGCACCCAGGGGTCTATTGGTAATCCCCCTTATGCATGGTGGAAGACTATTGAATAGTTTTGGGCCCCGGACACTTATTATTTTCTCTTAATGTACTCATGGCGCCCCTACTTTTCACTGGGGATATGTTGCACCGTCTGCCCAGTCTTGCTTTCGTAGGGAATGATTTCTGTGTGCAGATTTGGGATCAGTATCTCTAGGATTTTCCAGATGTAGATTATGACGTATGATTCTCGCCTGCGTTCTAAGGAGTACAGGTCAAGAGACTTCAAACGATCCCAGTAATTAAGGTGCTTGACTGAACTTGTACGTGCAGTGAAGGTTCTCTGTACATTCTCTAGATCTGCAGTTTCACCTGCCTTGAGTGGGGGCTGCCTCTAATGTTTTCACTGGCGTTCACAGGAAGGACCTTTCACCGGTTTCGAGTTTTCCCGTTGTGGGGGCCTGCCCGGGGCCAATCTGTCCACTATTCTTTTTGTGTTGGAGGCCCGCTGGCCCTCATATTCATGACAACCTTGTTGATCTGGCACTTGGCAGAGGTGGTTTACCTGGAGTACCTTCCAGAGGTCACTGCACCCCCCTCCTGGTCCCAGACCAGACCTCCTAGTTGTTGGCCTTATCGATCAAGTTGTTAGTGCCCGCCGCCTGCAGTCCAGCGTATGCACCACAGCCCTGCTGATCAGGAACTGTTTTGAGGAATCTGTTGAGTTTCTTCTGGCAGACAGGTAGAGGTTTGTTGGTCATCCCACTTATGCATGAAGGGAGTGTGTTGAAGAGTCGTAGTGTCCTTACACTTATTGTATTCACCGCTGTCCAGCTTTTCATTGGAGGAATCCTCCACCGTCTGTCAAGTCTGTGTTCATAAGTAGTAATTTCAGTGTGCAGGTTTGGTACCAATTCCTCCAGTATCTTCCAGACCTGTGTCGATTATGGTGCATCTTTTTCGCCTACGTTCTAAGGAGTATAGGTCTAGGTACTTCAGTTGCTCCCATTAATTTATTTGTTTGATTTTGTTTATACGAGCTGTGAAAGTTCACTGTATATTTTCCAGTGCTACAGTTTCGCCTGCATTAAAGGGGGCCGCTCGTACACAGAAATGTTTCGGCCTAGAGAGAACGAGGGACTTGAGGGATATCATCATTGGCTTGGCAACTCTTGTTTTGAAAGTTCTAGTTATCATTTTCCTTCCAGGTGCGGTAATGACATCTTTGTGCTCTGTGAACATGAGAGCTTCTGACATTATCACTCCCAGGTCTCTCACATCAGACTTACGTTCTGTTAAGTGATTTGAGTTTGTCTTATAGTACTCTGATCTTGTTGTTTTATTTCCTCAATCATTCCTTAACGTGGTAACTGACAGTTGTCTTCATTGAACGTTACATTGTTGCCAGTATCCCGCTGGAAGACTTGGTTTATATCAGCTTGGAGGCTCGCTGTCTTTAATACGGATGCCACTCTAGCGCAGACTAAAGTATCGTCTACAAAGTATGATGCAGCGCTGTGTTTTATGGTGATTTAGTTTCCTCTTGAAATCTTTACACTGGTTCCAGCAATATTTCTAATATCTGCTGGTAGCAGGTGGATGTTGATACAGTGTTCACTTAGTGTTCCTACAGCTCGCCTACTTCTCACTAGGTGTGTTTTACACTATATCCAACAAGGTGGGAGAGAGGCACCTAGGTAACTGAGAGGGAAGACAGGCAAAACATAGGTAAAGAAGACGAAGAGTGTGAGGCATAACTAACACGTTATATTGCTCTAGTGGATATTAAGTAGGTGGTAGACGATGGCACACGTGGAGGTACTGTAATACAGCTTGAGGAAGTGTGGACGTACTGTAATACAGCTTGAGGAAGTGTGGACGTACTGTAACACAGCTTGATGAAGTGTGGACGTACTGTAACACAGCTTGAGGAAGTGTGGACGTACTGTAATACAGCTTGAGGAAGTGTGGACGTACTGTAACACAGCTTGAGGAAGTGTGGACGTACTGTAATACATAGCTTAGGGAAGTGTGTGGAGGTACTCTAACACATAGCTTGGGGAAGTGTGTGTGGAGGCAGTAACACGCCTCTCACTGCCTCACCTTCCAGCTGTAAGGTAACTTAGTTTGCGTTTTTTCTTTTTACCAAAGTAGTCTAGCGAGTTGGCCTCTGTGATAAATTGATGTTCAGCAATGCAGTTTAGCTCTGCCCAACTGTATCTTGAGTCGGTACACATTTAGTGTGTGTTGCTAAGTACAAGTGAGGTAGAGTTTCTTCATAATATTCAGTCTGGTTGTCGCCAGGCTAGTGCAAGTATGTAGTCTAAGGTGCATAATGCACTTCTAAAATGTCAAGACACTACTGCAACAGATGTGGACCCCATCCTATATATATATATATATATATATATATATATATATATATATATATATATATATATATATATATATATATATATATATATATATATATAAAATACATAATATATCGTGCCGAAAAGGTAAAACTTGCGATTTTGGCTTAAATAGCATCGCTCTTCTTGCCGAATAAGACAAGCGAATATTTGTGTATGCAATAATTTCGCCAAAATCATTCTGAACCTAACGAAAAAAATATATTTCATTTTGTTTATTATTATATTACTGTAAACTTATCTAAAATATATTTAGTTGGATTGGGCTAAATTAAATTGCACTTGTTATAATAAGCTTACGTAAGTTTTGTAAGGTTATTTTGGTACAAAATTATTAATTTTTACATTAACATAAATGAAAAAATATATCTTTAAACGTATGAGAGAAAATTTTAGAAAGGACTTAATTTTAAATGACTTCTTGTTAATTGACCAGTTTTACCTATTCGACACGACATATATATAATGTGTGTGTGTGTACTCACCTAGTTGTGGTTGCAGGGGTCGATCCACAGCTCCTGGCCCTGCCTCTTCACTGTCGCTACTAGGTCATTCTCCCTGCTCGAGCTTTATCATACCGCTTCTTAAAGCTATGTATAGATCTTGCCTCCACTACATTACTTTTCAGACTATTTCACATCCTGACAACTCTATGACTGAAAAAAAACTTCCTAACATCCCTGTGATTCATCTGAGTCTTCAACTTCCAACTGTGTCCCCTTGTTGCTGTGTCCCATCTCTGGAACATTCTGTCTCTGTCCACCTTGTCGATTTCTCTCAGTATTTTATATGTCGTTATCATATCCCCCCTATCTCTCCTGTCCTCCAGTGTCGTCAGGTCGATTTCCCTTAACCTCTCCTCGTAGGTCATGCCCCTTAGGTCCGGGACTAGTCTCGTTGCAAACCTTTGCTCTTTCTCAATTTCCTTACATGCTTGGCGCTAGGTGTGGGTTCCAAACTGGTGCTGCATACTCAAATATAGGCCTGACGTACACAATGTACAGGATCCTGTACGATTCCTTACTGAGATGTCGGAATGCTGTTCTTATGTTTGCTAGGCGCCCGTATGCTGCAGCAGTTATTTGGTTGATGTGCGCCTCAGGAGATGTGCTCGGTATTATACTCACCCCAAGATCCTTTTTCTTGAGTGAGGTTTGTAGTCTCTGGCCCGCTAGACTGTACTTTGTCTGTGGTCTTCTTTGCCCTTCCCCAATCTTCATGACTTTGCACTTGGTGGGGTTGAACTCCAGGAGCCAGTTTCTGGACCAGGCCTGCAGCCTGTCCAGATTCCTTTGTACTCCTGCCTGGTCCTCCTAAGATTGGATTCTCCTCATTAACTTCACATCGTCTGCAAATAGGGACACTTATGAGTCTATTCCTTTCGTCATGTTCACATATACTAGAAACAACACTGGTCCTAGGACTGACCCCTGTTGAACCCCGCTCGTCACAGGCGCCCACTCTGACACCTCTACGTACCATGACTCGCTGATGTTTTCCTGACAGGTATTCCCTGATCCATTGCAGTGCCTTCCCTGTTATCCCTGCCTGGTCTTCCAGCTTATGCACCAATCTAATGTGTGTAACTGTGTGAAGTCTTCTTACAATCCAAGAAAATGCAATCTACCCACCCCTCTCTCTCTTGTCTTACTGCTGTCACCCTGTCATAGAACTCCAGTAGGTTTGTCACACAGGATTTCCCGTCCCTGAAACTGTGCTGGTGTGTGTGTGTATTTGTGTGTGTGTGTGTGTGTGTGTGTGTGTGTGAGTGTGTGTGTGTGTGTGTGTGTGGTCTCCGATATGTAATGTAGTCCAAATTTCTTCCCACCATTTTTTCTTCTCTCTTCTATATATAATTTTTGTTGTCCCGCTCTCTGCTGATCGAGATATCTTCATAAAAGTTCCAGCTCTGTTGTGTATGTGATAGTAACACCAGCTCTGTTGTGTATGTGATAGTAACTCCAGCTCTGTTGTGTATGTGCTAGTAACTCCAGCTCTGTTGTGTATGTGATAGTAACACCAGCTCTGTTGTGTATGTGATAGTAACACCAGCTCTGTTGTGTATGTGATAGTAACACCAGCTCTGTTGTTTATGTGATAGTAACACCAGCTCTGTTGTGTATGTGATAGTAACTCCAGCTCTGTTGTGTATGTGATAGTAACACCAGCTCTGTTGTGTATGTGATAGTAACTCCATGTGATAGTAACTCCAGCTCTGTTGTGTATGTGCTAGTAACTCCAGCTCTGTTGTGTATGTGATAGTAACACCAGCTCTGTTGTGTATGTGATAGTAACTCCAGCTCTGTTGTGTATGTGATACTAACTCCAGGTCTGTTGTGTATGTGATAGTAACTCCAGCTCTGTTGTGTATGTGCTAGTAACTCCAGCTCTGTTGTGTATGTGATAGTAACACCAGCTCTGTTGTGTATGTGATAGTAACTCCAGCTCTGTTGTGTATGTGATAGTAACTCCAGCTCTGTTGTGTATGTGATAGTAACTCCAGCTCTGTTGTGTATGTGCTAGTAACTCCAGCTCTGTTGTGTATGTGATAGTAACACCAGCTCTGTTGTGTATGTGATAGTAACACCAGCTCTGTTGTGTATGTGATAGTAACACCAGCTCTGTTGTGTATGTGATAGTAACACCAGCTCTGTTGTGTATGTGATAGTAACACCAGCTCTGTTGTGTATGTGATAGTAACACCAGCTCTGTTGTGTATGTGATAGTAACACCAGCTCTGTTGTGTATGTGATAGTAACACCAGCTCTGTTGTGTATGTGATAGTAACACCAGCTCTGTTGTGTATGTGATAGTAACACCAGCTCTGTTGTGTATGTGATAGTAACACCAGCTCTGTTGTGTATGTGATAGTAACACCAGCTCTGTTGTGTATGTGATAGTAACACCAGCTCTGTTGTGTATGTGATAGTAACACCAGCTCTGTTGTGTATGTGCTAGTAACTCCAGCTCTGTTGTGTATGTGATAGTAACACCAGCTCTGTTGTGTATGTGATAGTAACACCAGCTCTGTTGTGTATGTGATAGTAACACTAGCTCTGTTGTGTATGTGATAGTAACACCAGCTCTGTTGTGTATGTGATAGTAACACTAGCTCTGTTGTGTATGTGCTAGTAACTCCAGCTCTGTTGTGTATGTGATAGTAACACCAGCTCTGTTGTGTATGTGATAGTAACACCAGCTCTGTTGTGTATGTGATAGTAACACTAGCTCTGTTGTGTATGTGATAGTAACACCAGCTCTGTTGGAACCAAACTGTTGTAGTTGATGAACCTTTAATGGAATACTTGACGATATCTTCATTGTTCTACTGTAGTCTGATACTACTGTAAGCTGACACTACTGTAGTCTACCAGCTCAGACTGACACTACTGTAGTCTACCAGCTCAGACTGACACTACTGTAGTCTACCAGCTCAGGCTGACACTACTGTAGTCTACCAGCTCAGACTGACACTACTGTAGTCTACCAGCTCAGACTGACACTACTGTAGTCTACCAGCTCAGACTGACACTACTGTAGTCTACCAGCTCAGACTAACACTACTGTAGTCTACCAGCTCAGACTAACACTACTGTAGTCTACCAGCTCAGACTGACACTACTGTAGTCTACCAGCTCAGACTAACACTACTGTAGTCTACCAGCTCAGACTGACACTACTGTAGTCTACCAGCTCAGACTAACACTACTGTAGTCTACCAGCTCAGACTAACACTACTGTAGTCTACCAGCTCAGACTAACACTACTGTAGTCTACCAGCTCAGACTAACACTACTGTAGTCTACCAGCTCAGACTGACACTACTGTAGTCTACCAGCTCAGACTGACACTACTGTAGTCTACCAGCTCAGACTAACACTACTGTAGTCTACCAGCTCAGACTGACACTACTGTAGTCTACCAGCTCAGACTGACACTACTGTAGTCTACCAGCTCAGACTGACACTACTGTAGTCTACCAGCTCAGACTAACACTACTGTAGTCTACCAGCTCAGACTAACACTACTGTAGTCTACCAGCTCAGACTGACACTACTGTAGTCTACCAGCTCAGACTGACACTACTGTAGTCTACCAGCTCAGACTGACACTACTGTAGTCTACCAGCTCAGACTAACACTACTGTAGTCTACCAGCTCAGACTAACACTACTGTAGTCTACCAGCTCAGACTGACACTACTGTAGTCTACCAGCTCAGACTAACACTACTGTAGTCTACCAGCTCAGACTAACACTACTGTAGTCTACCAGCTCAGACTGACACTACTGTAGTCTACCAGCTCAGACTGACGTCTTGCATGTGACCCAGGCTGTGTGATGGTTGTCAGTATGTGTTATATAGCAGCAGTGTAGCAATGTGTGTACTGCGACAAAGTTGACCACTGACTGGAGGAGGAGGAGCTACTGGCTATCCTCCGCTTGTTGCTCTTCATGTAATAAGGCGCTAACTAATGATCATCAGTTGGACGGAAGTACTGGGAGTACCTCTGAGTGTTTTCACTGTATGTGACTGTGACGGTGATAGCGTGTAACTGTGACGGTGATAGCGTGATACTCAGGCAGCTACGCATCTCTGTTGGGAGAGTTTCTCTCTTTCTGTAAGTTTCTCTCCCGTTGTAAGAGTCTTCCTTGTTGGAAGAGTTTCTCCCCAGTTGGAAGAGTTTCTCCCCAGTTGGAAGAGTTTCTCCCCAGTTGGAAGAGTTTCTCCCCAGTTGGAAGAGTTTCTCTTTCTGCTGGAAAAGAAAAGAAGTAGGGGAGAAGAAGGGAAAGTGGTGGAGGGTGTGTCCGGGAGGGAGCGCCCCTAACTCTTTACTAGTTCCTCTTGTTGTTTCACTATCAAGTTGTGGTGGTGGGGGTGGTGGTGGTGGTGGACAAGGAAGGATGTGAGATTGGGGTTGAGGTGGGGGTGGGGGTGGGGGTGACCTGGCACTCTAGTTCTTGTGGTGTTGGGGTGTGGGGGATTGAGACGTCAACACACTCCTTGGAGGTCACTAAAACCTTGTGAACACCATCACTGCCCCACCACCCCACCCCATCCCCCACCCCAGAGACTTCAACAACCCTCCTTCCCCATGAAACATACTTATCTCCACACACCACCACATGCACATCACAGCACATCACCACCACCACCGTATACCACCACCACCACACACCACCACCACCACCACCACCACCACACACCACCACTACACATCACCACCACCACCACACACCACCACTACTACCACCACCACCACACTGACCCAAGATAATATAGACTGACACAAATGATGTAGACTGATTCAAGATAATGTAAACTGATACAAGATAACGTAGACTGGCCTAAGATAATGTAGACTGACCTGACCTAGGTTTGAGATTGCCAAGCTGCATTACTGAACACTAATTCATCAGAGGTCAGCTGCCTGGTCTGGTCGTGTACAAAAATATAATTACACCATAGTAATTTACGTACGCAAAACACACACACACACACACACACACACACACACACACACACACACACACACATCCTGGAACAGAATGTTCCAGAGATGGGACACAACAACAAGGGGACACAGATGGAAGTTGAAGACTCAGATGAATCACAGAGATGTTAGGAAGTATTTCTTCAGTCACAGAGTTGTCGGGAAGTGGAATAGTTTAGGAAGCGATGTAGTGGAGGCAGGCTCTATACATAGCTTTAAGCAGAGGTATGATAAAGCTCATGGCGCAGGGAGAGTGACCCAGTAGCGGCCAGTGAAGAGGCGGGGCCAGGAGCTTTGACTCGACCCCTGCAACCACAACTAGGTGAGTACAA